>JASGCC010000177.1:0-408640 GCA_030067915.1 Hydractinia echinata | reverse complement strand
GTGGAACCACGTGATTTACGTGTAAGGTTACTTTTTAGGCTGCAAAAGGCCATATTACAGGCTTTAGAAGCTTGTTGATGTAGTTAACAGTGTTCAAAAGGCCATGACGCCAAGGAAAACGACTTGGAACGTCGTATTCTATTGAGACTGGGAACACTAGACCAATGGTAGCCTGCTTGGGTGCGTTGAAGCACGTGATTTACGTGTAAGGCCTTTATTAGGCTTGCGAAAGGCCATATTACAGCTTTTAGCGGACTGTGCACGTAGTTAACAGTGTTTTAAGGTCATGGCGCCAAGTAAAAACGACTTGGGAGGTCGTAGTCCTTTAAGACTGGGAACACTAGACCAATGGTAGCCTGCCTGGCCGCGTGGAAGCACGTGATTTACGTGTAAGGTTTTTATTAGGCTGCAAAAGGCCATATTACAGGCTTCAGAAGCTTGTGCATGTAGTTAACAGTGTTCAAAGGCCATCGCGCCAAGGAAAACGACTTGGGACATCGTAGTCCATTGCGACTGGAACACTAGACCAAGGGTAGCCTGCTTGGGCGCGTGGAAGCACGTGATTTACGTGAAAGGCCCTTATTAGGCAGCAAAAGGACATATTACACCTTTAGAGGCCTGTGCGCTTAGTTGACGGTCTTTCATCCTCGACACCAAGGAAAAGGACTTGGGACGTCGTAGTCCATTAGGACTGAAGGACTAGACCAATGTTGACATGTGCAGGGATGTGGAACCACGTGATATACGTGTAAGACCTTTATTGGAAGCAAAAGGCCATAATACAGGCTTTAGAAGCCTGTGCCATGTAGCTAACAGTGCTGAAAGTCCATGGCGCCAAGGAAACGACTTGGGACGTCGTAGTCCATTGAGAGTGGGAAACTAGACCAATGGTAGCCTGCCTGGTGGTTGAAGCCACGTGATTTACGTGTAAGGCCTTTATTAGTCTGCAAAAGGCCATATTACAGCATTTAGCGGACTGTGCACGTAGTTATAGTGTTTTAAGGCCATGGCTCCATAGAAAACGACTTGGGAGGTCGTAGTCCATTAAAGACTGGCAACACTAGACCAATGGTAGCCTGCCTGGCCCGCGTGAAGCACGTGATTTACGTGTATGGCCCTTATTAGGCCGCAAAGGCCATATTACAGCCTTTAGAGGCCTGTGCGCTTAGTTGACGGTATTCTAAAGTCGCGACACCAAGGGAAATGACTTGGGACGGCGTAGTCCATTGAGACTGGAAGGACTAGACCAATGGTAACCTGCGCAGGGGGTAGAACTACGTGATTTACGTGTAAGGTCTTTATTAGGCCTGCAAAAGGCCATATTACAGGCTTTAGAAGCTTGTACAATGTAGTTAACAGTGTTCAGAGGCCATGGCGCTAATGAAAACGACTTGGGACGTCGTAGTTCATTGAGACTGGGAACACTAGACCAATAGTAGCCTGCCTGGGCACGTGGAAGCACGTTATTTACGTGTAAGGCCCTTATTAGGCCGCAAAAGGCCATATTACAGCCTTTAGAAGCTCGTGCGCTTAGTTGACGGTTTTCTAAAGCCGCGGCGTCAAGGAAAACGATTTGGGACGTCGTAGTCCATTGAGACTGGAAGGACTAGACCAATGGTAACCTGCGCAGGGAGGTGGAACCACGTGATTTACGTGTAAGGTACTTTTTAGGCTGCAAAAGGCCATATTACAGCATTTAGCGGCCTGTGCACGTAGTTGACGGTGTTCTAAGACCATGGCGCCAAGGAAAACGACTTGGGGCGTGGTAGTCCAATGAGACTGGAAGGACTACACCAATGTTGACCTGTGCAGGGAGGTGAAACCACGTGATTTACGTGTAAGGCACTTTTTAGGCTGCAAAAGGCCATATTACAGCCTTTAGAGGCCTCTGCGCTTGGTTGTCGGTCTTATAAAGCCGTGACGCCAGGGAAAACGATTTGGGACGTCGTAGTCCATTGACACTGGAAGGACTAGACCAATGGTAACCTGCGCAGGGAGGTAGAACCACGTGATTTACGAGTAAGGCCTTTATTATGCCGCAAAAGGCCATATTACAGCTTTAGAGGCCTGTGCGCTTAGTTGACGGTCTTCTAAAGTCGCGACACCAAGGAAAACGACTTGGTATGTCGTAGTCCATTGAGACTGGAAGAACTAGAACAATGGTAACCTGCGCAGGGAGGTGGAACCACGTGATTTTCGTGTATGGCACTTTTTAGGCTGCAAAAGGCCATGTTACAGCCCTTAGAGGCCTGCGCACTTAGTTAACAGTGTTCTAAGGCCATGGCGCCATGGAAAACAACTTGGGACGTCGTAGTCCATTGAGAGTGGGAACACTAGACCAGTGTTAGCCTGCCTGGGCGCGTGGAAGCACGTCATTTACGTGTAAGGCCTTTATTAGGCCGCAAAAGGCCATATTACAGCATTTAGAGGCCTGTGCCCTTAGTTGACGGTGTTCTAAAGACGCGGCGCCAAGGAAAACGACTTGGGACGTCGGAGTCCATTGCGACTGGAAGGACTAGACCAATGTTGACATGTGCAGGGATGTGGAACCACGTGATATAGGTGTAAGACCTTTAATTGGAAGCAAAAGGCCATATTACAGCATTTAGCGACCTGTGCACATAGTTAACAGTGTTCTAAGACCATGGCGCCAAGGAAAACGACTTGGAACGTCGTAGTCCATTAAGACTGGGAACACTAGAACAATGGTAGCCTGCCTGGGGGCGTTGAAGCACGTGATTTACGTGTAAGGCCTTTATTAGGCCGCAAAAGGCCATATTACAGCCTTAACAGGACTGTGCGCTTAGTTGACGGTCTTCTAAAGCTGCGGCGCCAAGGAAAACGATTTGGGACGTCGTAGTCCATTGACACTGGAAGGGCTAGACCCATGGTAACCTGCGCAGGGAGGCGGAACTACATGATTTAGGTGTAAGGCCTTTATTAGGCTACAAAAGGCCATATTACAGGCTTTAGAAGCCTGTGCATGTAGTTAACAGTGTTCAAAGGCCCTGGCGCCAAAGAAAACGACTTGGGACGTCGTAGTCAAATAGGACTGGGAACACTAGACCAATGGTAGCTTGCCTGGGTGCGCGGAAGCTCGTGCTTTACGTGTAAGGCCCTTATTAGGCCGCACAAAGACATATTACAGCCTTTAGAGGCCTGTGCGCTTAGTTGACGGTCTTCTAAAGCAGCGACACCAAGAAAAACGACTTGGGACGTCGTAGTCCATTGAGACGTGAAGGACTAGACCAATGGTAACCTGCGGAGGGAGGTGGAACGACGTGATGTTCGTGTAAGGCCTTTATTAGGCTGCAAAAGGCCATATTACAGGCTTTAGAAGCTTGTTGATGTAGTTAACAGTGTTCAAAGGCCATGACGCCAAGGAAAACGACTTGGGACGTCGTAGTCCATTGAGACTGGGAACACTAGACCAATGGTAGCCTGCCTGGGCGCGTGGAAGCACGTGATTTACGTGTAAGGCCCTTGTTATGGCAATATTACAGCCTTTAGAGGCCTGCGTGCTTAGTTGACGGTCTTCTAAACCCTCGACACCAAGGAAAACGACTTGGGACGTCGTAGTCCGTTGAGACTGGAAGGACTAGACCAATGTTGACATGTGCAGGGATGTGGAACCACGTGATATACGTGTAAGGTCTTTATATTGCAGCAAAAGGCCATGTTACAGCCTTTAGAGGCCTGTGCACGTAGTTAACAGTGTTCTAAGGCAATGGCGCCAAGGAAAACGACTTTGGACGTCGTAGTACATTGACAGTGGAACACTAGACCAATGTTAGCCTGCCTGGGTGCGTTGAATCACGTGATTTACGTGTAAGGCCTTTATTAGGCTGCAAAAGGCCATATTACAGCATTTAGCGGACTGTGCACGTAGTTAACAGTGTTTTAAGGCCATGGCGCCAAATAAAAACGACTTGGGACGTCGTAGTCCATTAAGACTGGGAACACTAGACCAATGGTGGCCTGCCTGGCCGCGTGGAAGCACGTGATTTACGTGTAAGGCCCTTATTAGGCCGCAAAAGGCCATATTACAGCATTTAGAGGCCTGTGCGCTTATTTGACGGTCTTCTAAAGTCGCGACACTAAGGAAAACGATTTGGGACGTCGTAGTCCATTGACACTGGAAGGACTAGACCCATGGTAATCTGCGCAGGGAGGCGGAACCACGTGATTTAGGTGTAAGGCACTTTTTAGGCTGCAAAAGGCCATATTACAGCTTTTAGAGGCCTGTGCACGTAGTTAGCAGTGTTTAAAGGCCATGGCGCCAAGGAAAACGACTTCGGACGTCGTAGTCCAAGAAGACTGGGAACACTAGACCAATGGTAGCTTGCCTGGGCGCGTGGAAGCTCGTGCTTTGCGTGTGAGGCCCTTATTAGGCCGCAAAAAGCCATATTACAGGCTTTAGAGGCCTGTGCGCTTAGTTGACGGTCTTCTAAAGCCACAACACTAAGAAAAACGACTTGGGACGTCGTAGTCCATTGAGACGTGAAGGACTAGACCAATGGTAACCTGCGGAGGGTGGTGGAACGGCGTGATGTTAGTGTAAGGCCTTTATTAGGCTTCAAAAAGCCATATTACAGGCTTTAGAAGCCCGTGCATGTAGTTAACTGTGTTCAAAGGCCATTTCGCCATGGAATACGACTTGGGACGTCGCAGGCAATTGAGAGTGGGAACACTAGACCCATGGTAGCCTGCCTGGGTTCGTTGAAGCACGTGACTTACGTGTGAGGTACTTTTTAGGCTGCAAAAGGCCATATTACAGCCTTTAGAGGCCTGTGCACGTAGTTAACAGTGTTCTAAGGTCGTGGCGCCAATGAAAACGACTTGGGACGTCGTAGTCCATTACGACTGGGAACACTAGACCACTAGTAGCCTGCCTGGGCGCGTGGAAGAACGTTATTTACGTGTAAGGCCCTTATTAGGCCGCAAAAGGCCATACTACAGCCTTTAGAGGCCTGTGCGCTTAGTTGACGGTCTTCTAAAGTCGCGACACCAAGGAAAACATCTTGGAACGTCGTAGTCCATTGAGACTGGAAGGACTAGACCAATGATAACCTGCGCAGGGAGGTGGAACCACGTGATTTACGTGTAAGGTACTTTTTAGGCTGCAAAAGGCCATATTACAGGCTTTAGAAGCTTGTTGATGTAGTTAACAGTGTTCAAAGGCCATGACGCCAAGGAAAACGACTTGGGACGTCGTAGTCCATTGAGACTGGGAACACTAGACCAATGGTAGCCTGCCTGGGCGCGTGGAAGGACGTGATTTACGTGTAAGGCCCTTATTAGTCCGCAAAAGGCCATATTACAGCCTTTAGAGGCCTGCGCGCTTAGTTGACGGTCTTCTAAAGCCTCGACACCAAAGGAAAACGACTTGGGACGTCGTAGTCCGTTGAGACTGGAAGCACTAGACCAATGTTGACATGTGCAGGGATGTGGAACCACGTGATTTACCTGTAAGGCACTTTTTAGGCTGCAAAAGGCCATATTACAGCCTTTAGAGGCCTGTGCACATAGTTAGCAGTGTTCTAAAGCCATGGCGCCAAGGAAAACGACTTGGGACGTCGTAGTCCATTAAGACTGGGAACACTAGACAATGGTAGCTTGTCTGGTGTGGGGAAGCCACGTGATTTACGTGTAACGCCCTTATTAGGCCGCAAAACGCCATATTACAGCTTTAGAGGCCTGTGCGCTTAGTTGACGGTCTTCTAAGCCGCGGCGCCAAGGAAAACGATTTGGGACGTTGTAATCCATTGACACTGTAAGAACTAGACCCATGGTAACCTGCTCAGGAGGTGGAACCACGTGATTTAGGTGTAAGGCCTTTATTAGGGCTGCAAAAGGCCATATTACAGGTTTTAGAAGCCTGTGCATGTAGTATAACAGTGTTCAAAAGCATGCGCAAAGAAAACGACTTGGGGCGTGGTAGTCAAATGAGACTGGAAGGACTACACCAATGTTGACCTGTGCAGGGAGGTGAAGCCCCGTGATTTACGTGTAAGGCACTTTTTTAAGGCAGCAAAAGGCCCATATTACAGCCTTTAGACGCCTGTGCACGTAGTTAACAGTTTTTAAAGGCCATGGCGCCAAGGAAAACAACTTCGGAAAGTCGTAGTCAAAGAAGACTGGAACACGTAGACCAATTGGTAGCTTGCCTGGACGCGTGGAAGCTCGTGCTTTACGTGTGAGGCCCTTATTAGGCCGCAAAAAGCCATATTACAGCCTTTAGAGGCCTGTGCGCTTAGTTGACGGTCTTCTAAAGCCGCGACACTAAGAAAAACGACTTGGAACGTCGTAGTCCGTTGAGACGTGAAGGACTAGACCAATGGTAACCTGCGGAGGGAGGTGGAACGACGTGATGTTCGTGTAAGGTCTTTATTAGGCTTCAAAAGGCCATATTACAGGCTTTAGAAGCCTGTGCATGTAGTTAACAGTGTTCAAAGGCCATGGCGCCAAGGATAACGACTTGGGACGTCGTAGTCCATTGAGAGTGGAAACACTAGACCAATGGTAGCCTGCCTGGGTGCGTTGAAGCACGTGATTTACGTGTAAGGCCTTTATTAGGCTCCAAAAGGCCATATTACAGGCTTTAGAAGTTTGTTGATGTAGTTAACAGTGTTCAAAGGCCATGACGCCAAGGAAAACGACTTGGGACGTCGTAGTCAATTGAGAGTGGGAACACTAGACCAATGGTAGCCTGCCTGGGCGCGTGGAAGCACGTTATTTACGTGTAAGGCCCTTATTAGGCCGCAAAAGGCCATATTACAGCCTTTAGAGGCCTGTGCGCTTAGTTGACGGTCTTCTAAAGTCGCGACACCAAGGAAAACATCTTGGGACGTCGTAGTCCATTGAGACTGGAAGGACTAGACCAATGGTAACCTGCGCAGGGAGGTGGAACCACGTGATTTACGTGTAAGTTACTTTTTAGGCTGCAAAAGGCCATATTGCAGGCTTTAGAAGCTTGTTGATGTAGTTCAACAGTGTTCAAAGGCCATGACGCCAAGGAAAACGACTTGGACGTCGTAGTCCATTGAGACTGGGAACACTAGACCAATGGTAGCCTACCTGGGCGCGTGGAAGCACGTGATTTACGTGTAAGGCCCTTATCAGTCCGCAAAAGGCCATATTACAGCCTTTAGAGGCCTGCGCGCTTAGTTGACGGTCTTCTAAAGCCTCGACACCAAGGAAAACGACTTGGGACGTCGTAGTCCGTTGAGACTGGAAGCACTAGACCAATGTTGACATGTGCAGGGATGTGGAACCACGTGATATACGTGTAAGGCCTTTATATTGCAGCAAAAGGTCATATTACAGCCTTTAGAGGCCTGTGCACGTAGTTAACAGTGTTCTAAGGCAATGGCGCCAAGGAAAACGACTTGGGACGTCGTAGTACATTGACAGTGGAACACTAGACCAATGGTAGCCTGCCTGGGTGTGTTGAAGCACGTGACTTACGTGTAAGGCCTTTATTAGGCTGCAAAAGGCCATATTACAGGCTTTAGAAGTTTGTTGATGTAGTTAACAGTGTTCTAAGTCCATGGCGCCAAGGAAAACGACTTGGGACGTCGTAGTCCATTGAGACTGGGAACACTAGACCAATGGTAGCCTGCCTGGGCGCGTGGAAGGACGTGATTTACGTGTAAGGCCCTTATTAGTCCGCAAAAGGCCATATTACAGCCTTTAGAGGCCTGCGCGCTTAGTTGACGGTCTTCTAATGCCTCGACACCAAGGAAAACGACTTGGGACGTCGTAGTCCGTTGAGACTGGAAGCACTAGACCAATGTTGACATGTGCAGGGATGTGGAACCACGTGATTTACCTGTAAGGCACTTTTTAGGCTGCAAAAGGCCATATTACAGGTTTTAGAAGCCTGTGCATGTAGTTAACAGTGTTCAAAAGCCATGGCGCCAAAGAAAACGACTTGGGGCGTGGTAGTCAAATGAGACTGGAAGGACTACACCAATGTTGACCTGTGCAGGGAGGTGAAGCCCCGTGATTTACGTGTAAGGCACTTTTTAGGCAGCAAAAGGCCATATTACAGCCTTTAGACGCCTGTGCACGTAGTTAACAGTTTTTAAAGGCCATGGCGCCAAGGAAAACAACTTCGGAAGTCGTAGTCAAAGAAGACTGGGAACACTAGACCAATGGTAGCTTGCCTGGACGCGTGGAAGCTCGTGCTTTACGTGTGAGGCCCTTATTAGGCCGCAAAAAGCCATATTACAGCCTTTAGAGGCCTGTGCGCTTAGTTGACGGTCTTCTAAAGCCGCGACACTAAGAAAAACGACTTGGAACGTCGTAGTCCGTTGAGACGTGAAGGACTAGACCAATGGTAACCTGCGGAGGGAGGTGGAACGACGTGATGTTCGTGTAAGGTCTTTATTAGGCTTCAAAAGGCCATATTACAGGCTTTAGAAGCCTGTGCATGTAGTTAACAGTGTTCAAAGGCCATGGCGCCAAGGATAACGACTTGGGACGTCGTAGTCCATTGAGAGTGGAAACACTAGACCAATGGTAGCCTGCCTGGGTGCGTTGAAGCACGTGATTTACGTGTAAGGCCTTTATTAGGCTCCAAAAGGCCATATTACAGGCTTTAGAAGTTTGTTGATGTAGTTAACAGTGTTCAAAGGCCATGACGCCAAGGAAAACGACTTGGGACGTCGTAGTCAATTGAGAGTGGGAACACTAGACCAATGGTAGCCTGCCTGGGCGCGTGGAAGCACGTTATTTACGTGTAAGGCCCTTATTAGGCCGCAAAAGGCCATATTACAGCCTTTAGAGGCCTGTGCGCTTAGTTGACGGTCTTCTAAAGTCGCGACACCAAGGAAAACATCTTGGGACGTCGTAGTCCATTGAGACTGGAAGGACTAGACCAATGGTAACCTGCGCAGGGAGGTGGAACCACGTGATTTACGTGTAAGTTACTTTTTAGGCTGCAAAAGGCCATATTGCAGGCTTTAGAAGCTTGTTGATGTAGTTAACAGTGTTCAAAGGCCATGACGCCAAGGAAAACGACTTGGGACGTCGTAGTCCATTGAGACTGGGAACACTAGACCAATGGTAGCCTACCTGGGCGCGTGGAAGCACGTGATTTACGTGTAAGGCCCTTATCAGTCCGCAAAAGGCCATATTACAGCCTTTAGAGGCCTGCGCGCTTAGTTGACGGTCTTCTAAAGCCTCGACACCAAGGAAAACGACTTGGGACGTCGTAGTCCGTTGAGACTGGAAGCACTAGACCAATGTTGACATGTGCAGGGATGTGGAACCACGTGATATACGTGTAAGGCCTTTATATTGCAGCAAAAGGTCATATTACAGCCTTTAGAGGCCTGTGCACGTAGTTAACAGTGTTCTAAGGCAATGGCGCCAAGGAAAACGACTTGGGACGTCGTAGTACATTGACAGTGGAACACTAGACCAATGGTAGCCTGCCTGGGTGTGTTGAAGCACGTGATTTACGTGTAAGGCCTTTATTAGGCTGCAAAAGGCCATATTACAGGCTTTAGAAGTTTGTTGATGTAGTTAACAGTGTTCAAAGGCCATGACGCCAAGGAAAATGACTTGGGACGTCGTAGTCAATTGAGAGTGGGAACAGTAGGCCCATGGTAGCCTGCCTGGTTGCGTTGAAGCACGTGATTTACGTGTAAGGCACTTTTTAGGCCACAAAAGGCCATATTTCAGCCTTTAGAGGCCTGTGCGCTTAGTTGACGGTCTTCTAAAGTCGCGCCACCAAGGAAAACAACTTGGAACGTCGGAGTCCATTGAGACTGGAAGGACTAGACCAACGGTAACCTGCGCAGGGGGAACCACGTGATTTACGTTTAAGGTACTTTTTAGGCTGCAAAAGGCCATATTACAGCCTTTAGAGGCCTGTGCACGTAGTTAGCATTGTTCTAAAACCATGGCGTCAAGGAAAACGACTTGGCACGTCGTAGTCCATTGAGATTGGGAACACGAGACCAATGGTAGCTTGCCTGGGCGCGTGGAAGCTCGTGATTTACGTCTAAGGCCCTTATTAGGCCGCCAAGGGCCATATGACAGCCTTTAGAAGCCTGTGCGCTTAGTTGATGGTCTTCTAAAGCCGCGACACAAAGGAAAACGACTTGGAACGTCGTAATCCATTGAGAGTGGAAACACTAGACCAATGGTAGCCTGCCTGGGTGCGTTGAAGCACGTGATTTACGTGTAAGGCCTTTATTAGGCTGCAAAAGGCCATATTACAGGCTTTAGAAGTTTGTTGATGTAGTTAACAGTGTTCAAAGGCCATGACGCCAAGGAAAATGACTTGGGACGTCGTAGTCAATTGAGAGTGGGAACAGTAGGCCCATGGTAGCCTGCCTGGGTGCGTTGAATCACAGGATTTACGTGTAAGGCACTTTTTAGGCCACAAAAGGCCATATTTCAGCCTTTAGAGGCCTGTGCGCTTAGTTGACGGTCTTCTAAAGTCGCGACACCAAGGAAAACAACTTGGAACGTCGGAGTCCATTGAGACTGGAAGGACTAGACCAACGGTAACCTGCGCAGGGGGAACCACGTGATTTACGTGTAAGGTACTTTTTAGGCTGCAAAAGGCCATATTACAGCCTTTAGAGGCCTGTGCACGTAGTTAGCATTGTTCTAAAACCATGGCGTCAAGGAAAACGACTTGGCACGTCGTAGTCAATTGAGAGTGGGAACAGTAGGCCCATGGTAGCCTGCCTGGGTGCGTTGAAGCACGTGATTTACGTGTAAGGCACTTTTTAGGCCGCCAAGGGCCATATGACAGCCTTTAGAAGCCTGTGCGCTTAGTTGATGGTCTTCTAAAGCCGCGACACAAAGGAAAACGACTTGGAACGTCGTAATCCATTGAGAGTGGAAGGAATAGACCAATGTTGACCGGTGCAGGGAGGTGGAACCACGTGATTTACATGTAAGACACTTTTTAGGTTTCAAAAGGCCATATTACAGCCTTTAGAGGCCTGTGCACGTAGTTAACAGTGTTCTAAGGCAATGGCGACAAGGAAAACGACTTGGGACGTCGTAGTCCATTGAGAGTGGGAACACTAGACCAATGGTAGCCTGCCTGGGTGCGTTGAAGCACGTGATTTACGTGTAAGGCCTTTATTAGGCTGCAAAAGGCCATATTACAGGCTTTAGAAGCTTGTTGATGTAGTTAACAGTGTTCAAACGCCATGACGCCAAGGAAAACGACTTGGGACGTCGTAGTCCATTGAGACTGGGAACACTAGACCAATGGTAGCCTGCCTGGGCGCGTGGAAGCACGTGATTTACGTGTAAGGCCCTTATTAGGCCGCAAATGGCAATATTACAGCCTTTAGAGGCCTGCGCGCTTAGTTGACGGTCTTCTAAAGCCTCGACACCAAGGAAAACGACTTGGGACGTCGTAGTCCGTTGAGACTGGAAGGACTAGACCAATGTTGACATGTGCAGGGATGTGGAACCACGTGATATACGTGTAAGGCCTCTATATTGCAGCAAAAGGCCATGTTACAGCCTTTAGAGGCCTGTGCACGTAGTTAACAGTGTTCTAACGCAATGGCGCCAAGGAAAACGACTTTGGATGTCGTAGTACATTGACAGTGGAACACTAGACCAATGGTAGCCTGCCTGGGTGCGTTGAAGCACGTGATTTACGTGTAAGGCCTTTATTAGGCTGCAAGAGGCCATATTACAGCATTTAGCGGACTGTGCACGTAGTTAACAGTGTTTTAAGGCCATGGCGCCAAGTAAAAACGACTTGGGAGGTCGTAGTCCATTAAGACTGGGAACACTAGACCAATGGTAGCCTGCCTGGCCGCGTGGAAGCACGTGATTTACGTGTAAGGCCCTTATTAGGCCGCAAAAGGCCATATTACAGCCTTTAGAGGCCTGTGCGCTTAGTTGACGGTCTTCTAAAGTCGCAACACTAAGGAAAACGACTTGGAACGGCGTAGACCATTGAGACTGGAAGGACTAGCCCAATGGTAACCTGTGCAGGGAGGTGGAACCACGTGATTTACCTGTAAGGCACTTCTTAGGATGCAAAAGGCCATATTACAGCCTTTAGAGGCCTGTGCACGTAGTTAGCAGTGTTCTAAAGCCATGGCGCCAAGAAAAAACGACTTGGGACGTCGTAGTCCATTAAGACTGGGAACACTAGACCAATGGTAGCTTGTCTGGGTGCGTGGAAGCACGTGATTTACGTGTAACGCCCTTTTTATGCCGCAAAAGGCCATATTACAGCCTTTAGAGGCCTGTGCGCTTAGTTGACGGTCTTCTAAAGCCGCGGCGCCAAGGAAAACGATTTGGGACGTCGTAGTCCATTGACACTGGAAGGACTAGACCCATGGTAACCTGCGCAGGGACGCGGAACCACGTGATTTAGGTGTAAGGCACTTTTTAGGCTGCAAAAGGCCATATTACAGCCTTTAGAGGCCTGTGCACGTAGTTAGCAGTGTTTAAAGGCCATGGCGCCAAGGAAAACGACTTCGGACGTCGTAGTCCAAGAAGACTGGGAACACTAGACCAATGGTAGCTTGCCTGTGCGCGTGGAAGCTCGTGCTTTACGTGTGAGGCCCTTATTAGGCCGCAAAAAGCCATTTTACAGCCTTTAGAGGCCTGTGCGCTTAGTTGACGGTCTTCTAAAGCCGCGACACTAAGAAAAACGACTTGGGACGTCGTAGTCCATTGAGACGTGAAGGACTAGACCAATGGTAACCTGCGGAGGGAGGTGAAACGGCGTGATGTTAGTGTAAGGCCTTTATTAGGCTTCAAAAGGCCATATTACAGGCTTTAGAAGCCAGTGCATGTAGTTAAAAGTGTTCAAAGGCCATGGCGCCATGGAATACGACTTGGGACGTCGTAGTCAATTGAGAGTGGGAACACTAGATCCATGGTAGCCTGCCTGGGTGCGTTGAAGCACGTGATTTACGTGTAAGACACTTTTTAGTCCGCAAAAGGCCATATTACAGCCTTTAGAGGCCTGTGCGCTTAGTTGACGGTCTTCTAAAGTCGCGACACCAAGGAAAACAACTTGGGACGTCGTAGTCCTTTGAGACTAGAAGGACTAGACCAACGGTAAACCGCGCAGGGGGAACCACGTGACTTACGTGTAAGGCACTTTTTAGGCTGCAAAAGGCCATATTACAGCCTTTAGAGGCCTGTGCACGTAGTTAGCAGTGTTCTAAAGCCATGGCGCCAAGGAAAACGACTTGGCACGTCGTAGTCCATTGAGATTGGGAACACGAGACCAATGGTAGCTTGCCTGGGCGCGTGGAAGCTCGTGATTTACGTCTAAGGCCCTTATTAGGCCGCCAAGGGCCATATTAGAGCCTTTAGAGGCCTGTGCGCTTAGTTGATGGTCTTCTAAAGCCGCGACACAAAGGAAAACGACTTGGAACGTCGTAGTCCATTGAGAGTGGAAAGACTAGACCAATGTTGACCTGTGCAGGGAGGTGGAACCACGTGATTTACATGTAAGACACTTTTTAGGCTGCAAAAGGCCATATTACAGCCTTTAGAGGCCTGTGCACGTAGTTAACAGTGTTCTAAGGCAATGGCGCCAAGGAAAACGACTTGGGCGTCGTAGTCCATTGAGAGTGGGAACACTAGACCAATGGTAGCCTGCTTGAGTGCGTTGAAGCACGTGATTTACGTGTAAGGCCCTTATTATGCCGCAAAAGGCCATATTACAGCCTTTAGAGGCCTGTGCGCTTAGTTGACGGTCTTCTAAAGCCTGGACACCAAGGAAAACGACTTGGGACGTCGTAGTCCATTGACACTGGAAGGACTAGACCCATGGTAACCTGCGCAGGGAGGTGGAACTACGTGATTTAGGTGTAAGGCCTTTATTAGGCTGCAAAAGGCCATATTACAGGCTTTAGAAGCCTGTGCATGTAGTTAACAGTGTTCAAAGGCCATGGCGCCAAAGAAAACGACTTGGGACGTCGTAGTCCAATAAGACTGGGAACACTAGACCAATGGTAGCTTGCCTGGGCGCGTGGAAGCTCGTGCTTTACGTGTAAGGCCCTTATTAGGCCGCAAAAAGACATATTACAGCCTTTAGAGGCCTGTGCGCTTAGTTGACGGTCTTCTAAACCAGCGACACCAAGAAAAACGACTTGGGACGTTGTAATCCATTGAGACGTGAAGGACTAGACCAATGGTAACCTGCGGAGGGAGAACCACGTGATTTACGTGTAAGGTACTTTTTAGGCTGCAAAAGGCCATATTACAGCCTTTAGAGGCCTGTGCACTTAGTTAACAGTGTTCTAAGGCCATGGCGCAATGGAAAACGACTTGGGACGTCGTAGTCCATTGAAACTGGGAAATTTAGACCAGTGACGTAGCCCGCCTGGGCGCGTGAAAGCTCGTGCTTTACGTGTGAGGCCCTTATTAGGCCGCAAAAAGCCATATTACAGCCTTTAGAGGCCTATGCGCTTAGTTGACGGTCTTCTAAAGCCGCGACACCAATAAAAACGACTTGGGACGTCGTAGTCCATTGAGACGTGAAAGACTAGACCAATGGTAACCTACAGAGGGAGGTGGAACGACGTGATGTTCGTGTAAGGCCTTTATTAGGCTGCAAAAGGCCATATTACAGGCTTTAGAAGCCTGTGCATGTAGTTAACAATGTTCAAAGGCCATGGCGCCAAGGAAAAAAACTTGGGACGTCGTAGTCCATTGAGAGTGGGAACACTAGACCAATGGTAGCCTGCCTGGGCGCGTGGAAGCACGTGATTTAAGTGTAACGCCCTTATTAGGCCGCAAAAGGCCATATTACAGCATTTAGAGGCCTGTGCGCTTAGTTGACGGTGTTCTAAGGACGCGGCGCCAAGGAAAACGATTTGGGACGTCGTAGTCCATTGACACTGGAAGGACTAGACCAATGGTAACCTGCGCAGGGAGTTGGAACCACGTGATTTACGTGTAAGGCCTTTATTAGGCTGCAAAAGGCCATATTACAGGCTTTAGAAGCTTGATGATGTAGTTAACAGTGTTCAAAGGCCATGACGCCAAGGAAAACGACTTGGGACGTCGTAGTCCATTGAGACTGGGAACACTAGACCAATGGTAGCCTGCATGGGCGCGTGGAAGCACGTAATTTACGTGTAAGGCCCTTATTAGGCCGCCAAGGGCCATATTAGAGCCTTTAGAGGCCTGTGCGCTTAGTTGATGGTCTTCTAAAGCCGCGACACAAAGGAAAACGACTTGGAACGTCGTAGTCCATTGAGAGTGGAAAGACTAGACCAATGTTGACCTGTGCAGGGAGGTGGAACCACGTGATTTACATGTAAGACACTTTTTAGGCTGCAAAAGGCCATATTACAGCCTTTAGAGGCCTGTGCACGTAGTTAACAGTGTTCTAAGGCAATGGCGCCAAGGAAAACGACTTGGGCGTCGTAGTCCATTGAGAGTGGGAACACTAGACCAATGGTAGCCTGCTTGAGTGCGTTGAAGCACGTGATTTACGTGTAAGGCCCTTATTATGCCGCAAAAGGCCATATTACAGCCTTTAGAGGCCTGTGCGCTTAGTTGACGGTCTTCTAAAGCCTGGACACCAAGGAAAACGACTTGGGACGTCGTAGTCCATTGACACTGGAAGGACTAGACCCATGGTAACCTGCGCAGGGAGGTGGAACTACGTGATTTAGGTGTAAGGCCTTTATTAGGCTGCAAAAGGCCATATTACAGGCTTTAGAAGCCTGTGCATGTAGTTAACAGTGTTCAAAGGCCATGGCGCCAAAGAAAACGACTTGGGACGTCGTAGTCCAATAAGACTGGGAACACTAGACCAATGGTAGCTTGCCTGGGCGCGTGGAAGCTCGTGCTTTACGTGTAAGGCCCTTATTAGGCCGCAAAAAGACATATTACAGCCTTTAGAGGCCTGTGCGCTTAGTTGACGGTCTTCTAAACCAGCGACACCAAGAAAAACGACTTGGGACGTTGTAATCCATTGAGACGTGAAGGACTAGACCAATGGTAACCTGCGGAGGGAGAACCACGTGATTTACGTGTAAGGTACTTTTTAGGCTGCAAAAGGCCATATTACAGCCTTTAGAGGCCTGTGCACTTAGTTAACAGTGTTCTAAGGCCATGGCGCAATGGAAAACGACTTGGGACGTCGTAGTCCATTGAAACTGGGAAATTTAGACCAGTGACGTAGCCCGCCTGGGCGCGTGAAAGCTCGTGCTTTACGTGTGAGGCCCTTATTAGGCCGCAAAAAGCCATATTACAGCCTTTAGAGGCCTATGCGCTTAGTTGACGGTCTTCTAAAGCCGCGACACCAATAAAAACGACTTGGGACGTCGTAGTCCATTGAGACGTGAAAGACTAGACCAATGGTAACCTACAGAGGGAGGTGGAACGACGTGATGTTCGTGTAAGGCCTTTATTAGGCTGCAAAAGGCCATATTACAGGCTTTAGAAGCCTGTGCATGTAGTTAACAATGTTCAAAGGCCATGGCGCCAAGGAAAAAAACTTGGGACGTCGTAGTCCATTGAGAGTGGGAACACTAGACCAATGGTAGCCTGCCTGGGCGCGTGGAAGCACGTGATTTAAGTGTAACGCCCTTATTAGGCCGCAAAAGGCCATATTACAGCATTTAGAGGCCTGTGCGCTTAGTTGACGGTGTTCTAAGGACGCGGCGCCAAGGAAAACGATTTGGGACGTCGTAGTCCATTGACACTGGAAGGACTAGACCAATGGTAACCTGCGCAGGGAGTTGGAACCACGTGATTTACGTGTAAGGCCTTTATTAGGCTGCAAAAGGCCATATTACAGGCTTTAGAAGCTTGATGATGTAGTTAACAGTGTTCAAAGGCCATGACGCCAAGGAAAACGACTTGGGACGTCGTAGTCCATTGAGACTGGGAACACTAGACCAATGGTAGCCTGCATGGGCGCGTGGAAGCACGTAATTTACGTGTAAGGCCCTTATTAGTCCGCAAAAGGCCATATTACAGACTTTAGAGGCCTGCGCGCTTAGTTGACGGTCTTCTAAAGCCTTGACACCAAGGAAAACGACTTGGGACGTCGTAGTCCGTTGAGACAGGAAGGACTAGACCAATGTTGACATGTGCAGGGATGTGGAACCACGTGATATACGTGTAAGGCCTTTATATTGCAGCAAAAGGCCATATTACAGCCTTTAGAGGCCTGTGCGCTTAGTTGACGGTCTCCTAAAGCCGCCGCGCCAAGGAAAACGATTTGGGACATTGTAGTCCATTGACACTGGAAGGACTAGACCCATGGTAACCTGCGCAGGGAGGTGGAACCACGTGATTTATGTGTAAGGCCTTTAATAGGCTGCAAAAGGCCATATTACAGGCTTTAGAAGCCTGTGCATGTAGTTAACAGTGTTCAAAGGCCATGGCGCCAAGGAAAACGACTTGGGGCGTGGTAGTCCAATGAGACTGGAAGGACTACACCAATGTTGACCTGTGCAGGGAGGTGAAACCACGTGATTTACGTGTAAGGCACATTTTAGGCTGCAAAAGGCCATATTACAGCCTTTAGAAGCCTGTGCACGTAGTTAGCAGTGTTTAAAGGACATGGCGCCAAGGAAAACGACTTGGGACGTCGTAGTCCATTGAGAGTGGGACCACTAGACCAATGGTAGCCTGCCTGGGTGCGTTCAAGCACGTGATTTACGTGTAAGGCCTTTATTAGGTTGCAAAAGGCCATATTACAGGCTTTAGAAGTTTGTTGATGTAGTTAACAGTGTTCAAAGGCCATGACGCAAAGGAAAACGACTTGGGACGTCGTAGTCAATTGAGAGTGGGAACACTAGAGCCATGGTAGCCTGCCTGGGTGCGTTGAAGCACGTGATTTACGTGTAAGGCACTTTGTATGCCGCAAAAGGCCATATTACAGCCTTTAGAGGCCTGTGCGCTTAGTTGACGGTCTTCTAAAGTCGCGACACCAAGGAAAACAACTTGGGACGTCGGAGTCCATTGAGACTGGAAGGACTAGACCAACGGTAACCTGGGCAGGGGGAACCACGTGATTTACGTGTAAGGTACTTTTTAGGCTGCAAAAGGCCATATTACAGCCTTTAGAGGCCTGTGCACGTATTTAGCAGTGTTCTAAAGCTATGGCGCCAAGGAAAACGACTTGGCACGTCGTAGTCCATTGACAGTGGGAACACTAGACCAATGGTAGCCTGCCTTGGCGCGTGGAAGCACGTGATTTACGTGTAAGGCCCTTATTAGGCCGCAAAAGGCCATATTACAGCCTTTAGAGGCCTGCGCGCTTAGTTGACGGTCTTCTAAAGCCTTGACACCAAGGAAAACGACTTGCGACGTCGTAGTCCATTGAGACTGGAAGGACTAGACCAATGTTGACATGTGCAGGGATGTGGAACCACGTGATATACGTGTAAGGCCTTTATATTGCAGCAAAAGGCCATGTTACAGCCTTTAGAGGCCTGTGCACGTAGTTAACAGTGTTCTAAGGCAATGGCGCCAAGGAAAACGGCTTGGGACGTCGTAGTCCATTAAGACTGGGAACACTAGACCAATGGTAGCCTGCCTAGTTGCGTTGAAGCACGTGATTCACGTGTAACGCCCTTATTACGGCGCAAAAGGCCATATTACAGCCTTTAGAGGCCTGTGCGCTTCGTTGACGGTCTTCTAAAGCCGCGGCGCCATGGAACACGATTTGGGACGTCGTAGTCCATTGACAATGGAAGGACTTGCCGAATGGTAACCTGTGAAGGGTGGTGAAACCACGTGATTTACCTGTAAGGCACTTTTTAGGCTGCAAAAGGCCATATTACAGCCTTTAGAGGCCTGTGCACGTAGTTAGCAGTGTTCTAAAGCCATGGCGCCGAGGAAAACGACTTGGGACGTCGTAGTCCATTAAGACTGGGAACACTAGACCAATGGTAGCTTGTCTGGGTGCGTGAAAGCACGTGATTTACGTGTATGGCCCTTATTAGGCCGCAAAGGGCCATATTACAGCCTTTAGAGGCCTGTGCGCTTAGTTGACGGTCTTCTAAAGCCGCGGCGCCATGGAAAACGATTTGGGACGTCGTAGTCCATTGACACCGGAAGGAATAAACCCATGGTAACCTGCGCAGGGAGGCTGAACCACGTGATTTAGGTGTAAGGCATTTATTAGGCTGCAAAAGGCCATATTACAGGCTTTAGAAGCCTGTGCATGTAGTTAACAGTGTTCAAAGGCCATGGCGCCAAGGAAAACGACTTGGGGCGTGGTAGTCCAATGAGACTGGAAGGACTACACCAATGTTGACCTGTGCAGGGAGGTGAAACCAGGTGATTTACGTGTAAGGAACTTTTTAGGCTGCAAAAGGCCATATTACAGCCTTTAGAGGCCTGTGCACGTAGTTAGCAGTGTTTAAACGCCATGGCGTCAAGGAAAACGACTTCGGACGTCGTAGTCCAAGAAGACTAGGAACACTAGACCAATGGTAACTTGCCTGGGCGCGTGGAAGCTCGTGCTTTACGTGTGAGGCAATTATTAGACCGCAAAAAGCCATTATGGCCTTTTGTCGCGTAATAAAGACTTTACACGTAAATCACGTGCTTCCACGTGTCTTCGCAGTTTACCATTGTTCTAGTCCTTCCACTCTCAATAGACTACAACGTCCCAAGTCGTTTTCCTTGGCGTCATGGCTTTAGAAGACAGTGAACTACGTGCACAGATCTGTAAACGCTGTAATATGGCCTTTTGCGGCCTAATAAGGGCCTTACACGTAAATCACGTGTTTCCACGCCCCCAGGCAGGCTACCATTGGTCTGGTGTTCCCAGTCTTATTGGACTACGACGTCGCAAGTCGTTTTTCTTCGCGCCATGGCCTTAGAACACTGTGAACTTTGTGCACAGGCCGCTAAATGCTGTAATATTGCCTTTTGCAGCCTAATAAAGGCATTACACGTAAATTACGTGCTTCCACGCGCCCAGGCAGGCTACCATTGGTGTAGTGTTCCCAGTCTCCATGGACTACGACGTACCAAGTCGTTTTCCTTGGCGCCATGGCCTTAGAACACTGTTAACTACGTGCACAGGCTTCTAACGCCTGTAATATAGCCTTTTGCAATCTAATGAAGGCTTTACACATAAATCACGTGCTTCAACGCACCCAGGCAGGCTACCATTGGTCTAGTGTTCCCAGTCTCAATGGACTACGGCGTCCCAAGTCGTTTTCTTGGCACCATGGCCTTAGAACACTGTTAACTACGTGCACAGGCTTCTAAAGCCTGTAATATGGCCTTTTGCAGCCTAATAAAGCCCTTACATGTAAATCACGTGGTTCCACCTCCCTGCGCAGGTTACCATTGGTCTAGTCCTTCCAGTCTCAATGGACTACGACGTCTCAAGTCGTTTTCCTTGGCGCCGCGGCTTTAGAAGACCGTCAACTAAGTGCACAGGCCTCTAAAGGCTGTAATATGGCCTTTTGCAGCCTAACAAGGGTCTTACGCGTAAATCACGTGCCTCCACGCGCCACGGCAGGGTACCATTGGTCTAGTGTTCCCACTCTCAATGGACTACAACGTCCCACGTCGTTTTCCTTGGCGCCATGGCGGTAGCACACTGTTAACTACGTGCACAGGCTTCTAAATGCTGTAATATGGCCTTTGCAGGTTAATAAAAGCCTTACACGTAAATCACGTCCTTCAACGCACCACGGCAGGCTACCATTGGTCTAGTGTTCCCACTCTCAATGGACTACGACGTCCCAAGTCCTTTTCCTTGGCGCCGTAGCTTTAGAAGACCGGCAACTAAGCGCACAGGCCTCTAAAGGCTGTAATGCGGCCTTTTGCGGCCTAATAAGGGCCTTACACGTAAATCACGTGCTTCAACGCGCCCAGGCAGGCTACCATTGGTCTAGTGTTCCCACTCTCAATGGACTACGACGTCCCAAGTCCTTTTCCTTGGCGCCGTAGCTTTAGAAGACCGGCAACTAAGCGCACAGGCCTCTAAAGGTTGTAATACGGCCTTTTGCGCCCTAATAAGAACTTTACACGTAAATCACGTGCTTCCACGCGCCAAGGCAGGCTACCATTGGTCTAGTATTCCCACTCTCAATGGACTACGACGTCCCAAGTTGTTTTCCTTGGCGCCATGGCCTTAGAACACTGTTAACTACGTGCACAGTCTGCTATATGCTGTAATATGGCCTTTTGCAGCCTAATGAAGGCTTTACAAATAAATCACGTGCTTCAACGCACCCAGGCAGACTACCATTGGTCTACTGTTCCCAGTCTCAATGGACTACCACGTCTCAAGTCGTTTTCCTTGGCGTGATGGCCTTAGAACACTGTTAACTACGTGCACAGGCTTCTAAATGCTGTAATATGGCCTTTTGTCGCGTAATAAAGACCTTACACGTAAATCACGTCCTTCCACGTGTCTTCGCAGTTTACAATTGATCTAGTCCTTCCACTCTCAATAGACTACGACGTCCCAAGTCGTTTTTCTTGGCGTCATGGCTTTAGAATACAGTGAACTACGTGCACAGGTCTGTAAACGCTGTAATATGGCCTTTTGCGGCCTAATAAAGGCCTTACACGTATATCACGTGCTTACACGCGCAAGGGAGGTTACCGTTGATCTAGTCCTTCAAGTGTCAATGTACGACGACGTCCCAAGTCGTTTGCTTTGACGAGATGGGTTTAGAAGATCGTCAACTACGTGCACAGGTCTCTAAAGTCTGTAATGTGGCATTTTGGTGCCTAATAAGGGCCGTCGCCAAGTCATGTTACAATTGGTCTAGTGCTTCCAGTCTCAATGGACTACGGCGTCCCAAGTCGTTTTCCTTGGCGCCGTGGTTTTCGAAGACCGGCAACTACGCGCACAGGCCTCTAAATGCTGTAATATGGCTCTTTTGCAGCCTAATAAAGGTCTTACGCATAAATCACGTGCTACCACGCGCCCAGGCAGGCTACCATTGGTCTAGTGTGCCCAGTCGCAATGGACTACGACGTCCCATGTCGTTTGCCTTATCGCCATGGCTTTAGAACACTGTTAACTACGTGCATAGGCCTCTAAAGGCTGTAATATGGCTTTTGCAACCTAATAAAGACCTTACACGTAAATCACGTGCTTCCACGTGTCTGCGCAGTTTACCATTGATCTAGTCCTTCCACTCTCAATAGACTACGACGTCCGAAGTCGTTTTCCTTGGTGTCATGGCATTAGAAGACAGTCAACTACGTGCACAGGTCTGTAAACGCTGTAATATGGCCTTTTGCGGCCTAATAAAGGCCTTACACCTATATCACGTGCTTACTCGCGCAAGGGAGGTTACCGTTGATCTAGTCCTTCAAGTGTCAATGGACGACAACGTACCAAGCATGGGTTTAGAAGATCGTCAACTACGTGCACAGGTCTCTAAAGTCTGTAATGTGGCATTTTGGTGCCTAATAAGTGCCGTCGCCAAGTCATGTTACAATTGGTCTAGTGCTTCCAGTCTCAATGGACTACGGCGTCCCAAGTCGTTTTCCTTGGCGCAGCGGCTTTAGAAGACCGTCAACTAAGTGCACAGGCCTCTAAAGGCTGTAATATGGCCTTTTGCCGCCTAATAAGGGTCTTACACGTAAATCACGTGCTTCCACGCGCCCCGGCATGCTACCATTGGTCTAGTGTTCCCACTCTCAATGGACTACGACGTCCCAAGTAGTTTTCCTTGGCGCCATCGACTTAGAACACTGTTAACTACGTGCACAGGCTTCTAAATGCTGTAATATGGCCTTTGCAGCCTAATAAACGCCTTACACGTAAATCACGTGCTTCAACGCACCCAGGCAGGCTACCATTGGTCTAGTCTTTCCACTCTCAATGGACTACGACGTACCAAGTACTTTTCCTTGGCGCCGTAGCTTTAGAAGACCGGCAACTAAGCGCACAGTCCTCTAAAGGCTTTAATACGGCCTGTTGCGGCCTAATAAGTGCCTCACACGTAAATCACCTGTTTCCACGCGCCCAGGCAGGCTACCATTGGTCTAGTATTCCCACTCTCAATGGACTACGACGTCCAAAGTCGTTTTTCTTGGAGCCATGGATTTAGAACACTGCTCACGTGCTTCCACGCGCCCCGGCATGCTACCATTGGTCTAGTGTTCCCACTCTCAATGGACTACGACGTCCCAAGTAGTTTTCCTTGGCGCCATCGCCTTAGAACACTGTTAACTACGTGTACATGCCTTCAAAGGCTGTAATATGGCTTTTTGCAGCCTAATAAGTGCCTTACACGTAAATCACGTTGTTCCACCTGACTGTACAGGCTACCATTGGTCTAGTGTTCCCAGTCTCAATGGACTACGGCGTCCCAAGTCGTTTTCTTGGCGCCATGGCCTTAGAACACTGTTAACTACGTGCACAGGCTTCTAAAGCCTGTAATATGGCCTTTTGCAGCCTAATAAAGTCCTTACATGTAAATCACGTGGTTCCACCTCCCTGCGCAGGTTACCATTGGTCTAGTTCTTCCAGTCTCAATGGACTACGACGTCTCAAGTCGTCTTCCTTGGCGCCGCGGCTTTAGAAGACCGTCAACTAAGTGCACAGGCCTCTAAAGGTTGTAATATGGCCTTTTGCGGCCTAATAAGGGTCTTACACGTAAATCACGTGCCTCCACGCGCCCCGGCAGGGTACCATTGGTCTAGTGTTCCCACTCTCAATGGACTACGACGTGCCACGTCGTTTTCCTTGGCGCCATGGCCTTAGAACACTGTTAACTACGTGCACAGGCTGCTAAATGCTGTAATATGGCCTTTTGCAGCCTAATGAACGCTTTACACATAAATCACGTGCTTCAACGCACCCAGGCAGGCTACCATTGGTCTAGTGTTCCCATTTTCAATGGACTACGACGTCCCAATCCGTTTTCCTTGGCGCCATGGCCTTAGAACACTGTTAACTGCGTGCACAGGCTTCTAAATGCTGTAATATGACCTTTGCAGGTTAATAAAGGCCTTACACGTAAATCACGTGCTTCAACGCGCCCAGGCAAGCTACCATTGCTCTAGTGTTCCCACTCTCAATGGACTACGACGTCCCAAGTAGTTTTCCTTGGCGCCATCGCCTTAGAACACTGTTAACTACGTGCACATGCCTCTAAAAGCTGTAATATGGCTTTTTGCAGCGTAATAAGTGCCTTACACGTAAATCACGTGGTTCCACCTGACTGTACATGCTACCATTGGTCTAGTGTTCCCAGTCTCAATGAACTTCGGCGTCCCAAGTCGTTTTCTTGGCGCCATGGCCTTAGAACACTGTTAACTACGTGCACAGGCCTCTAAAGGCTGTAATGCGGCCTTTTGCGGCCTAATAAGTGCCTTACACGTAAATCACGTGCTTCCACGCGCCAAGGCAGGCTACCATTGGTCTAGTATTCCCACTCTCAATGGACTACGACGTCCCAAGTCGTTTTCCTTGGCGCCATGGCTTTAGAACACTGCTACCTACGTGCACATGCCTCTAGAGGCTGTAATATGGATTTTTGCAGCCTAATAAGTGCCTTACACGTAAATCACATGGTTCCACCTGACTGTACAGGTTGCCATTGGTCTAGTCCTTCCAGTCTCAATGGACTACGACGTCCCACGTTGTTTTTCTTTGCGCCGTAGCTTTCGAAGACCGGCAACTACGCGCACAGGCCTCTAAATGCTGTAATATGGCTCTTTTGCCGCCTAATAAAGGTCTTACGCATAAATCACGTGCTTCCACGTGCCTGCGCAGTTTGCCATTGATCTAGTCCTTCAACTCTCAATAGACTACGACGTCCCAAGTTTTTTTTCCTTGGCGTCATGGCTTTAGAAGACAGTCAACTACGTGCACAGGTCTGTAAACGCTGTAATATGGCCTTTTGCGGTCTAATAAAGGCCTTACACGTATATCACGTGCTTACACGCGCAAGGGAGGTTACCGTTAATCTTGTCCTTTAAGTGTCAATGGACGACGATGTCCCAAGTCGTTTACCTTGACGTGATGTGTTTAGAAGTTCGTCAACTACGTGCACAGGTCTCTAAAGTCTCTAATGTGGAAATTTGGTGCCTAATAAAGGCCAGGCCGTACACGTAAATTACGGGCTTCAAGGCGCCAAGTCATGTTACAATTGGTCTAGTGCTTCCAGTCTCAAAGGGCTACGGCGTCCCAAGTCGTTTTCCTTGGCACCGTGGCTTTCGAAGACCGGCAACTACGCGCACAGGCTTCTAAATGCTGTAATATGGCTCTTTTGCAGCCTAATAAAGGTCTTACGCATAAATCACGTGCTTCCACGCGCCCGGGCAGTTTACCATTGATCTAGTCCTTCAACTCTCAATAGACTACGACGTCCCAAGTTGTTTTCATTGGCGTCATGGCTTTAGAAGACAGTCAACTACGTGCACAGGTCTCTAAACGCTGTAATATGGCCTTTTGCGGCCTAATAAAGGCCTTACACGTATATCACGTGCTTACACGCGCAAGGGAGGTTACCGTTGATCTAGTCCTTTAAGTGTCAATGGACGA
This sequence comes from Hydractinia echinata, assembly GCA_030067915.1. Taxonomy (NCBI): domain Eukaryota; kingdom Metazoa; phylum Cnidaria; class Hydrozoa; order Anthoathecata; family Hydractiniidae; genus Hydractinia; species Hydractinia echinata. The sequence continues at coordinate 383,178 of JASGCC010000177.1, read as the reverse complement.
CGACGTCCGAAGTCGTTTGCCTTGACGTCATGTGTTTAGAACACTGTTAACTACGTTCACAGGCCGCTAAATGCTGTAATATGGCCTTTTGCAGCCTAATAAAGGCCTTACACGTAAATCACGTGGGTCAACGCACCCAGGCAGGCTACCATTGGTCTAGTGTTCCCACTCTCAATGGACTACGACGTCCCAAGTCGTCTTCCTTGGCGCCATGGCCTTAGAACACTGTTAACTACGTGCACAGGCTTCTAAAGCCTGTAATATGGCCTTTTGCAGCCTAATGAAGGCTTTACACATAAATCATGTGCTTCAACGCACCCAAGCAGGCTACCATTGGTCTGGTGTTACCAGTCTCATTGGACTACGACGTCCCAAGTCGTTTTCTTGGCGCCATGGCCTTAGAACACTGTTAACTACGTACACAGGCCTCTAAAGGCTGTAATATGGCCATTTGCGGCCTAATAAGGGTCTTACACGTAAACCACGTGCTTCCACGCGCCCCGGCAGGCTACCATTGGTCTAGTGTTCCCACTCTCAATGGACTACGACTTCCCACGTCGTTTTCCTTGGCGCCATGGCCTTAGAACACTGTTAACTACGTGCACAAGCTGCTAAATGCTGTAATATGGCCTTTCGCAGCCTAATGAAGGCTTTACACATAAATCACGTGCTTCAACGCACCCAGGCAGGCTACCATTGGTCTAGTCTTCCCAGTCTCAATGGACTACGACGTCCCAAGTCGTTTTCCTTGGTGCCATGGCCTTAGAACACTGTTAACTACGTGCACAGGCTTCTAAATTCTGTAATATGGCCTTTGCAGCCTAATAAAGGCATTACACGTAAATCACGTGCTTCAACGCACCCAGGCAGGCTACCATTGGCCTAGTGTTCCCACTCTCAATGGACTACGACGTCTCAAGTCGTTTTCCTTGGCGCCGTACCTTTAAAAGACCGGCAACTAAGCGCACAGTCCTCTAAGGGCTGTAATACGGCTTTTTGCGGCCTAATAAGTGCCTTACACATAAATCACGTACTTCCACGCCCCCAGGCAGGCTACCATTGGTCTAGTGTTCCTACTCTCAATGGAATACTACGTCCCAAGTCGTTTTCCTTTGCGCCATGGTCTTAGTACACTGCTAACTACGTGCACAGGCCTCTAAATGCTGTAATATGGCTCTTTGCGGCCGAATAAGTGCCTTACACCTAAATCACGTGGTTCCACCTGACTGCACAGGTCGCCATTGGTCTAGTCCTTCCAGTCTCAATGGACTACGACGTCCCAAGTTGTTTTCCATGGCGCCGTAGCTTTAGAAGACCGGCAACTAAGCGCACAGGCCGCTAAAGGCTGTAATACGGCTTTTTGCGGCCCAATAAAAGCTTACACGTAAATCACGTCCTTCCACGCGCCCAGGCAGGCTACCATTGGTCTAGCGTTCCCACTCTCAATGGACTACGACGTCCCAAGTTGTTTTCCTTGGCACCATGGCTTTAGAACACTGCTAACTACGTGCACAGGCCTCTAAATGCTGTAATATGGCTCTTTGCGGCCGAATAAGTGCCTTACACCTAAATCACGTGGTTCCACCTGACTGCACAGGTCGCCATTGGTCTAGTCCTTCCAGTCTCAATGGACTACGACGTCCCAAGTTGTTTTCCATGGCGCCGTGGCTTTCGAAGACACGCAACTACGCGCACAGGCCTCTAAATGCTGTAATATGGCCTTTGCAGCCTAATAAAGGCTTTACACGTAAATCACGTGCGTCCACGCGCCCCGGCAGGGTACCATTGGTCTATGTTCCCACTCTCAATGGACTACGACATCCCACGTCGTTTTCCTTGGCGCCATAGCCTTAGAACACTGTTAACTACGTGCACAGGCTGCTAAATGCTGTAATATGGCCTTTTGCAGCCTAATGAAGGCTTTACACATAAGTCACGTGCTTCAACGCACCCAGGCAGGCTACCATTGGTCTAGTGTTCCCAGTCTCAATGGACTACGACGTTTCAAGTCGTTTTCCTTGGCGCCGCGGCTTTAGAAGACCGTCAACTAAGTGCACAGGCCTCTAAAGGCTGTAATGTGGCCTTTTGCGGCCTAATAAGGGTCTTACACGTAAATCACGTGCCTCCACGCGCCCCGGAAGGGTACCATTGGTCTATGTTCCCAATCTCAATGGACTACGACGTCCCAAGTCGTTTTTCTTGGCGCCGTAGCTTTAGAAGACCAGCAACTAAGCGCACAGTCCTCTAAAGGCTGTAATACGGCCTTTTGCGGCCTAATAAGGGCCTTACACGTAATTCGCGTGCTTCAACGCGCCAAGGCTGGTCTAGTGTTCCCAGTCTCAATGGACTACGACGTCCCAAGTCGTTTTCCTTGGCGCCATGGCTTTATAACACTGCTAACTACGTGCACAGGCCTCCAAAAGCTATAATATGGCTTTTTGCAGCCTAAAAAGTGCCTCACACGTAAATCACTTGGTTCCACCTCCCTGCACAGGTTACCATTGCTCTTGTCCTTCCAGTCTCAATGGACTACGACGTCCCAAGTCGTTTTCCTTGGTGTCGCGGCTTTAGAAGACGGTCAACTAAGCGCACCGGCCTCTAAAGGCTGTAATATGGCCTTTTGCGGCCTAATAAGGATCTTACACGTAAATCACGTGCTTCCACGCGCACTGGCAGGCTACCATTGGTCTAGTGTTCCCAGTCTTAGTGGACTACGACGTCCCAAGTCGTTTTCCTTGGCGCCATGGTCTTAGAACACTGTTAACTTCGTGCACAGGCCGCTAAATGCTGTAATATGGCCTTTTGCAGCCTAATGAAGGCTTTACACATAAGTCACGTGCTTCAACGCACCCAGGCAGGCTACCATTGGTCTAGTTTTCCCACTCTCAATGGACTACGACGTGTCAAGTCGTTTTCCTTGGCGCCGCGGCTTTAGAAGACCGTCAACTAAGTGCACAGGCCTCTAAAGGCTGTAATGTGGACTTTTGCGGCCTAATAAGGGTCTTACACGTAAATCACGTGCCTCCACGCGCCACGGAAGGGTACCATTGGTCTATGTTCCCACCCTCAATGGACTACGACGTCCCACGTCGTTTTCCTTGGCGCCATGGCCTTAGAACACTGTTAACTTCGTGCACAGGCCGCTAAATGCTGTAATATGGCCTTTTGCAGCCTAATGAAGGCTTTACACATAAGTCACGTGCTTCAACGCACCCAGGCAGGCTACCATTGGTCTAGTTTTCCCACTCTCAATGGACTACGACGTGTCAAGTCGTTTTCCTTGGCGCCGCGGCTTTAGAAGACCGTCAACTAAGCGCACAGTCCTCTAAAGGCTGTAATACGGCCTTTTGCGGCCTAATAAGGGCCTTACACGTAAATCACGTGCTTCAACGCGCCCAGGCAGGCTACCATTGGTCTAGTGTTCCCACTCTCAATGGACTACGACGTCCCAAGTCCTTTTCCTTAGCGTCGTAGCTTTAGAAGACCGGCAACTAAGCGCACAGGCCTCTAACGGCTGTAATACGGCCTTTTGCGGCCTAATAAGGGCCTTACACGTAAATCACGTGCTTCCACGCGCCAAGGCTGGTCTAGTGTTCCCAGTCTCAATGGACTACGACGTCCCAAGTCGTTTTCCTTGGCGCCATGGCTTTAGAACACTGCTAACTACGTGCACAAGCCTCCAAAGGCTGTAATATGGCTTTTTGCAGCCTAAAAAGTGCCTCACACGTAAATCACTTGGTTCCACCTCCCTGCACAGGTTACCATTGGTCTTGTCCTTCCAGTCTCAATTGACTACGACGTCCCAAGTCGTTTTCCTTGGTGTCGCGGCTTTAGAAGACGGTCAACTAAGCGCACCGGCCTCTAAAGGCTGTAATATGGCCTTTTGCGGCCTAATAAAGATCTTACACGTAAATCACGTGCTTCCACGCGCCCTGGCAGGCTACCATTGGTCTAGTGTTCCCAGTCTTAGTGGACTACGACGTCCCCAGTCGTTTTACTCGGCACCATGGTCTTAGAACACTGTTAACTTCGTGCACAGACCGCTAAATGCTGTAATATGGCCTTTTGCAGCCTAATAAAGGCATTACACGTAAATCACGTGCTTCCACGCGCCCAGGCAGGCTACCATTGGTCTAGTGTTCCCAGTCTTAATGGACTACGACTGTCCCAAGTCGTTTTCCTTGCCGCTATGGCCTTAGAACACTGTTAACTACGTTCACAGGCCGCTAAATGCTGTAATATGACCTTTTGCAGCCTAATAAAGGCCTTACACGTAAATCACGTGCGTCAACGCACCCAGGCAGCCTACCATTGGTCTAGTGTTCCCAGTCTCAATGGACTACGACGTTCCAAGTCGTTTTCCTTGGCGCCATGGCCTTAAAACACTGTTAACTACGTGCACAGGCTTCTAAATGCTGTAATATGGCCTTTGCAGCCTAATAAATGCCTTACCCGTAAATCACGTGCTTCAACGCACCCAGGCAGGCTACCATTGGTCTAGTGTTCCCAGTCTCAATGGACTACGACGTTCCAAGTTGTTTTCCTTGGCGCCATGGCCTTAGAACACTGTTAACTACGTGCACAGGCTTCTAAATGCTGTAATATGGCCTTTGCAGCCTAATAAATGCCTTACCCGTAAATCACGTGCTTCAACACACCCAGGCAGGCTACCATTGGTCTAGTGTTCCCACTCTCAATGGACTACGACGTCCCAAGTCGTTTTCCTTGGAGCCGTAGCTTTAGAAGACCGGCAACTAAGCGCACAGTCCTCTAAATGCTGTAATACGGCTTTTTGCGGCCTAATAAAGGTCTTACGCATAAATCACGTGCTTCCATGCGCCCAGGCAGGCTACCACTGGTCTAGCCTGTCCAGTCTCAATGGACTACGACGTCCCAAGTCGTTTTCCACGGCGCCGTGGCTTTCGAAGACCGGCAACTACGTTCACAGGCCGCTAAATGCTGTAATATGACCTTTTGCAGCCTAATAAAGGCCTTACACGTAAATCACGTGCTTCCACGCGCCCAGGAAGGCTACCATTGCTCTAGTGTTCGCAGTCTTAATGGCTACAACGTCCCAAGTCGTTCTCCTTGGTGTCGCGGCTTTAGAAGACCGTCAACTAAGCGCACAGACCTCTAAAGGCTGTAATAGAGCCTTTTGCGGCTTAATAAGGGCCTTACACGTAAATCACGTGCTTCCACGCGCCCAGGCAGTCTACCATTGGTCTAGTGTTCCCACTCTCAATGGACTACGACGTCCCATGTCGTTTGCCTTATCGCCATGGCTTTCAAACAGTGTTAACTACGTGCACAGGCTTCTAAAGGCTGTAATATGGCCTTTTGCGACCTATTAAAGGCCTTACACGTATATCACGTGCTTACACGCGCAAGGGAGGTTTCCGGTGATCTAGTCCTTTAAGTGTCAATGGACGACGACGTCCCTAGTCGTTTTCCTTGCCGCCGTGACTTTAAAACACCGTTAACTACGTGCACATGCCTCTAAATGCTGTATTATGGCCTTTTGTCGCGTAATAAAGACCTTACACGTAAATCACGTGCTTCCACGTGTCTGCGCAGTTTACCATTGATCTAGTCCTTCCACTCTCAATAGACTACGACGTCCCAAGTTGTTTTCTTTGACGTCATGGCTTTAGAAGACAGTCAACTACGTGCACAGGTCTGTAAACGCTGTATTATGGCCTTTTGCGGCCTAATAAAGGCCTTACACGTATATCACGTGCTTACACGCGCAAGGGAGGTTACCGTTGATCTGGTCCTTTAAGTGTCAATGGATGACGACGTCCCAAGTCGTTTGCCTTGACGCCATATGTTTAGAAGATCGTCAACTACGTGCACAGGTCTCTAAAGTCTCTAATGTGGCATTTTGGTGCCTAATAAGGGCCGTACACGTAAATTACGGGCTTCAAGGCGACAAGTCATGTTACAATTAGTCTAGTGCTTCCAGTCTCAATGGACTACGACGTTCCAAGTTGTTTTCCTTGTCGCCATGACTTTAAATCACCGTCAAATACGTGCACAAGTCTATAAAATCTGTAATATGGCCTTTTGCGGCTTAATAAGGAACTTACACGTAATTCACGTGCTACTATCGCCTTGCCCGGGTTACCATTGATCTAGTCCTTCCACTCTCAATGGACAACGACGTTCCAAGTCGTTTCCCTTGGCACCATGGCTTTAGAAGACCCTTAACTACGTGCGCAGGTCTCAAAAGGCTGTAATATTGCCTTTTGCGGCCTAATAAGGGCTGTACACGTAAATTACGAGCTTCAAGGCGCCAAGGCATATTACAATTGATCTAGTGCTTCCAGTCTCACTGGACTACGATGTCCCAAGTCGTTTTCCTTGTCGCCATGACTTTAAAACACCGTCAACTACGTGCACAAGTCTATAAAGGCTGTAATATGGCCTTTTGCGGCCTAATAAGGAACTTACACGTAATTCACGTGCTACCACCTCCTTGCGCGGGTTACACTTGATCTAGTCCTTCCACTCTCAATGGACTACGACGTTCCAAGATGTTTTCCTTGGCACCATGGCTTTAGAAGACCCTCAACTACGTGCGCAGGTCTGAAAACGCTGTAATGTGGTCTTTTGCGGCCTAATAAGGGCCTTAACACGTAATTCAGCGCTTCCACGCGCCAAGGCAGGTTACACTTGGTCTAGTGCTTCCAGTCTCAAAAGACTACGACGTCCTAAGTCGTTTTCCTTGTCGCCATGACTTTACAACACCGTCAACTACGTGCACAGGCCTCTAAGGTCTTTAATATGGCCTTTTGCGGCCTAATAAGGGTCTTGCACGTAAATCAAGTAGTTCCATACTCGTCCCCAGTGTCTTGTGGCCCCTGAGCTGTTATCACGGAGTGGCCAATAACGATCCTGGAATAGGCTGGTCACGTGATACAAAAATGCCCAGGTATACTGTGCATTTTTGAAATTCCAAAGATAATGAGATGCAAATTTGGCGCTCGCCTCAATAGCAAGTTTAGAGATGGCGGGCGAAAAAAGACACAACATCACAAAGAAACTTTTTTGTCGATGAAAGCAAAATTGTCACTTTACTCTATTAATCTGGCTTAGCTTGATTGTTTAATATTGGCAAAAGGCCTTTAATTTGCAAAAGGCCTTTAATTCGCTGTGTACTATATAAGTACCTAGTTAGCTAACGTGACATCCTTGGACAGTTGACTTAACCACATATTTATAAACGACATATTCAATGGCTATTATTATCCAGGTGGGTGATTTTGTTGAGAATACGTTAGAAATTGTATGAGAAGAGCTGGATACTCTAGTTGCACACACATTTTTTTTTAATATGCACAACAATTTTTCGTATTTTTAAAATCAAAACTAAGGATAGGTTGTAGTGCTAAATTAATGGATTATTCTCAGTTCCGGATTAACATGCTTGACATTTTCTGATCATTTTCAACAAAAATGACCAACATATTTGAATTCAGCATCAACATTTATGGAATCCTGCATTTTTCAAGTTTATACACTAAGTAAACTGCCCCTATTAGTAGCAAAACATTCAATGTTTTATGATGGAATGACTACACAAATCAACTGCAGTGAAAATGGTTCACTACAGTTGAATATTACAGTCAAACTCTTATAAAATTTAAAACATAATAAAGCCTGATAATAATCTATCTAAACCTGTCTAATAATCATATATCATTCAAAATTTCCTATCATATATATATATAATTTATGCTGTAAATCCAAATGTGCAACTCATTTTCTCCGAAAGTTTTTCGTTTTCTCTTTTAAAATGATCATAACCGAAATAAATGAAACTTTTGCCATGTTGTTCTTAATTATATATATAAACTGTCACCAAGACAAGAAACTCTTTTTTTACAGATTGATATTTACGGATTTTGCAAGATCTTATTTCGTAAAAGGGACAACATTTGATATCATTTAACGGTATATATAAATAATGGGTTCAGTTAAAGCTGGTTTATTATATACGTGCAGGGTATTAATTCTTAAAATGCTATTTGTACTTGGCCACGATGTGAAAATATGCCAGTGGAGCATGATCAATCCCTGGCCTAAAATATAATAATAGGACCTTTTGATGGTAAATTTTCTCAGTATGGTACATTGGCCTTCGAAGAATTAATTTGTTAAAAAACCTTACATGTTTGCTCTTATTCGGTCCAGATTTTTGTTTTAGATTAGTTTTTAGTTTATTGTTACAAAACCTCTAGCGGCCTCATTAAATTGCTTAAATTCTGCAACCTAGAAAGTATAGCTAATTCAAAATATTTCTTTATGTCTGAATAGGAATAAAATTTGTGATATGACAAATTTGCGAGCTTTCCTAATTTAAAAGGCAATGCTAAATAAGAATGCTAAAATTTACATTTTAGTGCTTCACTTAATTTCAAGAGCCAGATTAGTATATCAAATAAGCTCATCATATTTACCCACTTACATACGTGAGTTCCAATGTTTATGTTTTTACGAGATTCTTGTGCATGCCAGGAAAAAATCAGAAAAGTCGACAGGCAAAATAATGCAGAGTATAAAATGTGAAGAAAGTCAAATTATGGTTAAAAACTTTCGTACTGTGGCTACTGGCATCTTTTCACTGATATGTGTTCAAATCTAGACGACATGCAAGTTATATATATATATATTTTCATTTCAAGTTCAAAAGATACCTCTACCTAAAAATAAAGTTTGGAATGGACTGGTACACGGCTTACCGCCTGCATTATTTTGCCTGTCCATTTGCGTAAGTGGTTTGGGGATTATAAACAACACACATCACGATGAAAGTCAGCTGCATGGTTTTTAGCCAACGAAATGTTTCTTAGAAATGTGACAGATAATTTAGTTAATTTGCCCACATAAGATTTAAAGAACACAGCCAGCTTGTCACTCAAATATTTATCAAAATAGACTTAAACATTGACTAACAACATTGAGTTTTGTACCCAAGTAGGGTAATGAATTAACAACATCGATATATATGGCTACTAGCTTTTAATTAAGATTTTCACGTAATTTGGGCGGTATACGCTAGCTAGTTAACTACCAGTTCTGCAGGGAAAGACAAACACCTCACATATATCAATTTAATTATCGAGAAAAATTCGCTTTATATCATGTAGAACTAAAAGTGGTATCTTTTTCTAACATATTTCTTGAAAGGGTCTCCCTAAAGTTAATGCAAAACTTTAGCCTTTTCTTTATCCACGCTACAAAATAATTGACCGCCATATTTGTTGTATTCTTGTTTACATAAAACTCCCGCGCGGGGCAGAAATATAGGCATTGGTCTAGTCCTTCCAGAATCAATGGACTACGACGTCCCAAGCCGTTTTCCTTGGCGCTATGGCCTTATAACACCATTAACATCATGCACAGGCCTCTAAAGGCTGTATGATGGCCTTTTACCGGCAAATAAAGACCTTACACGTAAATCACGTGCTTCGACGTGCCTGCGCAGGTTACCATTGATCTAGTCCTTCCACTCTCAATGGACCACGACTTCCCAATTCGTTTTCCTTGGCGCCATGGCTTTAGAAGATCGTCAACTACGTGCACAGGCCTCTGAAGGCTGTAATATGGCCTTTTGCGGCCTAATAAGTGCCTTATACGTAAATCAAGGGCTTCCACGCGCCCAGGCAGGTTACCATTGGTCTATTCCTTCCAGTTTCAATGGACTACGACGTCCCAAGTCGTTTTCCTTCGCGCTATTGCCTTAGAACACCGTTAACAACGTGCACAGGCCTTTTGTCTAGTCCTTTCAATCGCAATGGACTACGACGTCCCAAGTCGTCTTCCTTGGCGCCATGGCCTTAGAACACCGTTAACAACGTGCACATGTCTGATTTCTATTGATCTAGGTTTTCGCCATGAATTAAATACTTTTTTCAGTTCTTCGATTAGCTCTATGTGATATTTTTTCCTCTATTATAAAAGGATTCATTGCAGACAAGACGGTGTTTATGTTGTCCGGTCCGCTAATTTATTCAAGTGTTGATTTTGCCACCTGTTGCATTTCCTTAACTTAGCAACTCCTGCGGAGTTTTTTTTATTATGCAAATGTCATTATTATTCCTATTTATATCGGCTTGGAATGGTTAAATTTTTGAGTTTTCTTATGCAGATTCCGTATATGGAAGCAGAGTAGTTGGTATGACACAATCTGTTCCTAGACTTATTTTGATAGTGGAGTAGATAGGATTGGAGGATCTCCGCGCATTTTACCCTTTAGTTTCCAGCACACCTATTCTAGCACATCTGCTAAGATTCTGGACTTATCGAATCCGAGCGGGTGAAGGGAAAGAGCGAGGAGGCCTAACAAACGCCTTATACCTAAATCACGTGGTTTCCCGGGCCCAGGCAGGTGGCAATTGGTCTAATCCTTCCTCTCTCAATGGACTGCGATTTCTCAAGTGATTTTCTTTGGCGCCATGACATGACAACACCGTCAACTACGTGCACAGTCCCTTTAAAGCTGTATTGTGGCCTTTTGCGGCCTAATAAAGGCTTCACACATAAATCACGTGGTTCCACGTGCACAGACAGCTGGGAAATGGTCTGTCCTTACACTGTCAATGAACTACGACGTTTCAAGTCGTTTTTTTCGACGCCATGGCCTTAGAATACTGTTAACTACGTGCATAGGCCTCTAAATGCTGTAATATAGCCTTTCGCGGCCTAATAAGGGCCTTACACGTTAATCACGTGGTTGCAAAGACTCGGGCGGCTGGGAAATGCCCTAGTCCTTTCAGTCTTTATAGAATACGACGTCCCAGTTCGTTTTCCTTGTCGCCATGACCTGAGAACATCGTCAACTACGGACACAGGCCTCTCGATGCTGTAATATGGCTTTTTGCCGCCTAATAAAGGTCTTTCACGCAATTCACGCGGTTCCACGCGCACAAGGAGGTGGCAATCGGTGTAGTCCTATCATTCACGATGGACTACGACGTGCCATGTCATTTTCTTTGGCGCCATGTCGTGAGAACACCGTCAACTACGTTCACAGGCTTCTTTACCCTTTTCGGTCCGGGGGTGGGGGGGAGCGGATTCCTCCCCCTTAGGGTGTTTTTTTATTAACTTCATTATGCTATATTGCATGGCAATGATACTTACTGAGTTTTAATATTATCTACAACGTTAAACGCATCAATATGTCACGAAGCCCAGGAGCATTTTCAAAACGGTCAAAAGCCAGAAGAAGTTGAGATAGATGCCAAGTTTAGCATTATAAAGTCACTTCACACCAAGTGGATTACATCACTCTATGACCACATGCAACACAAGAAGTCTTGTCACAAAAGGTTGGAATCGCGCAGGGATAACTAACTTAAAAATTAAAGATCACCTCTTGAAATTGGAAATTGTTGTTGAGTGACGTAAATTTTAAGATAAAGTTATTCTATCTCTTTTTTGCAATGCCCTTTTCTGTGTTTGATCAACTGCCTCATGAGGTAGGGGAAGTTAGTCCGCTCGAATATATCTAACTTGGGTGCGCGAAATTAAAATACGCAAATAAAAGTCCGCTCGAAAATATGTACTACCAAATTAAAGATACACTTAAAATATTTATCCAGCCTTGAATTGCAAAGATATCGTGAAGTTCTATCACAACATCTGCCTGTGAAGCGCAAAATTTTTGGTGTAATCTTATTTCATTTTCATGTATTGTATATGCGAAGGAATTAATTACGAACATTTTTTCGTAATTAATTCCTTAAACTCAAGTTAAAATTATCAGTTATTTATAACTTATCAAGAGCGTCTATTCACATTATCATCTATTCTCGTATCATTTAACAAACATGTTGATTTTCATATACATTGACGCTATCTTCTTTACATTTGGAACTTTGTCGTTCAGCAATGGGTGATTGTTCCTCGCTTAACTGACTGTCAATTGTTCCTTTTCGGTGGATTTGGTATTCACTGCCGCTAATAAGAGTTCCTCTTCTATGAGCCCGATACTCAGCGTTGCTTCCTTCAGATTTATGATCGATAGATGAACTATAACCTCCCTGAGATCCTTCAGAAGTAAAGAGAACTGGTCTGCCATTTCGGAAATTTGGATCTTCAAAATGTTTATATTTCATAATGACCTGAAAAGAGATACAATCTACATATAACGACTTGTAACTAGATTTACCGACCCTTTTAAAATAGAGATTACCAATAATTTCAGGAATATTAAAAAATAACCGTCTATCTAATGTTTTTTCGAAATTCTATAACGGCAGAAGTTCTTGTAAGATTGTTTTATGCCGCTGTATTGGTTACTGTGGTAACCAATGCGTTGCTTAAGCGATGTATGGGGATTAGGGATAAAATACAAACAACATGTAAGTGGCGTATAAATGCTGTTAAACTACTGTTTACTGACTTTAATTTCCAACACAGACAAACTAAAGACGCTAAAACAAATAATACATAACTATAAACTAATTATGAAAACAAACAAGAAAAGCAGACAGAGTATAAAAATTGTATGCAATTATACAATATAAAACATGAAGCATGAAGCATGAACAAACAAATAAATGTTACTAAAACAATGTTCATATTCCTCTTCCACAAAGCACCACATTACTCTACCAAGGACTGACACATACTGACAGAAAAGACATATTGCAAAACACCCTAACATATAACAATTAAAATCGTAACAGTCAAACTATAACAATCGTAACAGACAAACACAATACATGAATACCCTGAGGTAATACAAACAATACACAATACATAAACTCCCTAAGGGAACAGATAGATACACAATGGAAATAAAACATAATACACAAAATATAACTTCATATACAACATGAACCAATGAAATGTTAATGAGTTAAATGACATATAACATAAATATTTAAACACAACTTCAAAAATAAATAAATAAACTAAGGACATCACATACACTTATAATAATACATAGAAACACACAACTAAAAGTAATACATAGAAATAACACAAAGAAAAGAAAACCAAAGGACTCTGTGTAGGCTGCGAGGCCTACTCATAACCAATACAGGAACATCTGGCTCCCCTCAACATCAACAATCTTGAAATAAACAAAACAAAATAAACTCAATGTTTTCAAAAGTTCAGTTGGTTCGTTTACGGGTAATCGACATTTATAACCAACGTTTGTATCGTATGTTAACATTTGATTTAGGCCAAACGAACGAGCTTGTAAATTGGGCAATCCATTACTTGTTTCGTTGCAGTTTTTACCGTAACTCTTCTGACAAAACTGTTTTCGTCACTTTTAACGCTTCTAATTCGTCCCAATCGTTTTGAATTGCATCTTCTTCGATTAGAACAATATCGTGTATTGATTAGAACAATATCGAGGATATTGGTACTTCTGCGTTGTCGCTCATATTTTCATCTCGTCCAAAACTCGTTTACGATATGCTGAATACGAAGCCATCTTTTTCGACTGTACAAATCTGGTCGTTCGAATTTGCCAGGAGGTGCCATTACTATTTTAAACTTCATCGTCAACAGATGATTCGGAGTAATTGGTGTTGCGCTGTTGCTGTCACTAAGATATTCAACTGTCACTGGACGAGAATTTGTAACAGCCTCAACTTCTGACAACAATCTTCTAAATGATTCATCATTTAAACTTCTTCCATGAGTGTTGAGTAGAAAAGTTAGGATAGCACAAGCTGAACGAATCTGTCGCTCCAAAACACCTCCCGTATGACTTGCAGTTGGTGTATTGAATTTCCATTCTAACCAATCAGTGCCTTTCATCAGCAAAAACTGCCTGATTTTCTCTTGATCCATTTCTGAAACCGCCTTCTTCAGTTCGTTGTCAACACTACCAAAATAGTGCCGTTGTCAGATCTCAATTGCCTCACTTCACCACGTCGAGTAATGAATCTACGCAGAGCCTAGATAAATGAATCTGTGTCTAAGCTGTTCTTACTCTCAACCTTCATAACATAGCCTTTGTTGATAATGTTTGACATAAAATCCTTGTAGTCTTATGCATTTGTGAATTCCATTCCAACTTTTATTTTAAATGAATTGCACGTTGAACTGCTTGTTCTCTGTTGTTCGGGAATTTTTCAGGGTCTCTAAGTGGTAATGGCAGTTGATAATTATTATCCACAAATTTCACCTCATTTTCCATGAACTGCATGAACCTCTGCCTCGCAGTAAGAAACATTATGATTTTCAATGAAATCCTGATTGAACATTGCTAACGTCGTCTCTTTTATCGTGTTTTCCTTCAACTTATTTTAAATGTTAAAATAAACTGGCTTAGTACCATCTCTTTCTACTACAATGAGGTTACATCTCTGATTCCGTGATGGGAATTAATTACTGGAAATTGGCCCTGTTATACACCAACCAACAAGGAACGATATGCATATGGACCATTATGCTGACTTTGTATGATTTCTATGTGCTCTAGTGCTTTAGGACAGTTTCCACCGGTTAAAATGCCAATTTCTAGATCAGTTCCACCACCAGGCAAATACTTATGAAATTTTTTCAAATACTTCCATCTTTTAATTCTGCTAGGTGTGGGTACCTCGTCCTTTTCTACAGGAAGTTCCATTCTACTATATGTTTTGGGAAGCTTAATCTTCACTGATTGACCAGCACTGACTTCAAGATTATTTACTGTTCTTCAGTTTTCTGCCTCCTCACCTGTCATTGTTTTTATAGATCTCGAAGCTGGGACACTACGTGACAACCTTTGAAGTAAATCATTATGAATAAATGTTCCTTGACTTCCATTATGAAGCAATGCTCTGGTCGAAATTTCAATTGAACATTCTGGATGTGAGATCTTTACTGGCACAATACTCAAACTAATTATTTCTGCAGTAAACTTTGTACAACTTGACATCAGGCTTGGTACTGCTAGTGGATCGTTCTTATTGTCGTCATTATCATCTTCCTTTTGTTTGTTCTCAGTATCGTTTTGACGTTGATATCCATGAAGACCTGTTGGATGTTCCCTTGCAAATATCACAATTTCTCCGTTTCTTACAATTCTTAGCAGAGTGATCTTTACTTGTTCGTTCTAACCAACAAAAACACAATCGATGCTTGTAAAGAAACAGTCTTCGTTCGTTGACGTTAAGCTTTGAATTCATGCTTACTGGTAGGCAGGCTCAACATCAATATCTTGCAAATATCGACCTTCAAGACTTTCCTCGTATGCCTTTATTTTAACCTGCCTGCGCTTTACTCATTTTAACATGCAGTTCTAATGCTTTACTTTCTTGTTCTAGGATATCTCTTTTAGACAGATACTTAGCGTCTATTTCAAGTTCTGCCAATCTAGCTTTTTCTAATCCCACTTGACTTCCCACGCCTCTGGATTTTAAGAAGGATTTTGACATTTTGTATGATGGTCCTTCTAATCTTGGTTTATTAATTTGTGATGTGATTTGAGATTTACTGACATCACATCTTGCTTACTGCCTTGTGTACTCTCACACACCTTTCGTTTAAGTGCAAAAACATTTCTATCCAGTGAGTGTTTACTGTAATAATCTCTGGTCTTTTCCTCACTAGACTCTCACAATATCTGTCACCTGTCCTGGACTTGAAGATACCTTTAAAACAATGTATCCATGATTGAAACTGCATCTTGTTGACTTCTAACAAGGCTTCTATTTTAGAAATCTGTTTTCTGATGTTCCTTTCTAGCAGACTTCGACTACCTTGTTGTAGTTCAAGTTCGTAACGTCTACCCTTTTCTGTAAGACTTCTAAAACGAACTGGACGTCTCTTAGTGGAAGACATACTGGCAACACTGCCTAACGTTGTGCAAACTGTGTACTAACAAAGTGTTTTACTGTAACAACAGAAACAAAACACTCCTGTTGCGGGTGTTTTACTGATTTTAATTTCCAACACAGACAAACCAAAGACGCTAAAACAAATAATACAAAACTATAAAATAAATATGAAAATAATCAAGAAAAACGGACAGTATATAAAACAAGATACCATGATACAATATAACACATAAATCATAAACAAACAAATAAAATATTACTAAAACACTGTCCATATTCCACTTCCACAAAGCACCACATTGCTCCACCAAGGACTGACACATATTGACACAAAAGACATAATACAAAACACCCTAACATATAACAATTAAAATCGTAACAAAGAAACTATACAATACAATACATGAATACTCTGAGGGAATACAAACAGTACATAATACATGAACTCCCTAAGGAAACACATAGATACACAATGGAAATAAAACATAATACACAAAATAAAAATTCATATACAACATGAACTAATTCAGTTAAATGACAAGCAACATAAATCTATATTTAAATACAACTTGAACGATAAATAAATAAACTAAGGACATCACATACACTTAAAATAATACATAGAAATCACAACCAAAATCATTATTTGTGTGGCATCGTTTTTTATTAACTCAATCCACATGGCAGATAATCTACCACTCACTCAGCATGCTACACAAGAATGACGTATTAGCCTGTTAGTATAAAAAACTTATTGAATGGCCCATGGTAAAATCCACTTAATTCTGGAAAAATAATGTTTACAGAATTAAAAATATGAGAATTTTTTTCGAGAATTTTTTTAGGCCATTGCTAGTATTTCTCAAAACTGTAGACTAGTTTTCGATAATTTTCTATTAAAAACCCTATGTTCAAACAAACTATGCGGAGAAGGCGCGTCACTGGGTTCCAGTTCTTTTTGCGTGTTTCTAGCAAAACGACCCATTCTTTCAGTATTAAATCCCGACAATTTTACTTGTCAAAGATTAAGAAAATAATTAGGTTTTCCACCGAATTTTGCCAACGTTTATTGGTTTAAAGCTCTCAGGGGCTTACCCTCGCCCTTCGAAATAATTTACCTGCATAAAAACGTGTTTTTTTCAAGAAATACTGAACGGAATATGAATCCTTAATAGATGTACGAAGGTAAGGGTTTATTCTTCACTTTAATAATAATCTTTAAGTGAAGGACGACGGCTAGCCAAAGTTTAAGGACAAATGGTAAAAATGGCGTTCTTTGAAACCTCGCGACTTTAAAACCTTAAAAGTTTTTATTGATGTTGAATAAAATGACAATTCAAATATCCATATATTTATTTTTTGCAAGCGAGTTTTCGCCAACTCTCAGGTTGGCATGATCACACTGATTTACAATTCATTTTTCTAACGTATTAAATACTTAAAAATGTACAAAAAATAAAAATGGTAAAAAAAGAATTATTGAAATAATTCCAAAGGCATCGATTTAAAAGTTTTTGTAAAAAGCTAGTTGTGGCTAGTTATCTCATTTAAATGTTTTATGAAAACAGCTTTAGCAATATGTAGTAGTTATCTCACAGTGCCGAGAAAAATATCGGATATTTTTTGAGTTTTTTATGTTCTCGTTTACATATTTGACGAGCCTTTGGGCGAGTGAAATATACGAGAAATAATGCCTAAAAACCCGTATTGCCCGCTTGAAAAATCCAGACGGTTAACAATAATACAATAATAACCGATTACCCCGGGCTGTACCGGAAAATATCGCCCGAAGTCTAAGTGCCGACCGAGCTTGCCAGGTCGGTGCAATGACTGAGGGCGATATTTTCGGTACAGCCCGGGGTAATCGGTTATTATTGTATTTGTTAACCGTCTAAGTTAGATAAAAATAAAAAATAAGAATTTTGGTTTAGTGTTCTTATAACAATAAAATTCACTAGCACTACTTTTGTACACTAGAGGTCAAAATTCCTGTCTAAAAACAAACATTCTATTTAGCATTCGAAAGTCCCTATAGAATAAAACTTTGTAAACAAAACAGTACGATGTTCGACACGTACAGAATAATGTGTAAAGTTGAATGCGCAGCTAAAATATAGTTACAACGATTATTGAAGTAATTTTTTTAACTAGCTACGCTAGCTAGCCAAGAATAACATGGGCTTCAACAAGTTTAATATTGACTCGGTTACCACAAAGCTGAAGGAACAAATCTGAAAATGAGAGGAGACGTATTTGTTATGATTTCGTCGCCCTGTATTTAGTATTTTTGATAAAACTGGATATCAGATCATCGTTTTTTATGGACAATGTAGCTAGTTAACTAGCCATGTTGAAGAAGCATCCAGACGGAATGTTGCTGAATCTGGTTATTTTAACTGTTAAACTTGACATTGTTGTTGTTTCTATCCTATGAAAATGTTTTTATCGATAAATGTATTGTAGGAGTTAGATATATAATCATTTTCAATGCTTCTTAAAACTTGTTTTTCGTGCTTGTTTACATTTTAAGCTACCATTTTTCTTGACGACGGGCAATACCGCAAAATATCGGCCCGTCGTCAAGAGCGCTAAGCCAATCAGAATGCCTAAAAACCCGTATTGCCCGCTTGAAAAATCCAGACGGTTAACAATTTATCATATTAACCGAGCATACATCACTGAAATTTGATAAACTCAGCAGATGATTGTTCAGTTTCAATCACGGTTGATGAGGTTCTTGTTGAACCAAAATTCAACTGTAAATTTTCGGTGTTGATAAAGTGTCCCTTTAAATATGCTCGGTGTATTATACCACGTTTTTTTAAGTAAAAATGGCGGTCTTGGAAAACTCGTGACTTTAAAAACAAAGTTTTTGTAAAAAAGCGAGTTGTGGCTAGTTATCGTATGTAAAAGTTATATCAAAACAGCTTTAGCAATCTACTATCTTATTTCTATTTAGGTTTCAGGAGCTCTAAACATGTCATGGAGGGTATAGCTATAGCTAGCTATACCCTCAAAGAAGCTAACCACATAGAATTTAAATCACTATACTATTGCTAGCCAATGAAGGATTTCTCTGGGAACTATCAGTTTTGACTTGCTAGTATTTAGACCACATTCAAGTGATGTAAGCTAAACGCAACTGCTTTCATATCAGACAATGAAAATATGTACTGAGAATTAATTACCAAAAATTTCACACACTTTTCATTTCAAACACACGTTTTACGAACTCAGTATGGAAGTAGAAAACCTTGATCAGCAATATAGCATTAGTAAACCAGATCAGAATTACCTGTAACGTTGTATGGAAGTGTCGAATCACGATGTTTTTAACACAAACATTATGTGTATGCAATCCAAGCTACTGATTTTTAAAAAAAATCCACAAGTCATACCAGATGAAAATATTGATTAACGGTGAAGTTACTTATCGATATACACTATACATATTGAATTTTATTATGTTTTGGACAAAAGTATTGTCTTAAAAGATCCATTTTTGATCAGTGATAGCTAAATCGAGCTATACAAACATTTTCAAGATAGCTATACACAAAATACCAACACATGAACAGTTTTAAATTGACATGGAATATTTGAATGTTTTGTTCTTATAAAAATGTTATTAGTATGTACTGTAGCAAAGCTTGAGATACACTTTTTTGATCCTTCACTTTACCTTGAGGTGTTTTTGACATGTTTAGCTTGAAATTGTTCTTATATTTCCATATTTTGAGCATTTTAAATTTTTGTTGTTGTACGTATATTGCAAGTATTTGCAATGTAACATCACGTTTATAAGTATATACACGTTTTGAATAATAGTAACAATTGATTCGGTGACAATTTTTCCTTATAAAAAAGATCCCTATGTTTTGAGTGTGTGTGTGTGTTTTTTAGGAGTCTTATCAGTAAAACTTCAGCTCTCCCTATGTTCTTATTGTGTTCTTATTTTACAGCCATTCTAAGCCTAATTGTTTTTAAGTTATAAGTTTATTTGGCATAGGAACAACAGGGGATTTTAATGTCAGTCAGGGAAAATAAAAATTGACTGGACACTCTTTCTACAAAATCTATTTGTTTATATGTTTGTTATAGCTTAGTAAGATTTGTTGGTCCACAACAACATGGTCAATTAAAAGCTATCTAGCTCTGCTTGGCCAAGAGAGAGCTTAATGATATATTTGTCAAAATCTTATTTAGTACTGCTAATAAATTTACATCATATGTGGTAAAAATCTTTTTCTACCTATGGCTCAAAATAAATTTTTTTATCATTGACATTTGTTTACATTTTTCTTCCAGGGCCTCGCTTAAATATTTGTTTCACGACGATTTTCTTTGGTGTAATTTTCCGAGCAAATTGCAAAATCGTTTTAACGAGCCTAAATTATGCTAACACGTGCAGTTAATTATTACAAAATATTAAGTTTTGCGAACATTTATCAACCCTGATTGGGCGAAATAACAATCGAAACATTTTTTTTGACATGATTGGATCAGAGGAAACAATCCAGCTTTGGGAACTTTAAATTTTCATGAATGCACCACCTGCTTCAGGGACGCGCCTACTACAATAGCTTGAATAGCCGTTGTGTCTCTTTCTCTTTTAATAATATCTCTATGACTGTATCAAAGCTTGATATTAACTTTTTTTATTAGAACCATGGACATTTATTTGGCTTTACCTTGTGGTGTTTTTTTGACATGTTCAGCCTGAAATTGTTCTTATTTTTCTATATTTTAAGCATTTCAAATTTATTTTGTATTGTGTTGTATGCACATTACAAATATTTGCAATGTAATATCCGATTTACAAGTATATACACGTTTCAAAAAATAGTAACAATTGATTCTATAAAAAAAATGATGTTCCCCATGTTTTTAGGTGTGTGTGTTCTCAGAACAAAAAGTATTAGCAGTAAAATTTCAGCCCTCTCCATGTTCTTATTTTGTTCTTATTTTTCAGCCATTCTCAGCCTAATTGTTTCTAAGTTATAGCTAAGTATGTTTGGCATAGGAAAGTCACGAGATTTTAATGTCAGTCAGGGAAAATGAAAATTAACTGAACACTGACTCTACAAAATATTTTAAATTCTATTTATTGTATATGTTATTTTTGTTGTAGATGTGCCTTTACCTTTTTGTGTAAAACAGTTTAATGAGCATATTATATAAGGTTATATTCAATGTTTTTATTAGCATAGCTAAGTGTCGTTCATTTCCACATTGTTAGTTACTCTTCGATGTTTTTTATTATATTTAAGTAAGATTTATTGGTCCATGACAACAGGCCAATTAAAGGCTACCTAGCTATGCTTAGCTAAGAGAGAGCTTAGTGATACATTTATCGAACTTTGAACTTATTTAGTACTGATAATATATTTATACTGCATGTGGTAAAATCCTTTTCTACCTATGACTCAAAGTAAAATACTTTTTAGTGACATTTGTTTACATTTTTCCATCAGGGCCTCGCTTAAGGATACGGTAACCCCCTTCAGGGTGATTTTTTAAAAAAAAAATATTTTTTTTAATTTTGATTCTTTGGCATATTTTCCTGATATTTTTAAAAAAAGAATCAAAAATATTTATTGTTAAAATGAGGAAAAATCTTTTTTATCTTTTAGTGTTTTCAATAGTGTGCTCAAAGTTTAAAATTCCTTAAATATATTTAACGGCGTGGCTAAAGAACCGGTACCGGCTCTTTAACTAAAGAACCGGTACCGGCTCTTTAACTAAAGAACCGGTAAATTTTTAGCCGGCTCTTTAACTAAAGAACCGGTTAATTTTTTTAGGTCACGTGATTCATCTGGACCACCATGCTATACGGCGTGCATTCCCTATGCGCGCTCTTTCCAAAATGGCTCTCATTGCGGAAGGTCAGTTCTGCTCTTCGTTCGAAGAACTACAACAAAAAATTAGCTTGTATAAGCAGATAAATTTTACTGAATTGTGGATAAGGGATTGTAGAACCATAAAAGCAGCACAGGGAAGGGTTAAAAAAGAATTAAATCTTGATTTGAAATATTACGAGTATGCATGTGTTTACGGAGGAGGAAGGTCGTTCAATTCTCGTGGGTCAGGATTGCGAACGTCATCGTGAGTAATTTTTTATTTATGCTTATCCTAAATTGTCAGCTCTTTTATTTTGTAATGTTTTCCATAGAACTATGCAACAAGGATGTCCCTTTACCATAGCTGTAAGAGTGTCTAAGGATGGAAAACACTTACAAGTAAATTCATTTATAGAGGATCACAACCATCCTGTCAGTGAGGTAAATATGCCTTATTCAATGCACATCTACCTATTCAAATTGTTAAATTTTTCTTGGTTAACCTTTGCCTTTAACAATTATGTCTATCTGCAGTAAAAGGTCTTTTGTATAATTTCCTCAAGTTTAAATAAAAAGAACAAGAGGCATATTTCCCTGTTTTTAGTCAGTCTGGTAGTGAGCTAAGAGGGTTTCTTTCATACTCATACTCCCATTACATAACGTTGGATGTTTTAGGTGGGGTTTATGACCATGACAAATAACGCACCACAGAATTTAATAATTAGGGCTGTTACGCCAAATGTTTTTAAATAAGTTTTTACAGTAATGCAATTCTCACAGTTCGTTAGGAATTGTGTGAAACTCCTGTGGTCTAAAGGTAAGATTCTTGTGGAGAATTTCATAAGAGATCCAGGTTCAAATCCTGGCAGGAGTTAATAGGGCCAAAGTAATGCCTCTCTTTGGTCATGCTACTTTGTTTTTTGCAGATACAGTGTGCAAAAGCAGTATTTGGAAATATGGCATGACAAGTGAATAAATATATCTATATTTAAGTTTTTATAATTCTAATTTTAGAATGTTCTCTTCCCATTGCATTTTTTGATCAAATATTACTCCAATATCCACTTTTATTTCATAAAGTTACTGATTACTTGTCTTCTTTAAAGAAACTTTTAACCAGCACTCAAAGTATCTCTGAAAAAACCCGGTGCTTTAAGTCTATTGAATCACACGAAAAAACCCGGCACTCTAAGTATTTCTGAAAAAAACCGGTGCTTTAAGTCTAATGAGTCTCACGAAAAAACCGACACTCTAAGTCCACTGTCTCTACGAAAAAAACCGGTTCTCTAATATTTCTACAAAAAAACTGGCACTCTAAGGTAACCTTGTCTCCTACAAAAAAACCGGCACTCTATGTCGAATGAGTATCTTACAAAAAACCGGCACTCTAACTTTTACGAAAAAAACCGGTTCTCTAAGTATCACTGCAAAAAAACCGGCACTCTATAACCTTTACGAAAAAAACCGGTTCTCTAAGTATCACTGCAAAAAAACCGGCACTCTAAGTCTACTGTCTTTTACGAAAAAACCGGCACTTTAAGTATCACTGCAAAAAAACCGGCACTCTAAGTCTACTGTCTTTTACGAAAAAACCGGCACTTTAAGTATCACTGCAAAAAAACCGGCACTCTAAGTCTACTGTCTTTTACGAAAAAACCGGCACTTTAAGTATCACTGCAAAAAAACCGGTACTCTAAGTCTACTGTCTTTTACGAAAAAAACCGGCACTTTAAGTATCACTGTAAAAAAACCGGCACTCTAAGTCTACTGTCTTTTACGAAAAAAACCGGCACTTTAAGCTTCAGAACGCTTTCAGCTTAAAGCACCGGTAGCTCTTATACGCCATTCACGTTGATTATTTAGCAAAAAAACTGCATTGTTGAGATCCAGAAGGTGTAATACTTCATTCAGTTAACAAATATCATGTCAATTTCTTAAATATCGTTGCGCACATGCCATTTTTAAATTTACCGGTTCTTTAAGCGATTTTGAGCTTAAAGAACCGGTACCGGTGCACTAGCCACGTTCTATATTTAATCTGTATGATAATTAAAGAGAGTTATGCAGAACGAATAAAAAATTGCATCTCTACTTATAACAGAGGAAACGTTCACACTTTAATAATCTATACAAATTTATTATTAGTTATGATCTATGCCTTTTTTATTTATTTATTATTTTTTTTCGTTTTTAACCTGTTATGTTATGTTATCCTGTTGTCTGTTTAACAATAACAAGACCCAAAGTTCTGCGAAAACACTTTCCTTTAATTTTTAATAAAATATTCATGAGTTATTAATTATTCATAACGTTTAGGTGGGTGTAACATTCCTTCATCATGATTTTTGCAGGTAAAAGCAAAGATCTTTGATTTGCTTTTTCTGGAAATAAAATTTTCAGTCGTAAGGGTATATATTTTTGTCGAACACTCCCCTCCACCTTGTCGAAATTGTACGAAAACAAATTTGTTGCGATAATTATATCTTTGGCAACAGAACTTTGCTTTTTCTAACGCAGAAAGTGAGGAAATATCGAGTTATTGATCTATAATGCTTAAAAATAGATAAATCAGTCGTAAAACAGCTATGGTAACACAAAATATGCTATATTTTCGGAACCACGTGTTGTTTTGAGTAAAAAAAGCAAAGATTTTTAGAGCTGAAAAAGAGCTTCGCAATCATATGTTTTTCAACGAACAAAAATTTTACTGAGGGGAGTGTTCGACAAAATAAACTGGAACGGTGAATTTTTGTATATAATTGTTTTTCTCCTTTTTGGATTTTTTTTATGGAAAGATGTTATCATCACTCTAGAGATAATTTATTTGGCTTTCAGAATATATATATTTGTTAGGGTTAATATAGCGAGCAGAGGAGATATTTTAAATATACTGAGTATGTGTCTCAGGGGGTTACCGTATCCTTAAATTTTTGTTTCACGACGATTTTCTTTGGTGTAATTTGCCGAGCAACTAAAAAAGTGAATTATGCTAACATGTGCAGTTAATTATTACAAAATATTTAAGTTGTGCGAAATTTATTAACCCTGATTGGGCGAAATAACAATCGAAACATCTCCTTCGACATCATTGAATCAGAGTAACAAACCAGCTTCAGGAACTTTAAATTTTCATGAATGCACCACCTTATCCAGGGACGCGCAGTACAATAGTATGAATATGTGTCTCTTTCTCTTTTATTATATGTCTATGCAAAAAATAACGAACGGGGAATTGCCTGTTGAAGAAACAGTAGCAGCAACCATTCGTTAATAAACAAGATTCTGTACTTTGGTAATCAAAATAACTTACAAGAAATACATATGAATATATTATTTAAATTATTTTGTGCAGGCGTGAATTTTTTTAAAAACTTGTATCTTTCAAAAACCAATTAAATTGTTAAAAGACTGTTTTCCCAAAAATTGTGACATGTTAGGAATACTTGTTGACTTCATTTCTCCGTTCGTTCTTCCACCCCTCCGCCTGTCCGTTTGCTTGTTTGTAAACATAAAGTTGTGTAATATTTTGTGCGCCGTTATACGTTTTTATTTTTTGTTATTATACATCTATTCCTGCTTACCCAAATTAAGTTGCTTGAGAAAATGTACCTTACGTTCTCACAGTAAGTATTTGACAGAAAGAAAACAGTTGTTTGAGAGCATGCTTTGGCCTAATTCCCTTTAAAGATAGGAAAAGCCTCCCTCCTTCAGTTCTAATAGGATTAATGTCTTACCTTTGGTACAAAAACTAACATAACGGTAAGAGTGGTGCAAAACAGAATACACAATGCAAAGACAACATAAAGCTCTGTATAAAACGTTGTCTGATACAATGCCAATGAACAAATAGAACCAATCGATGCAAGAACGCCGACATTGTAAACTGCCAAACCTAAAACACAAAGATGTACCAAGATAAATAAAAATTGTGTAGTTTTACATCCTTAAATATCATAAAATGGACATGACATATTAATGCATTACTTACTGTACGGCCCTTTTAAATACTTAGAAATAGAACAGCACCTTTTGTTCGACATTTCTTCTCTTTCACAACAGACGTTTCTGTAGTTCCTGCCTGCACAGGTATGGTTGCTCATATGTAGCAATATTCAACGACTCATATATGCATTATAAATATTGATATATGTGATGTGTATTTCGCTTAAGGTCATATATATGATATGTAACTGATCATATATATATGATATGTAACTGATCATATATATGATAAACTGACAACTGATCATATATGATGTAACTGATCATATATATGATCTTCATTTCGTTTACTCGGGGTTTAATTTACACAAATCTAGCTTTCCGGTCTGCAGTTTTCACATCGCCGGACAAGTGGAGACTCATACGGAGAAGAAGCTCGGCATGTAGCATGAGAAGAAGAAGAAGAAGAAGTATTTATTTTTAGCTACTAATAGCTTACATAAGAAGTCAAATAAATATTATTTTACAAAATTAGGCTAATTAGGTGGAAAATAAAGTTAGTTTGTTGTAGCTAATTTTGCGTACACTCTTATTTTTAGAGTTATTGTTTCTATTAGAGAGCAAAATACCTTGTATCTCTCCCTCCCTCCTGTCAGAAAAGAGCTTAGCTAGCTTCAGCATCACTCACAACTTTTGTTTCTGAAAGATGCCTCTCTATGGCTTGCACCAGCCCTTTTTCACCACTACAGTCAGTAATTCAGAGGTAAGTAGCAATTCTCAGGGCTAGCTATCCTCTTCCCAGCTATTTAAAAAATTTAATGAATCGACGATATTGCCCTCTTCTCCCAAAACGGGGAAGACAGCAATAAATGAAACCCATGTTAATTTGATGTAATGTAAAATAATGTTATGATCATTTTTAGATTAAAATATTCATTACTCAATAATGGATGGAACAGAGAAAGATCACTGGTGCAGTTTTTTAAATGAGTTATCATTGCTGATACAAAACATTGAAAATGATAATAATATTGATTGTGAACTTTCAAAGGAAAAAGTTTGTACTGCTATTACTGGTTTAATAACTCTCAACGATCTAGTAACAACTGAAATCATCACAACTTTGATAGCACAGTTCAGGCTTGTGTATTACGAACTTGATAGACGGTCTTATAATGTGTCACCACATCTTGCATTGTATTCAAGTGGTCGGGACCAGACTATTACAGGGCCTGGAAGACCTAAATATTGTATAAGTGAAGACACTCTTGTTCATTTTCGTGAGTTAGGATATTCTTGGAAACAAATTTCTGCTATGCTACTTGTTTCAAGGTGGACGGTGTACAGGAGGGTACAGGAAATGGGAATCAAAGAAGTTACAGGCTATACAAATTTTTCAGATGATAAATTAGATGTTATTATTGATAAGTACAAGAAAAGTCATGATCATACAGTTGGTCGTTCTCTGGTCATGGGTCATCTAAGAAGTATAAATATTAGAGTTCAACAAAGGAGAGTAACGAAATCTCTGGTTAGGTTAGACCCTGTGAATGCTCGGATAAGATGGGCCCAACTGATAAAAAGGCGTAAATACAATGTTCCAGGTCCAAATAGTTTATGGCACCTTGGTGGGCACCATAGCCTTGTTCGATGGGGTTTCGTAATATACATGGTTCCATTGATGGGTTTTCTAGATATATAACTTTCCTGGAATGCTCAACTAATAATAAGAAAGAAATCGTGCTGAAATTATTTGAGGAAGCGATAGACTCAGTTGGTGTACCATCTCGTGTACGTACCAACAAAGGTGGGGAGAACGTGTTGGTATGGGATAAAATGGAATGTTTACGTGGACCTAATCGAGGTAGCTACCTAGCTGCTTCATCAGTACATAACCAGCGCATTGAGCGCCTTTGGCGTGATGTGTGGAACTGTGTAGCTTGTAAATTTTACTATATACATTCCAATCTATGGAAGATCAAGGTGTGTATTATAAGTAGAACCTATAGTTGACAAGTATCAAGTGCACTTTAATAAGTTTCAAAATCACTAAGTATACGGTTTTCTTTTGATTATTATTCAAATATATAGAACTCAAATATGGTCCATTAACAGTCCATTCAGCCTATTCTATTTACCACACACACACATTATTATTTCAGTTTTATAAATAATGTGTAATTGAAAACCAACACATGTTATCTTATTTACATATACTATTTATCATATATTTTATATACTATATATCATACACACATCATATATATCATTCACACACATCATATATATCATTCACACACATCATATATATGATACACACATCATATATATCATTTACGCATCATATATGTCATCATGTAATCATATATGTCATCATGTAATCATTGTATATGTCATCATATAATTGTATATATGAGTCGTTGAATATTGCTACACATGAGCAACCATACACAGGTACTTTAAAATATCTCATCTTATGTGAAAGTGTATTGGGCTATCAAAGCACAAGAAATTAAAGTCTTAATTTTTTCTAATAAACCTTTACATCATATTGAACAGAAAACCAGACAAACACTGAAAAAAACAAAATCTATGAAGAATAGTGTTCTCATTGTTTGAATAATACGACAAATAAACAGAGATTGAGAAAATTATAAAACATTTCCAGCAACAAATTGCGAAAATGTAGAATGAATTTTAAAAATAGCTCTTACCTATATTCTTAGAGTCGTTAATGGCGGTCACCTTGATGTTTCTTGTCTCCCATGCGAGAAATAATCCAAAGATTAATAAAATTCCTTTATAAAGGAAAAGTGCAACTCCAAACTGAAGCTGTAATTCACAACTACAACGATATATTACTGTTTCGTCGATTTGATCTACATCAGCATGAACCTTAAAAATAGGAAAATACGGAATTAGTGCCCTTTGTTTATTACATATAATAAAGGGAGAATTCTGGTCCGTTAGAGTTGCAAACAAATGAGAGGGTAAAAAAAAGCTGAAAGACGTTTATGCATTGAAAAATCTGACTGATAGCAACGCAAAGTTAAGAAAAAGAAAATAACAATATATATAAGACTTGGACGTAATGGCATTAAAAGAATAAATTTAAATTTTCTTCTCACCTGAAAGTTAACAGTTTCTATTTTTAGCTCATACGGTGACGTAAGCATCCAAATAGTCAATATGACACTATCCAAACATAACATGAAAAAGATGACGCCGAATAAATGAAAATCTTTTATTACCTGAAAAGAAAGTGGGGAAATCATCTTAACAACAACATTTTATGTCCAACAAGAAAAGACAGTTAATAAAATATCTACTAACAATAACTTGTAATGTTCTTGCGCTTGTAAATATGCGATATATCCTCCATGTTTTGCTAAATAAGGCTCCAAAAGCGAGTGTAAAGCCAAAAGTAAGACAAAACACAACAGCCTAAAAGGAAAACAAAGCGTGTCATTATATGAAATGAAAGAAAAACAGTAAACGTTTGCAGCATCTTTATAATTAAAATACCCGTATTCTGTCTGTCTGTTTGTGCACAAGAAAAAAGTCATGTTGCGGACAAACGAAATGCTCTTTGCTCTTTTCAGTACACTGTTTTAAAAATTTTATTTTTTATTATTATTTTTTTTTTTGCGTGGTTTCACAAAAAATTAATTTTAATAGTTTCTTATATAAAAACCATCGGTAATTAACTGTTATTCTTCCCTCGATGCAGGTTTTTTGTTATAAATGTGTGCAAGCAAAAAGTTACAGAAAATAAATATTGCGGTGACTATTTTATTAAATAAGATATTAAGATATTAAGATATTAACAAAAATAAATTGATGATGAGTAGAACAGTAAATTTTAAGGCGTTTTTGTCATTGGATTATTTGTTTGTTGACTATTTTATTCCTGCCTTTTAATTTAAGTTATTAAAACGAAAAAATATTTATATTTAATTTTTCGTGAATTTTATTTGCTCTTACCATTAATTTTTTTTCATAAGATCACTGAAACTGAATCTTTAAAAGCGTAAGAAAATGTGAAATTTAGGTTTTTGAAAACTATTTGTAGCTTCTCTTTTTTAACCCAGGTCTGGCTGTAAAGCGGCGTAACCCTCCTTTGTTTTAAATTCGTAAATTTCTCTAGCCTTAAAATTAACTTACATCGCAAACCATCGGAATTCTATTCATATTAATCAGTTCGGCATCCAGACCATACAAAACAACTGCCAAGTAACACAAAATGCAACCTGCAACAATCAGATTGTTTATGTTCGGCGAAGACATCTTGATTAAGCTGGAGATAAATAACAAGTAAATAATCAGTCAGCAAATGTACAACCACATAGACGCATACTTTTCTACAAGCTACAATTCAGTTAAAATATGTTGGGACAATACAGTAAATTTCGAAGTTATTTCGAAATTATTCAGGCCTTTTCTAGGTTACATCAACGCATTTTAAACTTATCAAATTTAGTCAGTTATTTAAATTCAAAATGTCAAAAGGGCATGGCTAAGTGGTTACAGGGTTCACTTTAGTGCTTTAGCGAAGTGAAACTAGCAGATTTTGAACGCTTTTAAACTGCTCATACGTCTAAAGAAAACAAAATAAACCTGAAACTCTTGCAAACTTCCTAAGTTTTTTCACTCTTAATCTAATCTTCAATCGCATCGTCGTAAAAAAAGACAAAACACAAAATGATATAACATTATATACTAAGAAGTCACATAAAGCTATTACAAACATGTAAAAACATTTTTTCCTAAAATATTTTTTTCAGAATTTTACTCAACATAAGAAAAGTGTTGCCATGGCAACACTTCGTCATAATTCCAAAAAAATTTTTTTTCGAAATAAAAGCTAAATAAAAGTTCACAAAAGCTGTAACTGTAAACACATAAGTTATTAAAAAACGTTTAAAAGGGGGGCTGAATCAGCCCACCCCCCAGCACGAACAGGGTTAAAAGTAATAAATTTGAGGAATCGTGTTTTTGAAACTTGTATTGTATCTTGTATGGCTTTATCAGCAACTTTAAAATCTTGGATATACTATCATCTGTTTAACTCTATTTGGTCCGGGGTATTTCGAACATATTATGACAATTTAATTACTTACGTTCTAAAGCGAATTTTTACATTCTGTATAAAATTTCTGACAACTAAACGAAAGTTATTTAACATATTTTTCGGTTTTTACATAGTTTGTAAAATAAAGGCCAAATATTGCCCGAAAATCTGTTTTTTTTCGACTCTTGCGTAAAAGTAGAAAAAAATGGGTAATCGGAATAATCACGTGACCAAAATTCTCAGAAAGATTTCCCTTGACGAAATAACGTTATCTTGTAAGTTTCAAGTCCTAAGGGTAATCCTATTGAAAGTTATTATATTTTCCCGCCTATAAGGATTTCATACAGATTTTTAGGGACAGTTTCGAGTAATAGCCAATATTAAAAGCTCTGAGAGGTATAAGACCTAATTTTTTTGCATACAGGTGCCTAATAGATAAATATGAAAACTCAGTAAGCATCATAACCATGCAGCATAGCAAAACAGGGTTATTAAAAAAAAGCGGCAGGGGAAGGGGTAAGGGGGGTCCCCCTGCCGCTTAGGATTAAATTGTGTTTGTGGAAGATCTGTTTAAAAATGAATTATTTCTATTGGGCCTCTTGCAATGACGCCATTTTTTCAGCTACACCGAAGAAAAACTAACATTTCCATTTTGTGCTTTGCAGATTTAGTACAAATATAATAGGAAATAGTCAATTGGCCCGTGGGAATATTAACTGGATTTGGAAGGCAAACATTTGCAGAAATAAAACTTTATTGACGTCATCAATGGAATGTTCGTACAAAACATATCTGGTTCATAAAAGTAATAACCCCTTCGCACTGTTCTTAGTGTAGTGTTATTGGCGATAATTGTAAGGCATAGGTGGAGTAAAAATACAAAAACAATAATTGATTATAAACAATATATATAAAAAGATTACGGAGCGTGAAACGGGCCGCTATTTTGGCAAGAGAAAAACTGTAATTAGTCATAAGGAAATGGTGGGCTCCACTTTTTAGTACACTTTCTGGCCTTTTAGTCCGATAGGGTGTCAAAAAGGAGCTAAAAATTCGACGTTTTTGACTGAATACGCAAGCATCGCAGGATTAAAAAACATTGCAATTATTTTGCACGTTCGCGTAGTAAACCTGAATATTTTTGCACGACACAAAGATAAAGGAGTTTGCCTTTATCTTTGTGTCGTGCAGAAATATTAGTTTAATAGTTTGTAGTCCCAGGTCACAGCATTATGACCAAAACCAGCTTTTTTTACAACTAAAAGAGTACAACCCAAATGTACCATGCGAGCAGTAACCACGATAAAATTATTGTTTCAAGTTTAAATATTTTCTTCTGTAAATTAAATTGTAATGAAACTCCGCTTTTTGAGAGCAGTAAATTCAAAGTTCCTTCACCTTTAATAACTTAATTTTTAAAATAAGAACTGATGATAACTATACATTGCATACATAAACAATATAAACAAACTTTGTATATAACTCACAGTTCCTTTCTGTAGGAAACGTTGAAAGCAAGGAAGAATAAGGACAAGCATGTTGCCAATACTGCAAACGACCAAAGTAAGACAACAGTTGTTGTTGCAAACTTTTCTGGTAATT
Organism: Hydractinia echinata; assembly: GCA_030067915.1. Classification (NCBI taxonomy): domain Eukaryota; kingdom Metazoa; phylum Cnidaria; class Hydrozoa; order Anthoathecata; family Hydractiniidae; genus Hydractinia; species Hydractinia echinata. Next base: position 350,932 of record JASGCC010000177.1, on the reverse strand, counting down.
GAGTTGTCCTGATGCCATCTACTGGTATACGATAATCTGGAAAATAGAAGACTATAATTAACAAGTAATAAACCTTTAAACATCCCAGGTAGCAGATTCTTTGATTAATTCTTTGAGTATAGCTTCAAGAAATTGTGACAGATTTTGTGTTTTAGGAGTTACAACGTTTACGTATATTCAAACGCCCACAACAAGAGCCAATAGAAATAAGAAATAATAATAATGAAAGAACATAAAATGTTAACTTACCTTTAGAAAAAAGTTGTTTTTGATAAGATAGATTATAATCAATGTCATCTCTAACCATGTCATAAGTGCCAACATGCGTGAACGTACCTAAGGTATATGCCAGATTATTGTGAGCGGGTAGTAATAATAACTCTTTCACTGAGAATTTCAAAGGAATGATATTTTCATCCAAGACTTATTGAAGAAAACAAGAAAACTTCAGGCGTTTTAACAATCGCGCTCGAAAACTGTAAAAGGACAGGAAATATTTTGAATTGTAAAATTTTATGTTCACAGTTGTGTAAACGTTTTCATTTTTTTGTGTTGACGCGAAAAAGCATTTCCTGTTTAATTTTTAGCTTACATATAATATTGTAATTGGGAAATTTAAATTAACAGAACACTGTTTATTTTATGCAACAGTAGGTTAAAACAATTTTTGTCTTTATTATTATTAATGTTAATGTCTACATTCTTTAATGCACATAATTCTTTTAACATATCCACGGTTAATACCAGTAAATTTTCATTATCTCTTTAATAATAGCCGTATTTTGTCTGTCTGTCCGCGAAAGCCGCGTCCTGTTACGGAAACACGAAATTTTTAAAATGCGCAACAATACCAAATGCGATATGTTTTTACCGACTTTGTTTTCACCGCTCGCGCGTAGTATACTAATCACGACGCCTGATTCTTTAAAAAAACAAACTACGATTTTCGCTTAAAAAAAATCCAAGATTTTCGCCATTTTGATTTTGAAAGTGGTCATGTGTGGTCAGTGTTGTGAGGTTTGTAGGCCTGTTTAAGCTTTATATTTTTGTAATATTTGTTTTCTGTTTGTTTTCAATGTTAAGATAAATATATTGTCACATTTATTAGCCACGTACAGATCTTAAACACACCAGTTTTAGGATTTTTGGCTAGGAACGAAGATTTTGAAGGCTACCTAGCTAGCTACAGCCTTACTTACTATTATTCTGTATGGTATAAGAGCTTTTTATCCTAGCCAACATTTATTTTTATGTTGAGGCTGTGGCTATTTAGCTAGCTCCTTAGCCATATCTTTAGCTAGCTAAAAAGTGAAAGTATAAAAATGCAGTTTGGCTACAACAATATTCTTAAGCAATAATTGTTATGCTAAATGCAGTTAGCTAGGTAGCTACATCTTTTATTATTTTCCTGAAAACTTTTTCTGCAAATAAAATGACTAAGCGGTTGTTTTAGCTGGACGGGTAATGACAGGCTGTTCCTTGTGTTTTTATTTAAACCGAAGTTGCAATGAAGTTTTTCTGGAAAGGGTATTACGCCTATACGCCTGTTTAGCTCTCTTTAATTGTACTAAGCGCTTAGCCCAGTGTTAACAACAGACTGTTTTGTTTGAAAAGGCTGTTACGCCTTTGCGCATGTGCAATCTGGTTTACCTCTACTGAGGGGTCAACCTACTGTAAAAATTAATTTTTAAACTTTCTCGGTAATCACGCCTGTAGGGATGTGCAACACTGTTTACCTGGACTAACCGCTCAGTCCTGTGTTAGCAATGGATTGTTTCTTGTGTTTTTATTGAAACAGAGTCTGCGAGAAAGTTTCTTTCAAAAGGGTATTATCCCTATACGCCTGTATAACATCGTTTAACTGTACTAAGCGATCAGCCCGGTGTCGCAATTAATTTTTTAACTTCAACAAATACTTATCCCGCAAAATAAAATAACATTGACCGATTGTTTTTGCTATAATGGAGTAACAACGGTTTGTAAACTCTGTTTTTATTTCAGCTATTGTTGCGGGAAAGTTATTTTTTGAAAAATATGTTACAGTCGCAATACTGGTGTATCCGCTTCACTTAATTTACAACATACTGTATACCTGTACTAAAGCACTCCACCTGATCGTGTGGCACAGTTTACGGCTCTTTTTAAGTGCTCCACAGAGTGTTCAACGCCAGGTGACACCTTGACTTGTGGCTTACCCCAGCGTCTTGACGCCGGGTTTCCCGGCTAGTCTCTTTAATAATAGCCGTATTTTGTCTGTGTGTCCGCGAAAGCCGCATCCCGTCACGGGAACACGAAATTTTTAAAATACGCACCAATACCAAATGCGATATATTTTTACCGACTTTGTTTTGACCGCTCGCGCGTGATTTTCGCTTAAAAAACAATCCAAGACCTTCGCGGCTGGATGAACGAAGGCCATTTTGATTTTGAAAATGGTCATGTATGGTCAGTGTGTGAGGTTTGTAGGCCTGTTTGACTTATCTTCTGAAAGCTTATTCGTTGCCTGTAGTGTGTAGAGGTTGAAACGCTGATCAAAATAATGTATAGGATCATATGTTTTTGACGAACGCCTAAGGAGATATAAGGTTTAAAATTTTGCTGACGTCAGCAAAGACCCGTCAAAACACAAAAAAAATTATTTTAGAATTTGTAAACCTGTTGCCCTCATCGTTTAGATCTTGAAACGCTGATCAAGAAAATGTATAGGATCATGTACTTTTGACAAACGGTTAGGGAATTATTGTCGTTTAAATGTTTTTAATGACGTCATCAACCCGTTTATTCCGAAACGGATTCGGGGACCCAGGTTTGGGAAAATTACCCAAATTGGTCCTAGGTGGTCCCTAGTTACCCACGCGGTGAAAAATCATTGACGTCACCACCTCGTTTCCAAGTTATTTGGCCTCAAATTTTAAGTGCACTGTAATGGCTTCATTAATTTAAATTAAGATATTGACGTTAAAGTAGTGTTATTGACTTCACGCCGTAACGTCACAAAATTTAACATTTCAGACATAACTTTTTCGGCTACATCAAAGGAAATTGAACACATTCACTTTGCCTGTTACAGACAGACAGACACACACACTCTCCATATGATTATAGAGACTAGGCGATAGGGCCCGTGGAAAAATCCACTTAGGCTGAAGGAAGGCGATGGGAAAGATCTGTCATATAAATTTTATTGACGTCATCAAATATTTAGTATATTGCACACTGCCCTTTACCAAAAAAATAAATCTGAAAATGTCAAAAAAGTATGTGTGCAAGGTGTAATTTCTAATTTAGCAAAAACGTTCTTAAAATCTTACACAAAATGTCAAATGTCAAATCGCATTAAATCCCACATTCAAAACAGCTTGCAAGGTGTAAAATCTAGTTGATAGAAATTTACAACAACGACACTCGCCAAACCGACAGTAACAACACTTATAGTTACAATACCGACAGTCACAGTTATGTGATTATGTTGAAAACCTTTAATATTTTAATCTCAAGGCTTGCAAGAGTAAGCACATATCTATGAAAATAAGTTCTTTACATATTTGAAACATTGTCTTTTCCCTAAATACTTATACAACAATATCAAGAAGCCATAGTTTGGAAAACATCAAATTTAAATCTCGAAAAATCATTTATTCGGTTGCAATACCATCATCTCCCGCAAAAATATACACAAAATGTAAAAAATAACCGGTTAATTTTTGTGTGATGATCCGTACTGCCATTTACTAAACATTTTAAACTGAAATGTCAAAAAAGCCATAACAAAGGAGTAAATTTGGAATAAACAAAGATCATTATTTTGGTGTTTTTACGCCAAGGGAACGTTCTATTCGAATGCCGTCTCGTTCGAAAGTATATATTTGAGCGAATCATACTGCTTATTTTCTATCACGTGGTTTCTAACGGTTGTGAGACGAAAGGTAAACAAAACAAAAAAAACTCGAAAAACTCGCGCATTCAGGTAGTGAAACATATTGTCTTTGCAACAGTGACAGACAGACACACGGAAGCTCTGTATTATTATAAGAGATGCTTGATTAGCGGGTGGCAAATGATTTTGACCCTCGTAATGCATGATGGTATATAATTCCATATTGCAAAGAAAATTTATTTGACCATACATAGAATTTACGGTAAATCATACTACGGTAAATCTTGTATACTGAGTTTCTTAATGACTTGTTCGATGGATTGTAACAAGATACAGTAAAAGAATGAATTAAATTTCGTACCATTTATGCCATATATTTCAAACTTTGTATAATCTACTGTTCGACCACGTTGATTATGACCAAAACGTATAAAGCCCTAAAAATTAATAAAAAGTAAGTTGAAATACAGGAGCGACCTGCATATTTTCTTGTTTTTAATATTACTTTAACTATTGATATTTCATAGCATTTACTAAATGGAACAAAAATTCATGACTTGTGCTATACAGAGCAAGCGGAATATGGTGTTATGGAGAATATAATAACCGGAATTAGAATGAACAAAAAATACAAAGGAAAAACTTAATTTTCACTAGAAATCACAAATTTTATTGGAATTGCTAGCTAAGAACTATAGCGTTAATTACTTTAGAGAACTTTATATATGTAGGCTATTCACTAAATCCAGTTACGAAATTCACTTACCGATGCGCCTTGATAAGAAACCTTTTCCATTTCCTCAATCAGATTTTTTGACGTGTCAATATGATCATAACTAAACGAGTCCTCAGTGTAGTTGTACTTCTTTATCACTCTGTCCAACGCAAGTGCAACAGCCCATACGGTATCGTACGCATATAGCGATCTATCATTGTATTCTAATACAGTTTTTTTTTCTATCGTTCTTCTTTTCTCTTTTATTAACTCCCAAACTTCATCACCCGTCTAAATATTAAATACAGAGCTACGTTTTTTACTCGGAAAATATCAATCATCAACAGTGACTTTGAGAAAACAGCATAAAGTTAGAAAAAGCGTGTTTGATCATGCATTTCATTTTGTAGTTTGGATACAAATGTAGAAAATATAAAACACATACTATTTCAGCTATCGTTGTGTTATAGTCAAGTCTTTTCGCCACTCTCCTAGGAAATAGAATGTTTTTACTTGCTTCACTTAATTCGGCTGCCGTGCATTCCGTGTCTTTTCTCTCATGGAACTTTATATCGAGATTGTAATTTGAGATTATCCATAGGTATTTTGACCCAGTCATATTGTGTTTATAAGCCTATAATAAAAGCAAAAAAGTACAAAAGGAATAAAATAACTGGATGATAAATAACTGGATGAATAAATGATTATTTAGAAGTACATTTAATCTAACATTTGTCAATACTTGACGCACTTAAAGAATAGGTAAAATTAATAACTGTCGGTGCATAGATATGCATATATCTGTACCTCACACATCACATCTTTTAAATTGTGTTCCCTGAAGACACCAACAATAATTCTGATATCTTCGTTCTAGACAAAGAGGGTAAAGTCGGTCACTTGGAAGCTTAGACTTAACCCTATGCAGGCCGGGGAGAGGGGGGGGGGGGGGGCAAAAATGCCCTACCTGGCATACTTTCGTTAATAACTCTAGAGCAATAAATGTTATTACCATGAAACTCCTAGTAGCTAATTTTTTATCATTGTGGATGAGAAATATAGGAAAAAAATTTCAAAAATTTATAGCAGGTGGTGTGCCACGCCCATTTTGAAAGGCACTGTTCAAATTATTTTTAGCATTTTGTGGTATGGATATTATAATGGACTTAGAATGGTAACATTTAGGTTTATATGTCTAAAGTTGTTCAAATAACTTGCACCCTTCGCTTTTACCGCCCTTTCACGCCTGTGGGCGTTATTTTTTTATTTTTAGTTAACGCCCCCATTACGCCCTCTTTTTTCTTTTCTTTTTTAGTTTCCACTAATACTTTGATGCCTGCGTTGCTGGTCAATAATATTTATATACTTTTCTCATTTGATTGTAAGCATTTCTCAATAAAAAATGTATAGAATCAATCTTGGAACTATGTCTCTAAACTCTGGTGTGCATATATATTTGACTTATTTGCAAATGTGAATAATATTTGTTACGTTGGCGCCTCAAAGGGTCTTAAACTAAGCCAAAATAGCTAAAATGTTTATTTATTTATTTATTTATTTATTTATTTATTTATTAAAATTAACATTATTTTCAACATTTACCGAAAAAAAAATTATTGCCCCCCCCCCGTCGCCTAAAAATATTGCTCCTAAAAACTATTCTTTTTAGGAGCAATATGCAGTTGATCTATTTTTATGTACAACAATGTCAAAGTTTAACTGTTGAAGTACCCAGATTTAGCGTTAATAAATTTGTCTGGAACGACGCATTTATAACAAATGCGTCCCTCATCGTTCCTTCAGCTTTTTAGTTACACAGGCAATATAAAAATCGTCGCAGACCATGTTGGCTGGCTAGTTGAAATATTTACTTCAACATTCGCTGCAACTAAACTTTATTTGCTGCTTCAACTTTACACATTCTGTGTCAAACATCGTAATGTTTTGTTTACAAGGATTTATTTTATTGGAACTTTCGATTTCTGCATAGAATGTTTCTGTTTTTAGGCAGGACTGCTCCGAATTTTTACCTCGAGTGTTTACGGAAGTAGTGAATTATATTTATCATAAAAACAATAAAACCGAACTTCCTTTTTCATTTTTATCTAACTTATACGGATAACTAATACAATAATAACCGATTATCCCTTGCTGTACTGAAAATATCGACCTCTGTCATTGCCACAACCCCGCAAGCTCGGTAGGCACTTAGACTTCGGACGATAGTTGCGGTACAGCTCGGAGAAATCAGTTATTATTGTATTATTGTTCTTGATAAGCGACTACCAGTATTGCAAGCCATAAAATGGTCTAAAGCTGATGAATTACTTCGATGTAATTAATGACCAATTAAATAGATGCTTCAAATTATTGGATATTTGTAAAAATTTTGGCAAAGTTAAATTTTCATATCATAACAGATAATTTTTTAAAAAGTGCCTCGGACAATTAGAACTAAATTTTATACAGGAGGTCGATACTGGCCGTCGTTATTTACTGCTAAAAGCTTATTAAAATCAAATGAGAGAGCAGTTGTGGTAGCATGTCTCGAAAAATAATTTAAAAAATAAAGCTTTTTTTTTTTTTGAGTTTTATAAAACACGAACACCCGATTTAGTGACGTATTAAGATGTTTTCATTTAACGTCATCCCAACAATGCTGGTGCCACAATTTTTTTTGTTATTAAATTGTTACATGAATCATCGCTCCAGCTTTCACCTGCCGGAAGTTATAGAAAGGGGGGGGGGGCAGATTACTGCTCTCCCTATTCCTATAGAAAGGTCTAGTCGCGATAGGTCCGATAGAATTAATGATGTCATTCTTTAATTACTGCTGTATTATGCATAAACATTAAAAATATTTATTTATTAATAACGAAATTGTAGTAATTATTTAAGGTTTGCGTCTTACATAAATACACAATGACGTATGTATAAATCATTACCTTGAATTCTTGCAACTTTTGAGAAAGATCCATTTTGCTTTTGTTTGATAAAAAGAAATCATTCCTGGAAAGGTATTTTGACTGGTATGAAATTTCTCTGACAATCTCAATATTGTTTTCCTTGAACACTTGGTTAAGATGCTTGACAACCTAGAAAATAATTAAAAATAGAAGGTCATTTAACCCTATTTTTGGAGAGGTATCCTTAGCAGGGTTGGTTAATTTGTACAGTTGTTCTAAGTTACCTTGAGTAAAAATTTGGTCAAACAAAATATTTCCAATGACGTCATCAAATCAGGAAAATTATGAAAAATTACCCCAAATATATTTGTATGAGAAAAATAATACTATTATAAATACTAACAAAAATCATCAAGCTTGTAAGAAAAAATTAAGGCCTTTTATCAGAAAAAATGTTTGCTCAAAGTTTTGCACTATTTCATGCAGCTTGAAAAAACCGAAAGCACTACACATTTCACACAAAGAAACCTGGGAAGTTAAAAATAAATAAAAGTTTGAAAAAGTAACAAAATTTGAAGGCGTGATTATAAACAAATAAAATGATATGAGGTGAAGATTAAAGTAAAAATACAAATGTATTTAAATTGAAATATGGACAGACTTAGAATCAAAATTATTTTGCTGGCTCCTCATTAAAAACGAACCGATGCGCACATTGAAAAGACGAAAAAGACATATGAAGAACCAAAGATACGAGAAAACCCTTGCGGTTTTAACATTCTCCTATCCAGCGAAATTTGGGTTAAGCTCATTTCAACGTTTTCTTAATTCCCATAATAATCTTCCAGGTATACCAATCCTGATGATTTGCGACCTTGTTTAGTAGATTTGTATGTTGTTTCCAAGAATTTAGGACCGTCCAAACCGTCTGTTTCGGTTTTTTACTTTACCTAATACCTTATATCTTAAGGGGAAAATACACAACATGATTAATTATATATAATTATTGTCACATGGATGTATATGATCAAATGAGTTTTTTAGGATATGTCGACTCTTCTGAAGGACTCCCTCAAAAAAGACACATAAAAAGTGTCTTAACAGACCACTTGGCGTAATGTTAGGTGGGAACTGATTCTAATAGCTAAATGAAAGCTATTTAACATATCTCCGGGATTTATTTTTTTTATCTGATAAAATTGGAGTAACTGCCAAAATTTGGGAAATTGGTTTTGGTCAAAACGTCGTAAAACGATTCCTTTGATGAAATAAGTAATTGTAAGTTTAAAGTTCAAATCATTATCACAGGAAAAGCTTCGTGTAATGACCAATGTAGGAGACAAAACAAGGAAAGATTATAATTAAGCTATGCAGCATCAGTTGGTTACTATGATTGGTTAATTTTGATCCTCTAATTATCTCCTCAACTAATGAATAGGCAAAGATGACTTCGATCATTGCCTGGTAATGACAGCTGCAGCTGTCGAAACGTATCCTAGAAAAAACTCGCTTGTTCATGACTTGATAATATTAATACTATGCAATAAGTGCGGTAATATCGTTGATTTTATTTTTGCTCTTAGGTGTTAATAACTAAAAAAAATGCATAAATTTTCTGTTTTTAAATCTCTCTGATAATTGCAATCCCGTCGATTCATTTTTAAAAGTATAATTAATGCAGTATACTTGTGGATGGCAAAAGTCTCCGAATCACGGGTTTAGTAAAAGTTTATTTAATAAATGGTGCTCAGCTGTGTCCAAGTAGCAATTTAAGTTGCCAAGCGAAAAGACGGATCCCATCTGCTATTGAATACCTTGCAACAAAGATTAATATAATTTTTTTTAGCATATTGAGCGATGTAATTTAATTAGTACCATCATTGTTACGTTCGAAACAATTGTAAACATCCTTTAAGTAAAGTAATTACTTTTTTTTAACAAATATTTTTGTACGTTAGATACGTCCGTACATTATGTTTGAAAAGTATTACTTCAATTTGCGGCAATTTGGACATAACTTCTCGTTAAATTTGGATATAGTTATTTACACTTTTCACTTCTAACATTATTTCTCAGCTATAGAACAAACAACACTAGTGCATAAATTTCCGACACCCTTCAATCTCCCATTCATATGAGTTTACATACCTTTACTTCACTATCACTAGAGGAAAAGTCAAATTCTGTAGTGAACAATATTCCAACTCTCTTTATATTAAACTTCTTGAAAAAGTGAACAATTGCAGTATTTAATGACTCGAAAGATGGGATCAAACTAAACACGTCTGGGTGAAGCTTTTTTGATGAAAACAAAGGATCCGTTGCAGCAAAGTTCATCTATAACAAGAAGAAAATAAGATATGTAATTATTAACCTTATTCTTACCACAGGGAGTCAGTTGTTCCTAAATTATGTTACTTTAGGAAATTTATCCTTTCCTAAAATTTAATACAAAGTAAACTTATAGGACTAGTGTTCTTCCGGGGGAAAGGGACGGGACAGGGGTATTATCGATTCTCATTTTTTCTTATATGACATGCCAGTTACACAGGCATTTGTGCTGAATTGTATGTATATATAATGATTTACTAATGAGAATCTATCTATTCTCGCAAGTTGTTAATCCTTCAAGTTAATTTTTTTTTAAAAACATTACTACCAGGCCGGCGGAAAATGGGCATAAATGGATCACAAGTTACAAAAGACTATGAATGTGGCTAAATAGCCTTAAACTATTGATTGAACAATGTATGGCATCTTAATTATGTTAAAATATTATTTACTAAATTAACCTAATATGTATTACCTGTAATACTGACAAATCATATTGATCAACTACATCTCTAAATGCTTTCATTTGCTCCGATGTCGTTGGTCCCAATACTGCTACTGATTTTTTTTCCTGCACCATCAATTCTGTCATCATTTCTTTCACTATGAATCCAAATTCCTATAAAAAGGATAAATTCATAAAGAATTAAAAAATATGTTTGATTTAATTTGAAATAATCCATATCTCATAATTAAGCATCAGAGTTTGTAAAATTATGGTTTAAAAATAACCACTTTTTGTATTTCCCATACGTATTAAAATTTATTCGAATTTCAAAATTTATGGATAGATCTTAATGTTAATTAGTAGCTAAAATACAAAATCTGTACGCACAAAAACTCACATCGTTTTGTTGTACTGACATTATATCCAGTTCATAACCTGCTAAGATATTGGGATGATTGTTAATTAAGTCCTTGGCAACTGTTAATGCTGAAAGGGTAGTGTGCCTATCAGTCCAACCACGCGATCTATATTTAAAAAATGCTTTAAGAGATAATTTTGTTTTTAGTGGTGCTGTCATCGTTGTTGTTGCTTTTATAAATGTTTTTGTAGCCAATCGCTTTGTCGTTGCTATTTCCGTTGTTGTTGATTTAGTTGTTGTTGTTGTTGTTGCTGTCGTCGTTGTTGTTGTTTTTGAGGTATTTGAGGTTGTGGTTGATAACCATGCTGGCATTTTTGTCTCTTTTATCAAAGTTGAACCTGCACTTGTAACTGAAATATCATACATCTTTAACGCTGTTTTCGACAGGTTTCTGTTAAAATTCATAACTGTAACGGTCTCCACTACCTTCATGTGTAATAATGATGTTTCAGAGTGTCTATACATTGATGTACGTTTTGGACGTGATGTGTTAACAAACGGAGTTGCTCCAGCAACACCAGTAACTGTATTTGACAGTATAGAAGGAGTTAGATTGAATGATATAGAGTGTTGTTCACGATTTTTTAAAACTGTCGACATGTTACCTGCAGCAACCATGTTAGTCATGTTTATAACCTCTAGTCGGACAACTGTTATCCATTGTATCAGCATATGTATTATAATACTTGTGTAGAGCAGTTCCATTTTATTTCTAAAACAAAATGTCATAACTATATTAACCCTATTTGAAGCTTACTCCCTTATAATTTTTTTTTAAATGACAGTTGGGTCAATAAAAGGCTAAGTGTTGACCCATGGTGACTTTTGCCTAGTAACTAGCCCCCCAAAAAGTCAAAAATTTTCGTTTCAGTTGTCATTGCAACGGTTTGTCTGCTATTGATTCTAAAGTCAGTATTACGAGTTTTGTGTCATTACTCACAATTTTTTCCTCAAACGACCGGCAATATGTTTAGGAAAGTCTTGAAGTGAAAAATCAGGCATTTTAAAAATGAAGATGTCATCGAAAAATTAATGACGTAATCATTTTTTTTGTCAAATTCTATCTATCATATCAAGAGCTATGCGTATATTATAATGTCTATAGCTCTTTCAGTTAAGGCTAGATTTAGGAGAAAGATAGGGGGTTCTGTAACCCCCTCACACCTGGATCTGAAATGTGTATTCAATTGATTTTTTGTTTGTTTTCTTGTTTGCATGTTAACTAACCAATATAACCATATTAGTGAGATCGCAAGATGATACATATAATTACTTATTACCTTGTATGCTTTCCATGGAAAATAAATACTACTACTATAATTGAATTCCATTCATCTATTAGATAAAACCAATTACGCTGTAGATGTTATAAAGATACTAGTAAAAATAAAATATCTGATTTTTGTTTGCTACAACTTAGATGTTTTTCGAGTAATGACAGCGCTAAAGAGCTTGTTTATCATTCCATGACGAACACAACGTGTGCTTCTGGCGAAAACGTTAAACGGGGCAAACACAAAGCTACCAATTACAATTATCAACACTAGCATAACATTTACATATTTAAAGCGTCCGATGTTACTTATTGTAATTACGGCAAGACAAAATATAAAACAAATCTTCGTTTTTAATTAAATTATGTTGGTATGATATGCCCTTGTGAATTCACAGCGCAGGAAATACTGTGCAATTTTATGATATATTTGTTGAATTTTATTGCGGAAGTATTGATATGCTGACTAATGGACGCTGACAATTAAACTGACGAAATTATAATGTATTTATTATTAATAACACGTCAAAAACAAGCCCAAGAATGCAATAAGATATATCGCGGGGCTTCATAGAATGCTGAAAAAAGCTTGGTCGCAGTATATCAATTGTTTCTGATAAATTTTAAACACTTCGTGGTAACTATTCATGACTCGTCGAAAAAAACTTACTTCTGGCCGATTGCGTGGTCATCTCTTTTGTATATTATATAACAAAAAAACAAAATTACTTTCTTCCGATGGAAATCCCAAACATCAGTTAATGATGCCATTGTAAATTGAAATTTTAAAGAGCTCAAAAAAGTTCATAACAATAATATGTTTAAATAGTAACTAAATTACAGCGGAGAAAAAGAGAAACGGCATTGGTATTAAAAAGCTAAATAAATAGCAGACATTAGCAGTTTTTATTCACACTTAGTGGCTGCAAATTATCAAAATAATATTGATGACAAATGAGTTTATCAAGATTTTTGAAGCCATTGCAGTGTACTAAAAACTTTTTTAATTTAAAAAAAAATTGGAAACAAATGGAAGAAAAACTGATGAAATCTCATCTTTGCGTAAATAGGGTCCGGAAGCTATATTTTTGTCAAACTCCTCATATAACAACAAACGACGGACTCGTGTGGTTATCGAAAAACCTTTCAAGCTTTACATAATAGAGGCAAAGTTAAAACAAATATTGGTTCGAAAATTCTCTCCTTTAATTGTTTTCCTCTTAAATCAAATGCTTTTTCCACCGCCTATACAACTAATATATAAGTCATAAAAAGGGGAAGAAATAAAATAGTGCACCCCGAATAACCTTGAGACTTAAGGAAACCTAAACTTGATATGACGTAAAGAGACTTTGAGAATTCATTAGTTAACATGCGCGTTTTGTATTGTATTGAAGCTTTGAGATTTATAGTGTATTTACATCAAAAATTACTGCAGGGAGCACAAACTTCTTATATTGATTTAATACGGGGAGTTTAAACATTTTATTGTTTTTTATTATAGTATTGACATAAAATGATGCTACTAACAATTTCAATGAAGTTTAAATTTAACAAAAAACGTTGGTAAAGATAGAAATGGACAGTAAATCAAAGATTAAATTAAATAACAATAAGTAAATAAGTAACATGAAGTTTTAACGTACTTGGGGATTTAATCCTAACGGCTGGGTCTTTCTCCCCTTTGAATGTTACATTACCGCCAAAGTTAGCGGTCAGAAGATCGAACCAAATAGCTGAAAATGCTACATTTAAAGTCGAAGTGGGTACTCGAACCCGAAACCTTATATGATTACAAGTCGAACGCGCTACCACTTTCCCATCTCCGATAAACCGAAACAAGATCTTAAATAGGAAGGGAAATAAATCTTAATAGTGATAGTTAACGGATAGTTAAATAGCCATAAATAAAGGAGGGCGCATTATGAAACAGAAAATTGAAAAGTCGAAAGAAATGTTTCTATGGAAAGTGCATTACTGTTTTTGCGATACTTCAGCATTTTATGGGACCTGATGTGAATTATCCTGTAATTCCGGCATTTTCAAAAATGCGATCAGCGCGTTCTAAAGTTGTTTGACCTACCCACGCATATACAGAAGTTGCATCTTCGCAGCCTCTTTGCTGTGAAGTATTCGCGATTTCACGATTTTTACCAATTTAAAAAATGCCAAGAATTTAAGATATTGATTAAAGATATGCAATGCTAAAACCAGGAAATAATATTTTGTAATAGCTAACCTGTCTTTACAAAAATATATTATACCGATATGGATCATCAAATTTTCGCATTCCAGCGTTCACCATTATTAAGCACATCTGTTTTATTTCTGAAGTTGTTTTTCAGTAATATTAAAGTGATATAATATAATCTTTTCGTTGTATTAAGAATGATTTTAATTGCAAAATTTAGTATATCTTTCACTATCAATTTTTTTGGTGTGTTTTTGCCAAACATTTTTATAATGAACTAATTTTTTTCTATGTGTACACACTTTCTTGAAGTTATTTTATCTACCACCGATAAATTGATCTAAAAAACATATTAATAATCCGAATTCATAACATTAGACGCATTCTAATATCTCTAAAATCATGTTACAATGTAACGTCCAGGTAAAATGTTTTTTGCACATTCTGATAAGAAATTGCTTTTATAAGAAGGGAACTTCAACGGTGGGGAGAAAAATTGTTACCTTAAGCGGATAAATTTTGGCGAGGATTAAATTTGGCGAATTTGGCGTATTTCGGCGAAATTCGCCAAATTAAATCCCCGCCAAAATTTTGATAACTGACTATTCGCCAAATTAAATACTCGCCAAATTTAACATAATTTACCGTTCGCCAATTTAAATCCCCGCCAAATTTAAAAAAATACGTTTTTTGTTAATTAAAAAAAGAAAAATGTTTTTTTTTTCCCAAAAAAACGAACTTTTTTTTATATTTACAACAAGTTTTATAAACACAAGTATAAAGAGGATTGTTACAGGTAAATCTTGTGTTTATATATACGTTTATTCTTATTTTTTATAAAACATTTCAAGACATAAAAATTCATTTCTTTGTGTCATTCGCCAAAATAAACATTTTTTTGTATTCGCCAAATTAAATCCTCACCAAATTTTATAAAATTTATCATTCGCCAAATTAAATCCCCGCCAAGTATACCATTTTGGTCATTCGCCAAATTAAATACTCGCCAAAATTTATCCACTTAAGGTAGTTAAAAAAATGCTATAGTATCCTCCTTGCGCATTTCTTGTTATAATATTATATACTGAAGGACCGTTAAAGTTGAGTTTACAATCTCAGAAAAAACAACTTTATTCTAAAATCGACAATTTAGACAAAATGAGATGCATAGAAATTATAATTAAAATGCCTACTTGAAATTTTTTATCCCCAATCCAACCTAGGGTATATGGAGTTGGTTGTGGAGTACGGGACAGGGAGAAAATAATCTACCGCCACTTAGAATTATGATAACGTCAGCAGTGACTCGTTCATATACATAAAAATTATTTTTATAAAGTTGTTAACCCGTAGCACTTATTTGATCAAAGACAGTGCACAGTGTAGGTGAAAATTTAGAGCAACTGAGCCTGTCATTATGTTTAAGGCCAAATGTAAAATGCGTTTACCCGTTGCCTATATTGTGTAGAGCTCGAAACGCTGATCAAGAAAATGTATAGGATCATATCCTTTTGACGAATGACTGCGGCGATTTATTTTAATTCTTTTTTTAGTCAAATTTGCTGCCATGGTGAGTCAGTTTGTCAGAATAAATATCTGTATTAAAACGTCCAAGCTTAAGGCATTTCATTACCTTGTTCCGCGATTGTAAACTCAAATTTATGTAACTGCTTTTTCAGGTTTTCAAATATACGATGAAGTCATCATAAACAGGATGACGTTATACAATCCCTTTGCTCCAATTGTCTCACATTGAGCTGACTAACATTCGCGTCTAATTTTGTGATAATGTGATGGCTTTATTTTTTTAAGGGGGAAATGAAAATTATTGTTATTGTACTAGAAAATTGAACTAGAAAAAAAAGATATTGTAGATATCTGGCTTACTCACTACGGTTAATGGATAAATAATTTTGGTGAAATTTATTGATAAGATGCAAAGTTATAATTAAAGTAATGGCAAACAAAATACATTCCGTATGGAATATAACCTTAAACCACTATGAAGTTTTTTATACACAGTCTTTATTATTTCCTTCTAACATTAACATTTCTGTAACATTTTAATTAACAACTAATTTTTTGACGGTACAAAATTCACTCGCAGGATTCCAGGGATTGTTATTTTAAATAAAGGCACAGTAACTAACCAAAATGGAAAAAGTGATTTGACAACAAGAAGATAATGTGACGTCATTATTTTTTGTTCACGTCATCATTCTTTCCAAATTTTTTTTTTTCAATTTATATTGGCCTAATTTTGATATGTCACAAACAAGTATTTTAGCAGTGTTGTAATAATAAAACAAAAGAATGTAAAAAAATCCAAATTTTTCAAACCAGCTTTCGTTTTAGTAATGGCAAGCAAACTTTCTACATCTACTTGAAAAAGGGAACAAGGAAAAGACGTAAAATATCTAGCCTATATTTCATCTAGAAGAAAAAAAGTTAATGAAAATTGGGTGGTAAAATTACAGAAATTATAATAATGCAATAAAATTGGTTTTAGCTCAACTCTTGTGTTGCAGGACTTTTCAAAAGTATCCAAAAGTTAATATGAAAGTGTAAATTGTGTGTTGTACGTACTAATAATGTGTAATTATTAAAAGAAAAACTTTTATTATAAGAAACTAAAGAACAAAATATCCTATATAGATATAGATGACCATATATCCTATATAGATATAGATATAGGTTTCAATGAATTTGAGTTCCTAATGCAAACTATTTACAAAAAAAGCGCATTATTTTTTCTGTGACGTCATCGGAAGCTTGAAATTTAATATACCATCCACTATTTGCCTAAAATTCAATTACTTACGATCTAAAGCGAACTTTTACATTCTCTTTAACGTTGCCGTGTGCCAGCTAAATAAAAGTTATTTAATATATTTTTCGGATTTTACATAGTTAGCATGATTAATAAAATATTGCCCGAAAATCCGTTTTTTCCCAATTTTCGGGTAGAATAAAAAAAAAATAAGGTAAGCGGATTAATCAGGAGACCAAAATTCTCAGAAAGATTCCCCTTGACGAAATAAAGTTGTCTTCTAACTTTCAAGTCCTAAAGATAATCCTAACGAAAGTTCTAATATTTTCCCGCTTATAAGAATTTTATAGAGATTTTTACGGGTAGTTTCGAGTAATAGCCAGTATCTAAAGCTCTGTGAGGTATTTTGTAGCTATACAGATGCCTAATAGATGATTATGAAAACTTAGTATGTATCAGAACCATGCAGCATAGCAAAAAAGAGTTATTAAAAAAAAGGACCGAATAGGGTTAAAATAAACATAATTCTGTCTTCATGTTTTAAATACGTACTATGAATCCATTACACACCCCATGTACTGTTACTACGAGTTACAGTAATGTATACATTAAACATAAAAGAACAAAAATAAAGAAGTCATTCTCTTGGTCAAGATTTAAAATGATATGTATCATTTTTTAACATAAAATATTAAAAATAGATAAATCCAATATTTAATTAATTATTATAAATTAAGTCAGACATTGTGTAACAAGATGTTGATTCGAACAAAGTAAACAAGAAATAGGAAAATATAATTCCAAAAAATAAGAAACAAATTAGCAGAATAATACTAACACACAATAGTAGTTCAGTTAACTACTAAAAGTTGGTAGTTAAGTCCAGTTATAAATAAATATGTGTTTAGAATCACAACCATGATTAACCAACATCAACTATTTTTTTGTCATTCAACGCTAACTCTGATAAATTTTCATTTTTTGTCGTAAACAAGTTTAATTGCCCCGTCATTTAAATATCATAACGAGACGTATTGTTATTTAATTAAGATGTAACAACCCCTATGACGCTTTTTGAATTGCATTTTAATTAGTTTGTCACATATTTTATGAAGTTAAAGTAATTGCTTTAGTTGATGATGTTTTTTTATTCTGGTCACTAAAAATAAGAGTTTTTTTTCTTTTTTTCATTCAATCTAAAAAAATATTACCTGTATATGGTCATCATATATTAAGTATATTAAGTACTTTATCATGTAATTAGGGTACAAAAATGCGCGAAATATATTTACATTTGAAAGTTTCTGCCACGGTATGGCCAATATTACCTTTTGTTTCGTTCTCGCGTAAATAATATAGTTTTTGTTAGTATATTCAATGAGCGCAATGAAATCGGACGTTGTGTTCAGACCCAGCTGACACGCAACGTTATCTTCGTTACGAGTAAAGTTAATTTTTATGTTATTCCAACCTTAAAGTTTCCTTTATTAACTCAAACAAAAAGTAAAGCGATTATAAAAGAACTTAAATTGGAGAATCCTACAGTACACTTAGGTAGATTAATTTCCGCAAATTTGCCAAAAATTTGGTTTAATTTTAAAAAGGAAGATTCGCGACAATTTATATGGCCATTACACCATAAGTCTAAAAATATTATTTATGGCATTATTTTTTTTAAAAACAGCCAGCATTAAAACAAAACTACAGTTCAAGATGGTGCCGTGGCGGCTGGTCATGCTGTTGCTATTGTTGATTTGTGCTCCTGACTGAAGCTCTACCTGATTTTAATTCACCTAACTTAGATAAGTTTTTCAAGGATAGAGGTTTGAAGTTGTTCATCTAAATTAAATATACGTGGTTTATTGTCCAATTTACCATCATTCGAGTACTTTTTCCACACTTACAAAAGTATTGATGTTTTTACTTTGAGTGAGACTCATGTAGATCAAAACACATCAAACGCGAATCTTTATAGTATCACTGGGTATGATTTTGTTTCGAGAAGTCGTGATAAAAAGGCTCAGGAGGAGGAGTCGCTGTTTTAATCAAAAGTGGTTTAAGTTGGAAAAGGAGAACAGACTTTGAAAACAAATCTACGGAATGTATCTGGTTCGAGATTTCTCAAAAACCTACAAAATCTTTTCTTATCGGGTGTTATTACAGACCACTTACCTAGTAAAGACGAGACGTCTTAAACACGTCTTTAAAACGTCTTTTAAGGACCAGATGAGACGTCCCTGAGACGTCTCTGACCCGTTTAAAAGCGTAACGCGTAAAGACGTCTTGGACAGGCGGAAAAAGACGTCTTTTTGTGACGTATAAGACGTTTTAGAAACGTTCACGTAGGTACCAAAACGTCTTAAAGACGTCTCTATTTAGTCTCTTTCAAACGTTATACTGCCAAGGCAGGCCAGATAATTTTAGCCTATGCATATTAGAATTTTAGTAATTTTAATTCTGATGGAGGTGTGACAAACCATAACAAGAGAAGGGTTAAGAAAACGATAATGAAGTAACCACCAACACTTCGGTCTGAGCCCTGCTTTTAAGATACAAGCAAATGTTTCTGACCGAGAAAGTAGAACAAATATCTAAGATTTTCAATCAGCAAAATATTTTCTTTATTGTCCATTCATATCTCGGGTAAATACAGCTTTTTGCTTTGCTATTTACTTGTTGTTTTATGGAACACAATGTTTTTTTCACTTTTTAATTTGGCACATCTCAAAATATCAAAAACGTATATTTGCACGCCAATTTTGGCGAATGGGTGAAGAAATAACGTTATTTGCATTGTTGTGAAATTATCTTTAAAACGAAAAGAAATGATAACAGTTAACAAGTGCTGTAATAACACCACTTCGGCCCAAGTGCTTATTACGTTTTTTTGTCTTGGGAAGGTTGGTTACCCTTTTTCATTAGAGCCAGGAGATCGAGACTTGTCAATGTTCTTACTTCTTTTAATTTTCAGCAAATCTTAGCTTCATTTTTCTTATAAAATGTTTCTTATAAAAATCAAGTGTAATACCGATTACACCGTGCGTAGAAAATATCACATTCGGTAACTTTAACGAAATCTAAGGCTGGCCGTTTTACTTTCCAAACCGTTTTATTTTCAAATTCTTGAAATATTCGACAGACTTCCAGCGGTTTTTTTAAAGAAAAGAAAAGACGTCTTCGAGTCATTCTATTTCAACGAGTTTGTAGCAGTTTTCTGATAAAACCAAATAAAGACGTCTTTAAGACGTTTATTTCGAACGAGATTTTACTGAGCTCACAGAGATCAAAAAAGACATCGTTTATTTTAAACGAGATTTTACTTGTCTAAAGGCGGGGGCAAACCAGTCCAACATTTCATCCAACATGCAATTTTTGTGATGTTGGATGAAATGTTGGACTGGTTTGAGCCACTTCAAAATTTTGAAAAAATTTGAAATTTTCAAAAAAGAAGAAAAAAATCGTGTTGAACGATGTTGGATGAAGTTTGATCGCCGTCAAACATTTCATCCAACATTTTCGGCAAGATCAATGGAATTCTCTATCTGAGTTGCGTGAATTTTCATGTTGGATTGGTTTGGTGGTGCTTTTCATCCAACATATAAAAATCCCGCGAATTTCGAACGTTGATGATATCAGATGGGATATTTCATTAAGGAGGAAATCGAAACCCCCCACATCCATCCGAAACATTTCCCTAAATTTGAATCTGTCTTCGATCTTCAATTCTTTAATGATATTACTAAAATATCCATTTTGTTCCCTCCTCTTTGTCCACACTCTTGTTTTCCGCGGGTTGGTTTTTCATCGTCTGAATCAACGAGTTTGTTCAGCAACATAAGCAGCACTGAAGAATTTCTTCCGTCCGCCATTTTATTTTTCAGGAATGAATGAACTCTTTATCGTCCGAATGTTTTTGAAAGCAGTCCCACAAACCTAAAACTTTGCTTCATCCAACATGCATTTTTTTATCCAACATTTCATCCAACATGAAATGTTGGACTGGTTTTAAGACGTCTTTGAGGCGTTCATTTCGAACGAGATCTTACTAGTCTTAAGGCGGTGACACACGATTTAATTAATCGAATTCGATTTGCCGAATTCGAACAATTGGATCGTGTATCATGTAAAAATCGTATGCTTTCGGCATGTTCAGACTTGTCGAATTCGATTTTTAAAAAGTCGGACCGGTTTAACTTTTTCTATTAATCGAAAGGTTTTTAACCAATCAAAATGCTTAAAACTGTATATCAAATGTTCGTTCAGAAAAATGTAAGTTTCTATGTGAAAAATAAACATTACTAGGGGACGTTTAAAAACATCATGTCTTCAAATAAAGATAAAAAAGAATTTAACGAGATTTTTATCAGTTAATGGATGTTAGAAGAAGCGGTCTGGAGCTTATTAGCAGAAGACATCCAAAGAAAATTAAAATAATCTTCTTGCTCTAACCGAAATTTGTTTAACAACGTATCACACACTCAAATTAGGTCTTTTCTACAGCCATTTTTTCGTCCACATACGACGCGTTTCTATAAATTTTTAATTGCTGAAAAATAACTGCAACAGCAGCGAGTTTAACTTCGGTCTTCGGTCTCTGAAGACATTTTATCGAAAGAAAAATATCAAAAATCTGTTCTCGTGAATCACCTGTCAGGTTTCGATTTTAATTTAATGCTCAATATAATTTCGACAAATCGAATTCGATTAATTGGATCGTGTATCATCGCCTTTACAGAGACAAAAAAGACATCGTTTATTTTAAACGAGATTCTACTGGTCTTACAGAGACCAAATAAAGACGTTTTTAAGACGTTTATTTCGAACATTTTACTTGTCTTACAGAGACCAAATAAAGATGTCTTTGAGACGTTCATTTCGAACGAGATTTTACTTGTCTTACAGAGATCAAATAAAGACGTCTTTAAAACGCCTTTGTGTTTACTGGGTAATTCATGGAAATTTCTTTCGAAAAATTTCCTTTAACGAGTGTTTAATTAATGCACAAAAAGAACGAAAGGAAGTAATATAAATTGGCATAAATTATATGAATTTAATGACGTTGACAAAGCAACTAACTTTTGAACACAATCGCTTAGAAACGCTTTTGATGTAAATGCACCTTTCAAAATAAAAACAGTGAGAGGAAAACCCGCTCCGTGGTTGAAAAAAGACATTAAGCGATATATCGACAATAAGAACCGACTTTTAAGGAAAGCCTGTAAAACTAAAAGTGAAGATGACTGGGAGGAAAATCGACGTGCACGCAATAAATGTAATTGGAAAGTGAGAAAAGTAAAACAAAAATATCATCGTAACCTGATTCAAGAAAACAAGTCTAACACAAGAAAATTTTGGGATGCTGTTAAAGCGGTATTTCCTTCTTACTCAAAACTGTCTATGGGATTTTCAACTAAATCCGATAAATAAAACTCTAACAAACCAATTTTCGAGATACTTCGGTAACGTTGTTAGGTAAAGTCTAAAGTTATTTCTTTCTCGAATTAGGTATGGAGATATCACGAAAAAAGCTATACGAACGACTCAAATTTTCCGTTTCGGAAATGTGTCTAAGACCTTTGTTGAAAAACAGTTAAAATCGTTAAGAAGGAAAAAAAGTTACTGGAGCAGATGAGTTACCACCCGTAATGATAAAAGAGTTTAACAAGGAAATATTGAATACGTTAACGCATCCCAGCCGGCACAAAGAGCTCTAAAAGACGTTTTTTAGACATCTTCCGCATTTCTAAAAGACGTCTTTTTTAGCGCTGATTTGTCCGTCTATAATGCATCTTTTTAAGCGTCTAAAAAGCGTCTTTTCAAAGATGATGCATTTCAAAAGATCTCTTTTAGACATCTTTTAAAAGACGTCTTTCCAAACACGTCATTTAGACCTTTTACAGATGTAGAAGCGACTAAAATGCATCTTTAATGCAACTTTTTAAATGCATCTTTAAAAAGACATCTTTAAAAAGACATCTTTTATCTATCTATAAGACGTCTTCCTTGGTTTTTATTATTTTTTTTGTGTTTTTTTTATTTAACTTTTTAGAAAAAAATAGGCATTTTATAATATTTAAGACGTTTACGTACGTTAACGTTGAAACGTACATTTTTAATAAATACGACAAATATTTTGGGATAAAAATATTTTGAACTTTTTATATCAAACTCGTATTGACACTTTAAACAATAAATATATTTTACAATTACAGTAAGCAAATATAACCAGAAATAAATAAATAAAATATTATTAATAATAAACACTATACAATTAAATCATTCATATTAATATTTACAAATTGTAATCATTAAAATAATCTGTATTACGAATTCTACCTATGAACTTATCCATGCGTAGAGATGTACATTAATTTCTACGTCAGTTTTTAAATAAAGCATGCTATTTAAAGCATAAATTGGAACTCTAGTCGAAAAAATCTTAAGCATATTGAGGTTAGGCCATAGGAAAGAATAACCATAAAAATTCTGTGAAAATTGCTAGTAGTTAAAATTCGTCGTAACGCTTGCAAGGCCGAAATAAACAAAAAAATATTCGAAATAATAAGGAAGTCAGTTCAGAAGAAACAAAAAGATATATATTAAATGTATAAATGACATTCATAAATGAGTTAAGTCGAAAGGGCTTTTCCTTTGTGTTTTGGAAACACCTGGGAGCGTTTCGCAGCTTGGTGCCCATTATGCGTCGCATTTCTTGTTCATTTGCATCTTTGAAACGCTCGTTGATAGATTCTAGAGAGAAAGAAATAGCTTATTTCCAGATAAATAATGCACTTTTATAGAAACGTAGTCAGTAAATGTTTGGGAAATAGACCAATGAACCATAAGGCGATCATTTGCATACTATGTAATAGCAAAAGGATTCACTGAAAATTCTCATTATAATTTGTTCTAAAAACCGCTGTACTTTATTCCGAGAATCGCAAAACAAAAGTACTTACTTTTTAAACAACCGATGTGTCCCGCAGATGCTTTCATTAAAATACCGCCAATTTTTATTGAATGTTCCGATGGTCAATTGTCGAAGAATATCCGCCAGGGGGTGCAGGAAAACAAAATTATGACGTAATAAAATAAATAAAAAACGTATTATATGAAGGGTCGCCAAAATACATTAGTATTTAAAAATAATTAAAAAAAATAAACATGCTAACTAAGTTTGCGAACACCCCCGTTTTTTTAAATCGAATTTTTCATATAATTTTAGACCACTTTTAGAAGTAGCAGAAGACGTCTTTTAAAAGACGCGTTTTAGATGCATTATAGAAAGACGAGAGGGACGTCTTTTAAAAGATATATTTTAGATAACTTTTAAATGTCTTTTAAAAGACGTCTTTTAAAGATCTTCTAAAAGACATCTAAAATGCGTATACTATAAGATTCGAATTTATTTACTTTCAAAAGACGTATAAAAGATGTCTTTTGAAAGACGTTCTTAAGAAGATGCATTAAAGACATCTTAAGCGTTTTCTAACAGAAGATTTAAAAAAGACATCTAAAGAGGTCACTACTTGCTCTGACCCTTTTAGGTCACTCATATGGCCGACGCGGGGTCAATGTGACCCACACCTAATATCTATTGATAGGAATGAGCTATTAACATGACATTTTTTTTTCTAAATTTCTTTTGTTTTCATGTGATAACGTCACGAAATATGTCAATGATTGGGAATATTTTGCCGAAAAGGTCTACAATTGGTTGTTGTAGTTAATTAGAGACTGACCTAGTTTGGAAAACCTATTTTTAGTTCTCTTTGCAGTTTTTGCTAGCTAATATAATCTATAACATGAAAATACTAAGACAAATATAATACTTTTACCAATAAAGCCTAAAAATGAGCTCAAAGTTGGCATAATTGAAAATTTTTCAAAAAACCACGCAAAACCCAAATTTTCAATTTTTCAATATAAAGGAGGATGAGTATTTTCAAAAGAAATTTGGTACAGTTATACCTTGGCATAAGAGAAATTAAATAAGTTGGTGTAAAACAATTTCACAATTTTAATGTATTCACGTGATGATGTCACTAATTATGTCAAAATTATGCGAAAAATGACAAAATTATGCGCCTTCGCAGACCAATTGTAGATAGCCAACCAACCCATTTATAAATACTTGTATACCATTTGGATAGTGAAAATAAGCATAATGTCCTACTAAAAACACAATTTTAACAAAAGGAATTACCCTTAGCTGATAACAATATGAGAAAGTGTTGGAACGAGAACTAAAAAACACGCAGTACCTAAGACATAAAAAATTTAGAAGTGCTTTTGACAAAGCAACTTTGAGTGAGCATCACACACAATTGTTCCACACTTTTGGCATTGGGTTTTCATTTTCTTTAGGTTGCTCCTTTGTTTCCTGAGGTTATTGCCAGACAGATTTCCCTCACAAATAGTGCAACGCTTTCGTGCTTCCGCGTACCGGGCATAACCATCAACATCATCATTAGATTTTTCAGGATTTCTTCCAAGAACAGTTGCAATTTTGACCGCCGTCTACGTGGTAAATTGAAGAATTATTGTGAAGGAAAGCAAAATATGTTTAGCTTGGTCACAGAAATTTGCAACTTTAGGATAATGTGAATTCAAAGGATTCAAAAAAAAACAAATCAGAATCCATCCTGAAGCAGTATTTTGGGCAAAGAAGAAGTGGACCGCAAACCCTGCCGTAAACAAAAAAAGTCGACCGCTGTCGACAAACATACCGGTGCGTAAAATATGTGAATGCGGTCAGAAAATGTTTTTAGATTTCTGATCCGGTATAAAATTTGAGGAATTCTCATAAAATTTCAGACCGTTCGGCCAACCGGTTAAGCCACATCGGGAAAAAATGTAAGGGAGCGGGTCACATTGACCCTGCGTCAGAACAAGTAGGGTGGTCTTAAAGACGTCTTGTGCCGGCTGGGATATAATAAACTTATCTCTAAGAAGTGGTATAGTAACATCTGTAAGGAAGAGTGCATGGATTACTCCGATATTTAAATCTGGAGATATCAAGAAACCTGAAAACTATATGCCTATCTCTATCCTACCAATATTTTCAAAGATCTTAGAAAGGGCTATATATACACAGCTATCGTCTTATCTTGAAAGGAACAACTTATTAAACAGTCGGCAGTTCAAATATAGGAGTAATAGATCAACAAAATTAGCATTAACCTTACTATGTAATAACATCAGAACGATAATAGACAAAGGAGAAATGGTGGGTGCCGTGTTTATAGATCTTAATAAAGCTTTCGACACGGTGGGACATGGGCATCTGCTCAACAAATTACATGTATATGGCATTGGTGGCGTGGAGCACGAATGGATGAAAACTTATCTTTTCATCGTTAATAATTCGTACTCCTGGAAGGACATTATCCTCAATAAATCAACCATTGTTGTCAGGTGTGCCACAGGGTTCCATTCTGGGACCACTATTATTCGTACTGTTTTTAACGACTTTCCTGAGTGTCTCAAATACTGAATCGAACAAAGATTCGATAATTCAAACAAAGCATAACGTTAATGGACAACATTGTTTTTCAGGAGCTTTTTTCATGTTGTTTTAATTTACGTCACAAACCGAACCGTGCCTGCGTCTAATTTCACAGAATTTCACATATTAAAACAGTTAATACCACATTATTATGTTTTACAGTTTGTATATTTTTTCCCCGCGTTAAATTATAAAGAAACTGAATAAACATACAAAAAGGATGTGTTTAACTTTTAAAAATTTTAAATTTTTCTCCAACATATAATGTTGCAGTTTAAAAATTTTACGATTCTCTCCCAAAATAACGGCCAACGTTTTGTTCAGGTTGCGCAATCTGTAAAATAGATACAAAAAAGAAAAAGTAGGTTCGAATGATTCGTTTACAGAAAAAGTCAATACGCTTTATGTGTAAAGATGATTTTTTTTATCTTCACTGTTTATTCGTATCACAAAAGTCGAAAGATAACCGTTAAAAATCTTAATTTATTTATTATTATTAATATTATATCTATTTATAATAATAATAATCTAGCTAATCCATACTTATCAGAAATTACAAAAAGCTGTAGACCAAATTAAAGCTATCTTTTATGGCTTGTGTCTTAAGTAGAAAATTTTAGCTAACGTTGCCTCTGTACAAAGACTAATCAAACCTTATTTGAACTACTAACCTTATTTGACATTTATTTTGAGATGATGCTATATAATTCCAATTATTTGTTGTTCTTTCTGACGTATTGCATGAGCTGTTGCTGTTAGAACCAACTTAACTTGCGCAACTCATATGAACAACGCAAAAACGCTTTATTTAGTTTTATTCGAATGATATTTTCGAATGAGACAGCTTTCTTAAAAATAGCAACTTCGTTCCCAGCGGGAAACTTAGAGGAAGGAGGAAAAAACGGGACTAAGGGGGTTTTGACTTTCGAGTGGAAAAAGTGACACTTTTATCAAAAACTTTTTCAAATTTGATTTTTTCCCGCTGTATAGTAAAAAATAGGAAAAGATAATACGCGTTTAAATGCCAAAAGGGCTCGGCTGGGCCAAATTCGATCCGCAATAACAACATTTCAGAAAGTGCTGCAGTATGTTAGAACCCCCGTGAATTTTGTTGTGATAGTGAACGTGTATATGCCGCCCTCGGATATGAACCTGCAGATTGGAAAGAACAAGGGTTACCACAATAATATCCAGATAGCATCCTCAACGGCAAGACGTCCAGCGTAATATTTGAACAAAACTCACACAAGGACGTTCACCCTATTTGGGCCGGGGGGGGGGGGGGGGGGGTAAAAAAGCTCCACCCCCAAAATTGTTTTACATTCATTTTATGCATTACTTATAGGTTTTTTAAATATATTTATTTGTTTATTGGTTATAATCTTATACTATATGTCTTGAATTAATTTTATTTTTCAAATTTGTCATATATTCAATCTTTCTATTTTGTGGGATGACATCATCGCTGACGGAATGACGTCATTCAATTTTTTTTTATCTCAATGATGTTTCAATGACTTAGTCAAAATGTGTACTAAGTTTCAATGCAATACCATGTTTCCTTCATCGTTTTTGGAGGGGGGCTTTTTTAGCCCTTCCCCCCCCCCCGGCTTCTCAGAACCCCAAATAGCCCCGCCTGAATAGGGTTAAAAAAGGTCCCAACTCCCAGGAAAGATCATCATTCAGCTGTGCATAAGGTGTTGGAAGTAGTATATGCTACTGGAGCGGTGGTTAATCATCCCACGCATAAGCACGATACATGCATCAGCGCGGAAAGGCATGAACACAACAAGACCGTATTGATTACTGCCGGAGTAGGGGTAATCCTTACAAATTTTAGGTTCAGATAAGTATTCAACAGTTTTTGCAATCCTTTGTCCTTATTCCCTACAAAGCCCACAACAATACCTACGACCATAGTAAGAGCTAGATACAGATCCCGTGTAGCAAATTCTGACACTTTAGCAAAAACTCTGTAAAAGAACGATACTATGGTACCAATAATTCCAGGTAACGCTGTACCTGTCTTTCCCGCAACATACTTTAAAAATTTCCCAATTCTCTGGAGTTGGGACGTATTTCTACACAAAGCCCTAACTAGCTTTTGCGCCGCTGCCACTAGGCACAGTACCAGCGCCACTATCACCTGTCACCGCCATCACGGTAGTTGAAATCAGCAAGCCGACCGCTGTGGCTATAGCACTTAGGGTAATTCCTTGCACCTTGAACAGAATTTGAGGATTCCCAGTGCGAGACTTGTCACCTTCTACCATCTGCATGAGCCTCTTCTGCAGCTTTACAATGTTCTTTTAGATTTTCAATATTTTCCTTCGCTTCAGCAATGTCCCTGTTCCAAATTCCTTGTTGCATTTCCGATACCTCACGGCCTGTGCCTTCTTTGCCTTCAGTCTCTTTACTTTTGCTTCTCACCATCGTAGAAAATCATCTCATTTTTTAGCAGCTTTAAGTTGCCCCGCCTCTTTTTTTATAACGGAACGGCAAAAAGAGAAAACATGCCCTGGGATTGAGGTTGCTCACAATCTGCATTACTCTATACTTATACCCATTGAAACAAAATGTTTGAAAATATAAGCAGGTGAAACAAAAAATAAAAATAAAAATGCAAAATGTCCAACAAAATCAAAGGCGCCTAACAACCGTTACGTAAAAAGCGAAATCTGCTAAAACTATATACATACTTGATTTAATCAGACATTAAAAAAAATCCAACATATATCGCTAAGTCATACAAAAAAGGTTATTACAAAATTTCCACAATGTACAGTTTGTAACACGTCATACCAAAATCAGATATTCAGTCTATTGCATACAGCAACCCTTCTAAAGTTTTACACAAAGTATAAGAAATCAACAGTTATCAATCAACTCATAAAATAGAAAAATAAAAACTTGAATCATTTCCGTATATTAATTGTATATATCTACCGCAATATTTCGATCCAAAATATTAATGGAACAGTTTGCCTAACAGACTCATACTCATAATCAAGAAAATCAATTATTTTGGTTTTATGTATCAAGAAAATAGCGCAAACGTACTGTGCATGATAACAATGCAGTGTTTTCGAATTTAAGAATCGAATATGTTTCAAAAGATTGTCACGTAAAGGGGGATTTTCACGAAGCGAATTGAACGGCGAATTCGACGGCGAATTGTATCTGAGCATGCGCAGTTTTGTTTGTTTTGATTTTGCACAAAACTGCGCATGCTCAGATACAATTCGCCGTCGAATTCGCCGTTCAATTCGCTTCGTGAAAATCCCCCTTAACAGATGTAAATATCGATTTAAGTTTGTTTACATTTTTTTTGTTCTGAATAACGACAACAGTGAATCACCACACTGTAGTGTTGAAAACAGTAACAATAGAAAATTACATTTTACAGTTTATATAAATTCTTCTTTAGGAAATACACGCTGTTTTTATAAGAATAGTGTGTTTTCGTTTCAGCCTCAATGTTCTTAACTTTTGTGACAAATACTATCCTCATTATTTTTAATATATTCTTAGCATGACTATGGCCTGAAATTATATAATGTCTTAATAAAATAAAGCCTGCTATAATACAGGCCCGGCGGGGCAATTTTGAAAGTGGAGGGGCTAAATTATTCAGTATTAAGGGAGGCCCGACCATGGTTGGGTCGACGGGCGAAGAAAATATTTAAACTTTCGGCCCCCTAGATTGGCTAAAACATACTTCAAATTCCGAAATATTGCGCTCGAAAGCCTTCACAAAATGCAGGAGATTATATATAGAAATATAGCAACGCCATATTTTATGTAAGATATATTTTCAAAATAAGCAATAGTAACATCGAAGCAAAATAAAGATAATGCAGAGAAAGGCTATAGTATATGACAACTACCAGTCCTCCTTTGTAAATTTTCCGAATACTCGCTTTCTGTTGTCGTCCGATTGAACAAATGCGTTGGCAATTTTGATCAGGTCTAGTTTGTCAGTCCTATCTTTGTGGAAATTGAGAATCGAGATGGAGTTGAAACGACCCCCGGTTCCGCCCGGCCTGTAATAGCTAATGGAAGTTGCTGTAGCTAATGAAAATTCTGTTCCACAACGGCCTATTGCTTTGGACAGAAAAAAGTTCAGTTTGTTTGATATGCAATAAAAAGTAAACCTCTAATCAATTTTGTGCATCATACAAATTTTTATATTTAGACAAACAGAGTCCGTTTTTAGAGTTTATTCTTACAAAAAAGTGCTCAAAGGAAATATAATTTCCGGCGCAAGACACCACAAGGAATTTATTGTTTAAGGGAAAATTTAGCTCCGAAAGGTAGACGGTTAAAAAATCGTTATACCCCTAAATTCATTTCCCTACCAGATAATCTAAACAACACACCTGCTTTTCTTTCGCTTTCTCAGTAGGTAGCTAGCTTGCTAGTGTTCTCTGGATAAAAGTTCAATCACTTTTTTACTTCGAATACTAAACTTCGCTTCATCCCAAAGAGAACGAATTGGAAGCGTATACAATTGTTTGATACATTTTCAATCAATTCTCTTTGTGATGTAATATCATCGTACGTTTTTCTGTTTTAAAAAAATATTTCTAACTATCAACACTAACTTCGTTCGACAACAGCAGTTTGTTTTTTACATTTTTAGATTCGAATTATTCATGTTCGAATGCGATAGTTTATTTAATGACGAGATTCACCAGGTTTTTGTGCTAAACATTGTGTTTATTCCATCATGGACACTATAAATTACTACGTTCTGCATATTGAAAACATTGATGTTCGTGAAACACAGTTAAAAAGCACAGTAATGGAAAAATTGGGTTGTAGCAGGGGACTAAAATATTTATTAGAAAATCTTAATTTTCTGAAATGGTGACATATTCAAACTCTCAAATTATCAAAATCACCAGTGAGTATTTATAAATGCTTTATTTTTGACTGTACAGCTTGTTCAAATGATAAGCATGTAGGATTTGACAAATAAGAGAACTAGAATTTGTAAATTACACTAATTTTTTAATTTGCGAATTCAGGGGGAAGTGATGACTTCAAACATATCATCCATCAGTTAGATATTTGGCACAAAAGCAACAAGCTGACAGCTAAACTGACAGAGGTAGAGTGAAGATCAGTTAGTACAAAATAGGGACATACAAGTTTTTATATATGAAAATTGTTTTTTCAATTTTTTCAAGTCAAATATAAATCTTAAATAAATTTTTATTCTAAAAATAACAAAAGATGCCTCAAACCAAAAAATTATTTAAAAAAAAAAATTAGAAAATTTCAAGCTGTACGTGTATTTACGTACATTACTGACTTTTTTTGATAAATATTCTAGGCTGCAAAAAAGAAAGGTAATTCGGTTTTGACAGAATGGATTGCCAATATCAGAAACCATTTTTGCTGCTTCTGCTAAACATGTAAAGGGGATGTGGAAAAGTTTAAGGTATAAATAATGCTTTCCTGTTCTGTACAAAGCATAAAATTGTGTGTTTTCCGATACTTTAAAATGACAGCCTAGCTTCATTTTAGCAAACGTGGTTGTACGGATTTTGTGCCTTACAGTGAAAAACCATGACTGGATCCTGATTCAGTTGCAATGAATGAATTGCGGAATGTAATGGATCCAAATGGTTGGTAACTTTGCCCTTTTACCAAAATTTCCGCCACACTGGTATGATAGAATGCTATCATAATTTAAGATTGGCTTACATTCCAAAACGAATACCTTTCAGGTAATTTACGTTTTCTTTCGTTTTAAAAAAGTTTACGTTCATTTACGTACAATATTAAATAACTTTTTATTTTAAATAACACAAAATAAAGTACTGGAAGTACAATAATTATAATATCACATATATGCACTTTTTTCAGAAATGGCACTAACTCTGATATATATGTAAGGTTTGTTGTTTTGTCTTTGTTCATGGGTAGTAGAAGAGCTTTAAAGTCAAAAACGACGTAGTGAGGACATAGTGTAAACTCTTTCTTGAAATATCGTTTCGCTTTGGGTGGGTTCTCGCATTCGTATAACTTTTTCCTTTTTCTTTGGTCTTCTTGTATCGGTATGTGTTAGATTCGTTCTCACAAGGGCATCCTTGCCATTTGCAGCCATGATATTTGTAGACAGTCGCATATTTTGAGTTCCTCCTTTCCTTTAATTATGACGCGTTCTCCTCCGTGACCACAAAAGCACGTGGTGTATATGTCTTTCTGTTTTTATCGTCATGTACTCCATTCATTGCAATGCAGCGTAGCTAAAGTTCTCTCCATAAAACACCTTCTCTGACTTGCTTGGCATACGTTTCTGGCTTTCGCAGATGCAGATGTCGTTTTGTGCCCCTTGCATTCGTTTCCCTTATGCCTTGTCAATAGCTGACTACAATCAGGTTTGCGGTCAGCTATTATTCGATATTCTTGATGTAGAAGCAGTGTACTTCGAATATTCCAAGGCTGATGTCATCCAACCCCAACCCCTCCATGTATTTGTTCTTGCCATAGACAAGTCGCCAAGGTCTTTTTGCTGTTTGTCTTGGGTTCATAGACTCTGATCTTGATCTTGAAATGCTTCGCGATACCCTCCATGTCTACCAGCTTCGTAGGACGTACATCTTTTCGCTTTAGCTTTGGGTTCCCATAGTACTCCCGAGTTATTTTAAGAGCCGGTCATGGAAGAAAGTCCGTATCACGTTCTCTTTCGCTACTGTTTTCTATCGCTAGGCATCTCCCAACACATAAATTGTCAGTTATTGCTATTTTTTATCGACGTCAGAGATGCACCGATTTTTCGCAACAAGTCCGGAAGAGGACCACAATCCAGCAGCAGGCTAAAAAATCTCGGATTTTTAACTTCATTTATGCATGCGTGGTATTGCAATTATTACCTCTCCAAATCATAGGCAGAATTTAAGCAAACTTCTTTACCAGGGCAAGGACTGAGGTGACATAAACTTGCAAATTTTATGATTTATCAAAAGTAAGGTACATCATGATGGATAATGAAGGCGGCTACAAGAGATAGACATCCCATAACTTCTTAACAAAGAATACACTTTTGTTCGAAACAGCGTTGTGAAGTCATTTCGTTACATGAAGTACGTAACAAAAGACTGTCGATATACTTACGAATTACAGTGTCTCGTTATTACAACCTCGTTGACTGACTGCTAGTCTTGTGGTAGAGCGTTCGCTTCCAGTGCGGGAGGCCTTGCGTTCAAATCCCGGCCGAATAATGCCAGGGCCTCTAAAAGGGTAATTCTATCCTTTCTGCTTAGCGTTCAGCATGATAATAGGATTATTACCTTAGGCAGTTGTCTAATTGAGCGATTGCTGTGCTTTTACGGCTTTTTTTAGATCAAATGGGAGCTGTAAATGCACTAGAACTCCCTTCGCAGGACCCTCGTTAATAGCAGTACCAATAGGAACTGAAGAGACTATCCTGGGTAAACAATTTCAATTTCAATAGAAAACAAAACAAAAAACATTTGACAGTCTCTATGATTCCAGCTGCTGATATAGTAAAGATACTAACGTCCCGGGAGCGAGGTTCTTTTATATACCCAAGAAACTGTTCGTTTTTTTTCTGTTCTGTGTTCCATTAAGGCCGGTCCCCAGTTGCAGCGTTCAACCGGAGAGTAGGTAGCTTGAATTTATTGATGGTCTGTTGTTTTGGGCGACCACTCAATCACAATATGTATGCGGAAAAAATCCGAGATTTTGGCGATTTAGTCCTAGACTTAACAGCACAGTGCAGTTTGGGTCTGTTCGTCGCAGGCAGGCTGGCATATCTAGCCTACCCGTTAACAATTTGTCTGCACTCCGTTAGTCCGGGTCTATGAGTAGTCTAAGCATATTTTTTTCCCTTATATTAGCTCAGAAACTACGGGCGTGATACGTCGTATTTGTTTTCGCGGCAGGATAACAGCAACCTTGTTCCCAGAGCAATGTCACTTGCATAGGAAAAAAGACCTAGGAATATGCGGTTGCATTCTATCGACAACAACTGTTTTCTGCGCGATGAGTTTACGATTTGGGGCAAGGTTCACGCCATTTGAAGAGCCCTGAAATTATTGGTTTAGATTTAATTTTTCGGACTGAATGTATTAAAATCAACTCGGAACGCATAGTACTTATAATGGAATTTGAAGTCTACTTTTAAAACAGAAACACATTAGTATCAAGTATCAATTGGATCAAATTTTGTTGAGAAGTATTGGAAAAGTTTGTTAAACTACCCATCAAAAATGTCAACAAAACATAAAATAATACATCAGGAACACATGAAAAAGTTATGTGAAGAATGATGTTTTAAGTTATAAGTCAAGAATAATTCTATGTCTCTTCGGAAATCAACTGGAAAGTTGTTAGTTCATCCATGAGAACAATTCCACAAATCTTGTCCCCGTCATCGAAACACTTTTTAACTTTCCTTTTTAGTTATTGATATACCTGCGGCATATGCATTATCGCTTCTTAACCTTCCGCACTTATGATCTTGATGGTGAAATGAATTGGCAGAAAAGAGTGCTTGGACGATGCTAATGATTTCGTGATGCTTTCTCATCAACTGATACAACGTTTTGTTTTCGGCTCAAATGGAGGTGGTATCTTCTTAACAGCGTCTTTTCACAGAGCCAAAGAAGTGTTATTGGTGGTTGTGGGGAAAAACAGTGGAAGTATTCGAAAGCACAGATGCAATTTGGATTTCATAAACGCCACTTTGCAAGTTGTCCCCATTCTTGTTCCGCTATGAAAGCAATATAATACCAGAGTCATCATTAATAAAAACATCTGTTTTTTGGTGTCGCCGTTTACATCCATTACAGCTGTCGCCATGAAATCCATTTTGATAAATTCTACCAATTTTACCGCCTGTCTATCATAACTGGTATCCAAGATCCTTTTTATATCTTCTGCTGCTTTGCATATCTCGTTTGATTTTTTATGAGATAAACCAGCTTGACCATCTTCAATTTTCGTGTTTCGATTGATCGCTATATCTTACTGTCAGTTATCTTTCCAATTGGCCTTGCATTTGAAGTCCTTCAGCTTCACTGGGCTTTTTTCCTTAGTTGCCTTTTCCAGTTTGTTTCGCAAATCCATTCGGAACGACACATTTTGTTTTGTCTGAATTGTAAAATTAAAGTATTCGGTGTTCCCAGGTCTGGCTTTTTGGACAGGGTTAAGGTCATGGACGTAGCATGTTAAAGAATCTTCATGACCTAGCAAAAAGAAAAAGAAACACCTCCTTACAGTTTAAGTTGTTCGCTCATTCTCTGTATTGATGAAAGGAAAATACAATTTAAATTGCTGTGTAGGATTATGAACTTTTCACATTTTTTCTTGAAATAATTGGTTTTATGATCTGTTAATATGTTATGAACAATCACCATGGTCATAAAATATATTCTGGAATTTAAAATTTTCTTTTAAAATGTTTTCATAAAAAAATAATTCCACGTTTTCTTATTCCCTGACTTTTAAAAGTCAATTCCTCTGCTTTTTTCCGAATTTTCCGAATTTTTGGAATTGGGAAATGCCGGATACTAAATAAAAACAGAAATTCTAGAGAGTAAATAATAAATGTAGTGAAGACGCATCTAAGAAACAGCTTTTTAAGAAATTTCCTGACTTTTCCATGACTTTTCCAGAAAAATGTTCCAAAAGGGTAAAAATGGCTTCGATTACCAGAAATGAAAACATTCAAAATTGAAAACCAGGTCAGGAAACTCAAAAAACAAGGTCAAATATTTTCCATACTTCTTTTGCTTGAACCCATTGTCAATATTTTCAGTGCTATCACCTAACTGAAAGGATCTGCCAAATTGACCGCTGTGTTCACACACAATATCCTTGGTGGGGAAGACTTTCTTAACAGGGGTGGATCTCAAATGGTAAGATATTGTTTGTTTCACAATATTGTTTGTTTCACACTTGTATACAAAATTGCAAAATTGCAAAAAGGGAATATGCCAAGGTTTAAATAGGATTTTAAATTAAATAATTTGTTATAATTGTTATCACAATGCAGGAATCATTAGTTATTTAGACAACATCACCCTCGTGTATTTTTTGGTTTAAGCGCGATCATGCAACCGATTTAAAATCTAACGTTGTCACTGCTAGAGTACCAATTGCTTACCCCTCGACTTCATTTCTCAACAGACATCTTCATTTCTCAGCACACTATTGTGATTGAAAATTGTTGCAAAATGACCAAGTCTAGTCAATTACATACAAAGCCCATGAGAGGATCACTGAATTTTTTTTTCAACCTTACGGAACATTGATTTGTTGTTGATTTGACATATAATTCACTCTTTTATTCCTGACTTTTGATCATATTGACTCAAACTCGTCTGCAGCCACAGAGAAACAAATCTAATACACTAATTATAAATTTGGAAACATTTTCGCTATCAACGATGTGTACGTAGCACAAAATTTTTGTATTTGCTCATTCAAAAGTAAAATTCCGATCATTCTGCCAAAAAAAGCGCGAGTCAAATATTTTTAATCTCTAAAGTTGGTTTTACACTGGCCTATTCCATCCACCCATATTACTCCGTTCCTTAGGGCCTATTAAATTTCGTCGAGTTTTCCGTACTAGATCTGACAAATTTTAACTGCGGAACATACGCATTAGTCAGCCTTCGTTTGAATAATGCTACGCTTGTTGTCGTTACCAGTTTCCCTTGTTAAGTCCGGTAGGTAGAACATAAAAACGCCGAGAAATCGTTTATGGATAGGAGAGGTTTGCCACTAGTCAAAAAGTTCGCGCAAACAACCGATTCTTACAATCTGATTGGTTTGAACTTTTTACGTCTCTTGGTTTGTAGAATTGATTAAAAAAAAATCCGCAAGCAAATCAAATTTCAGGAATGTTGTTTGATGCTGTAAAAATGGCTTGAAAGATTAAACAAAACTTTGCGTGAACTAAAAACGGCAGTAGCTTTTTACTTGGAATAAGCGAAATATTTTCTCCTCTTAATAATAAGAGTGGGAAAAATTGACATAGCGCTAATATGCAGACAGTAGTAAAATTTGGCATCTACGCAACAATGCATGGTGACACATTCGAAACAATAATAATAAACAAAACATTCACTCATTGATTTTTTTGTCTGTTGTCTGAATTAAATATTTACTAAGAGTTCTCAGTGTTCATTTTCAGTTCATTTTTTGAAGTTACGTCAGCGATATGATAGCGTACAACCAGGTAAAACCAATGTTCGGGACTATAATCTGAAACCGCGCTTCTTTTCTGCAGCATGACGTGACAAATTACAATATACAATAAAGTGTATACAGCAAATGACATTTACACTGAAAGTTACCAGCACCATGTTGGATACATACTGGCGTAGGAAACAAAATCTTGCTGTTCGCTCAGCTCTCCTCTAATGATCCGATTGATGTGTATTACCATCGTAATTGTATTGACATGGTGTTCGGATACACATGTTGAACTATGTAACGAATTTAACAGTATAATTTTGTCTGCTTGCTTAGATTTAATGATGCAATTCCCATCGCTATTACATTGTCATGGTATTGGAATATACATGTTAAACTATTTAATGAACTCAACAATGGATGAAAGAACAAAGAACAGGGATGTGTGTTATACCTTATTCCAATTAGCAATAAACTTTATTAAGATTTCGGATTACATCCGAGATATTATTAAAACGGGCGGTCTTTTTCTTCTTCTTCTTCGACCGATTTTTTAACCGATTGCCGTAACGTCACGACTTTTAAAGTCCGACCTGACCCCGCGACCTAGCGCTACGCCTGCTGTGTGCGTATCTTGATATTCGTAAGGAATGAAGACTGCATTACGAATTTGATCACAAATATTGTTATAGACTGTTATTTTACTATTATTTGATGAGCTATGCTAGATACTCCTTCAAATTTACGTTTCCAGTTATGTTTTAACGAGGCGGATTTTTTTCAACTAAACCGAGCTCTGGGGGTTAAGGTACGAGTCGTTCCTTTGATGGACGGAGTTCAAGGACGCCATATTGATTATACTCCAGCTGCGAAGCAAAAAATCTTAAAGCAAAAAGAAATATTTGGTTGGGTTAGTATAATTATTTAACTGCCTAAATTTCAGTTCTATCAACGTTTAAGATATTCTCTTCATTGTGTCTATGTTTTCACATATTATGATGAAAATATCATCACGTTTTCTAGCCATGTGTAAATCTGAAACAAATCAATTTCAAGATTTTAGCTAGCTACAAACGTAGATTTCAAGGCAGCATCCTGCTTAAGCTGTACCTAGCCTTATTTATTCTTATTCTTTTAAAGTTTGGTATATTATTATTTAGTTTTATGTTGGGGTTGTGGCTCTCTAGCTAGCTCTTTAGCTACCTCTGGGTGAAAAGTAAAGGTAGCCAAAATTCTTAATCAATATTTCTTATATTAAATGCAGTTACTAGGTAGCGACACCTTTTATTACTATTATAAAAACTTACTAGACAAAATAAAATTGCTGAAGGATTTTTTTAGCGGGAGGGCGTAACAGGCTGTTGCCTGTTTTTTTATTTAAACCGAAGTTGCAATAATATTTTTTGGGAAAAGGGTATTGCACCTATATATACACATGTGCAATACCTATATATATATATATGTGCACCAATATATACACATGTGCAATACCGTTTACCCGTACTAAGCGCACAGTTGTTAGCAACAGATTGTTTCCCGTTGTTTTGTTTAAATTGAAGCTGTGATTAGTTATTTCGAAAAGGGTATGACGCCTATATGAATATGCAACACGGTTTACCTGTATGTAGTAAGCGCTTAGCCAACTGTTAACAGAGTGTATCCTGTGTTGTTATGTAAACCGAAGTTACAACACAGTTTTTTTGAAAAGGGTATCACGCCTAAACGCATTGACCACACAGTTTACTTGTACTAAGCGCTCAGTCCAATGTTAATGATGGCTGTTTCCTGTGTTTCTGTTTGACCGAAGTTACGATAAAGTTTTTTTCAAAAAAGTGTATTATACCTATATGGATGTGCGACATTGTCTGCCTGTACTAATCACTCAGCCCGGAGTAATATTTATTTTTTAACTTTTAGCGGGAACGTTCTCTGAAAAATAATAAAGGTTGGCCGACTGTTTTTGCTATGACAGGGTAGCAACGAGTGGTAAATTGTGTTTTTATTTCAGCTAAAGTTGTGGAAAGTTACACCGGCTAGTCTAAATATTAATACCACGGAATTGCATTTTGGATTTAGTCTCTTTTGTTAATTCTAAACTGATGAACGTAGTCATTACCTTTTTGTTTCTTTCGCCTATATACTCCTATTTCTTTTTTTGTTTTTAAACTTGTAGGATCCAACTTTATGGTCAAATCTTAGATATATTAAACTTCATAACGATTTTAGTCATGTCGCAGGTATAATAAAACATTTCCGAAATATCGCTACACCACAAGCAATAATATTTAATAAATTGATATGCCGAAAAGTGTTCGTTTCTTTCGTATGATTGTTAAGTGTAGTGCAGTATTGTTAAAGTATTAAATTAATTTTCACAGATTTCATTTTTACGAGCATCTGATTCTGAAGTCTGATCGGCTTGCGTTTTTTTTTCTACCGCTTTGAGCTCCTTAAACTTATGACCCTCTTTGCTCGCCAACATTAACGCGTTGGTTTGTTCTAGCCTGTATCTCACGTACTGCATAAAACATTTTGCAAGTTCAAGATAATACCGTGGGATAGTACCTATTTATTTCAAATGACGGAACAACATTATAGAAGTTCTGTACAAAACAGGCTACTGGCGACCTTGAAAGGTATAGGGAACAAAATTACACACGAACAAGAATCTAGGGCTTTTCATATTTGATAAAAAGCGCATAACATATAGTTTAAAGAATAACTGCAAACTGCAATATTCGACATGTACGACGGATAATGTCAGAACACTTCAAGAAATTTTGTGTTAACGTTCGGAGATGCATATTATGTTTCACCCTAAACGGAATACGGAAGATAATTTATCATTTTTTAGATAGTTCCATGGAACTGTCACAGTAACTTCAAAATTCCAGTAAAGTTCTTCTTGCCAAACCCGCAAGTGGTTGTTTATTCCATTTTCAGTATATCAGCATCTTTAAGTCCTTAATTTTCCATACATCCACGAATTTTACAAGATCTTAACAACGTCAAAGTATACTCGCTGCAATATTTCAGTTAAAATATAAAGGTTTGGGACATTGATACAACGTATTATCATATGGTTAGAGTTTTTTTTTCGATTCGATTGTTTTACTTAACTTATTATACATCAGTGGTACTTATTAAGCATACGTACATATTAGGCATATTTTCCACTACAAGCGAAGAAGAAATTAAGAATTTACAAGATGAATTACTGCTATTACTTCAACTAATTTGTGTTGAATTAACATGAAAATAGTACTTTTTATTTAATTTCATTTAATTTCATTGAGGCTTGACATAAACAAGCATTGCTTTTCTTTTAAAATAATTACCATCTCACGCATAATTTGTCATAAATTAAAAAAATTATTAATTAAAAGATTTGATCACATATATTATTTTGCAATAACTTTTTTCGCTGTTGAACTTCATAAACCGTGATTGAAATTGAGCAATCATCTGCCGAGTATGTCACATTACAGTAATTTATGCTCGGTTTATATGATAAACTAGTTATCGCACTTGTTTTCAAAATATCGTCATATTTTGACGTCGTCAGGGGCGGATTTAGCTATGGTGTACTGGTGTAAATACACCAGCAAAAATTCAGCTCAAAGAATTAAGGTGTATCTCTGTGAGCCTTTTGCTCTCTGATTTTTACGCCCATTATTAAAATGAACTAGAATAACGGCCGCCAGCATCTGTCGCGTATAAAACTGATTTTTGGGGCCCCGCCCCCCGCCGTTTGGGTTTTGTGGTCCTGTTTTTGTGTCAATTTAGCCGAATGCGGCTGTTTCATCCTGCGAAATTTTTGATATCCTAATCGGTACCGCCGGCTTCACTATTTACACCGGTTCAACTGGTGTAAGCTGCGCATTCTTCTGGGCAATAAATATCCTGGTGTATTTCTCTGGTGTAGCCAACTGGTGTAAAATGAAAATTATACGACATGACGATCCAGGACACATATTCAGGTGAGCGATCTGCAAACTGTCTCTTTTACGACCGCTGTGAAACAGGTCGGTGTTTTTTTACTTGGTTTATGTCTTGAAGAGTGTAGAAGTGGCGGAGTCGATATCAGATAAACAACTGAAGTTATTCGAAGATTTGGAGCGAGATGTAAAGCACCATATTTCGACATGTATTGGGGAAGTATCAGATTTGGATGCAAGAGTTGGGAAGAAAAAGTTGGACTGAATCTCACAGACACTAGCTACTGAATGCTCACTTGGCAAAATTTCCTACAGAGTCTATTTGTTGATGTTTAAGGTAAAAATTTTATTTGTTTGCTTGTGTATTTTTTAATATGAATTCTAAATACAGAAATAGTTACTAGCTGCCTAGCTACTCACATGATAAGTTCAAATACCAGCAAGTAAAATTTTCAGCAGAATTTTTATAAACAGTGTGTTTTGTTTATTTTGAACTTTTATCTTCAATAAATACGTCTAATCAATAATATATATATAAACTTAGTTATTATAGTTTATTTGTTTGTTTTATTTTTTCATTTTAACATTTTGTTTTTGCAGAAAGCTTTGTAGCTAAACTATCGTCTATAAATAATAAAAAAATTTTATTTTTATTTAGATCTACTGGAAACGGCAATTCTTTATAAAATTCTGTTTCCATATTAATTGTTGGAAATGAGAGCCTTTGCTATCTACTTCAAGCTGCTGTTTCGATTGAGCTGCGTTTACATTCAAACTTCTATGCTTCACAAAACGTTAACAAAAAGATTATGGAGAACTTTCCTCGTAATGAAAGAGGACTTTTTGCGTCAATATTTCCTCATCATGTTGCTGATGAATTTACAGGAAATAAAAACTTAGATAGGAAGTCATGTGTCATCAAGGAAGCCATTTATAATCCTAAAAATACAAGATTCTGCTCTTTAATGAATATGTTTGCTCTTGCAACAGTTATTAGGAAAAATATTAAAACCGTATACCCTCATGATATAGGTGACATCCATGGAAGTTTTAATAATGGGTTGATTACCTCAAGAACAAGTACAGAATATACGAGCGAATGTATAACCATTATGGGTGAGGTGAGAAAAATGCCATTTGGGTTATTTGAGCCAAATCACTTTGTATATACCTCCAACCACCATGAAAAAAGACAAAACGTTTAAGAGGTAAGAAGTAATTTATTGCTTGTGTTTTTAAAAGAGAAAGTTCTATACATTGCAAGTAAACATTCAGCTTTAGAGATAGGGAAATGTATGTTCTAGCGCAGTCGCGTGTGCGTGAGCAGTGACGTCACAGCAAGTCACAACAAATCCAGTACCCTGCGGTACCCCCCTAGTACCATACAGTACGATGCCATACTTAGCAGGGTAAAGTCCCTATCATACATCAAATGAGTCAAAAATAATTCTAGCGCACCTAGTAGGGTAATTCCCTAATGATACTAATAATCATCAATAATCAACGCATGCGCAATAAAGATGAGTTAGTTTTGACCACGATGAAATCCTCTGTAGATCGAAAAAAAAAATCATACAATAAAGAAATGAATATACTCACTGTGAAACAATTACGTGATATTGCAAAAACCCGTGGACTTAGGGGGTATTACAAGCTACGCAAGGCCGAATTGATTTCTTTATTGGATGTACCGGGGGATATGGATATATTTGAAAAGCAGGAGATGGCCAAGACTCGTCCAGCTATAGGGGATAAAATCCAGGAATGGCATAACTGGGTATTGCCTCCATCTGAGATGGACGTCTTCGAGAGACAGGAACTGTCGAAAAATCGTTCTGTTGTAGGGGATGAGATGAAGGTATGGTACAACTGGTTAGTTGATGCTGTCCCCAAACCTATAAAGGAGGGGGTCAAGAGGACCTATGCAGCCTTTAAACGTGGGGTGATGGGACTCTATAGCATGGCAACCAACACAAGGCCTACACTTCATGATGAGGTAGAAAAAGAGGCCGAGGAAGACTATATTGAAGACATCCAAAATCCCCACGATCAGCCTGGGGAAGATTTTACCCCCCAGGAACATAAGCATGCTCACCACAGGACTTTCTGAAGTTTCCGAATTCCCGGTATAGGAGGAGCGGACGTCGACGGGTATATAGGGATGGTGCGAGCAAACGTGAAAACCTTGGCTGAGGGACAGGTGGAAGATATGGGGTCGGCAAAAATACAGCTGTCACTATGGATC
The DNA here is from genome assembly GCA_030067915.1 of Hydractinia echinata. Classification (NCBI taxonomy): domain Eukaryota; kingdom Metazoa; phylum Cnidaria; class Hydrozoa; order Anthoathecata; family Hydractiniidae; genus Hydractinia; species Hydractinia echinata. The sequence continues at coordinate 307,137 of JASGCC010000177.1, read as the reverse complement.
ATGTGGAAAAAGCCAATAGAGGGAACCAAGGACAAGTATGAGGAGGCGAATAAAGTCTTCCATAGTAATATGGCCTCAGTATTCCAGGGTAGCAACGTAGATGACATGCTGGACATGATGTTTACCCAGGTTAAAACACATGTGGAAAATCCGGCATTACCTAAAAGTGACTTTACGATAGGTCGAATCCTACACCTTGATGTAGACTTCCATAAGCTACGGCTAACAAGGGGCTCATCATATATACAAGCACCTAAATGGATAGCTTCGAAAAAGGCAATTATTAATCCTAAAAATGAGGATGAGGAGTGCTTCAAGTGGAGCATCATCGCTAGCCTACATCATACGGAGATTGAAAGAGATCCACAGAGAATCAGTAAGCTGAAACCCCATGTAGACCTCTACAATTGGCAGGGTATAGAATTTCCTACAAGCATCAAGAGTATATACAAGTTTGAGGATAATAACCCGGGCATTGCGGTAAATGTCCTGTATGTGACGGGAAAGAGGATCAACATCCTGCGCCGATCGCATTATAGCGGATGTGGTAAGCAGGTGAATCTACTGCTCCTTACGGATGACAAAAAGACTCACTATACAGCCGTCAAATCCCTATCACGGCTACTGGGTATTGAGACCTCGAAAAATACTGCAAAAATGCACTTCTGCCTAAACTGTCTACAGGCCTTTCCCACAATTGAATCGAGAGATAAGCACTATGGCTACTGCAAGGACCATGAGGCAGTCAAGATCACAATGCCAACAGAGGCTGAAAAATGGTTATTCTACAGAGATGGCCAGATGCAATTTAAGGTACCCTTTGCTATCTATGCGGACTTCGAAAGTCTACTCATCCCGATAGAGGATGCAAGGGAGACCAAGACTAAGACGAAAAAGCTGAGTAAGCATGTACCATCTGGATGGTGTACCTATAGCACCTTTGCCTATGGGGATGTTCCGGACCCTCTGACAGTCTACAGGGGTGAGGACTGTGTGTCGAGGTTCGTGAACCACCTGGAGGATGAGGTGAAACGTCTCTACTATACCTACCCTCAGCAGGACATGCTGCTTCTAACAGAGGTCCTAAAAAGAGAACATGACGAGGCAGCGAAATGCCATATCTGTCTAAAGCCCTTCGATGACTATGAGAATAACCGCAAAGTTCGGGACCATTGTCACTATACGGGCTGTACAGGGGTGCCGCGCATAACATCTGTAATTTGAAGTATAAGATACCCAGCCATATTCACATCATATTCCACAATCTCTCGGGGTACGACGCACACCTGTTTATCCGAGAACTAGGTGAGAAGTAAGTACGACACCCAGGACATCGGATGCATTGCCGAGAATGCAGAGAAATATATCAGTTTCAACGTTAAAATTAAGGTACCACTTGGAGGTATGGGATCTGGTGATGGCGAGACATACAAGACCATGGAGATTCGGTCATCGACAGCTGTCGGTTCATGCCATCCAGCCTGGATAAATTAGCAGGCAATCTCATTGGAACAAACGTCGCCGGTATGAAATGCCAGCAGTGTGCAGATACCTGTCTGGAATTCCAGAGCATAGACGCTGAATACATGGCAAAATTTTACTGTAAAAATTGCAACTCAAATACCACCAAGCAACTTAATGGGGATCAGGTAAAGGCAAGCGTGCCGTCCATGGCAAAGTTCATCGACAAAGATGATACCTTCAGGCTAATGCTTTGAAAAGGCGTATACCCGTATGAGTATATGGACGATTGGCAAAAATTCGAAGAGTTGGAGCTACCCCCAAAGCAGGCGTTCTACAGCAAGCTGAATATGAAGGGTATCAGCGACAATGACTATACCTACGCTAAAAAGGTATGGAATTGTATAACCCCAGGGAGTGATGTGGTCACTATGGGGGACTACCATGACATCTACCTGACCATAGACGTACTGCTATTAGCCGACGTCTTCGAGACATTTCGAGGTGTCTGCCTGGACAATTACAGCCTTGACCCTGCACACTTCTACAACGCACCTGGCCTGGCCTGGAAGGCATCACTGAAATTTACGGGTATAAAGCTGGAGCTTCTGACGGACCCCGACATGCTATTGATGTTCGAAAAAGGTATCCGTGGAGGTATAGTTCAAGCTGTACACCGTTATGCCAAGGCGAATAACAAGTACATGGGAGACCAGTACGATCAGGAGGTTAAATCATCCTACCTACAGTACCTCGACGCAAACAACCTGTACGGCTGGGCGATGCGTCAAGATCTGCCCACGGATGGATTCAAATGGGTATCGAACGTAGAGACCTTTACCGAAAGGAGGATTGGTAAGCTCTTTGATGACAACAAGCATGGGTACATTTTAGAGATTGATATCGACTACCCGGAGAGACTACACGACAGGCATAACGAGTTGCCATTCCTGCCGGAACGCAGGATGATCCACAGGGTCGAGAAATTGGTACCAAATTTGGAAAACAAACGGAGATATGTAGTACATATCAGAGCCCTTCACGAGGCTATAAAACATGGGCTTGAATTGAAGAAGGTCCATAGGGTCATCCGGTTCAATCAGAAGGCGTGGCTTAGAGGGTACATCGATCACAACACGGGGTTGAGAACGGCTGCCAAAAACGAGTTCGAGAAGGACTTTTACAAGTTGATGAATTTGAGCGTGTTTGGCAAGACCATGGAAAATATTCGAAACCACCGTAACATCCAGCTAGTCACAAACAAGGAGAAGTACACGAAACTCGTGATGAAACCGAACTTCAAAGGTGTAAATCGGTTTAGCAAGCACCTCCTAGGGGTTGAGATGGGCAAAACTGAAATTAAGATGAACAAACCTGTGTATATAGGGCAGGCCATATTAGACATGTCAAAATGGTGATGTATGAGTTCCACTACGACTACATGTAGCCAAAATATGGTAGCAAGCTGCAGCTCTGTTATATGGATACGGACTCATTTGTTTACCACATTCGAACTGAGGATTTCTACCGTGATATCAAGGATGACGTTGAAAAAGATTCGACACAAGTGCCTATAATCCCGATGATAACAGGCCTCTTCCTATAGGGAAAAACAAGAAGGTCGTGGGCCTCATGAAAGACGAACTAAGTGGGAAGGTCATGACCGAGTTCATCACCCTGAGGGCCAAGGCATACGCCTATAAGAGCCTTACACCGGAGGGTGGGGATCGCAAGGCCAAGGGTGTTAAGAGATGCGTCACTAAAAAATCCATCACTTTCGACGATTACCGGCAGTGTCTGGAAGAGGGCGTTGATATATACAAAACCCAAGTCTTAATCCAAAATCAGAACCATAAGGTATACACACAAGAGGTATCGAAGTTAGCATTAAACAGGGCAGACGACAAACGGCTCATACAACCGGACCAGATTACAACACTTGCCAGAGGCCATTACCGCCTGCCACCCGAAAGGGAATAAAATGGAGGTGTGTTTGTATATTGCTATACTTCTACCCTATGCCATGATCGCCTACATTCTTTTTCGTTATAAACGACTACTAATAAAGATGTCTGATATTGCACAAGTCTTTGACAATGCCTCTGCAGAATATGAGAATATAGAAAAGCCTATCGATAAACGCCAGGCTTTGAAGGAGGCCCTGCGTAAGGGTAAAGGGTATCTCTTACCCAAAAAATGTACCGAGGGGTTTGTTGACAAAGCTCCGGAGGAAGCTATAGACAAAGTACACAACGAGTACCTTCAACGAGAATTGAACGAAAAGGGTGAAAAGACTGCAGGAGCACTGACTACCCATGTTATCAGCCTCTATGCTAGCATGATTGGAAATATAGTGGATATAGACAGTGTTGATGAATTGCGCAGGGATATTGAAGAAGACCCAATTATCAGGGATAGTATGACAGATCTCGGGATCCTTGTATACTGTACCATTGGAAGGTGTTTAGCCCCGCTGCTTGTAGCAGGACATACGGCTCGGCATATGGGTAAAAAGAAGGATGAGGTGGTGGAGGATAAGGAAGAGCCTAAGACGACGGTACTATAAGATAAATGAGTGAGGATCAGAAACAAGAAGAAGAGAGAGTCATTACAAAACAAGTAAAGCATCCGGGGCGTGTGGCGCAGGGGCACAAGTTGGCGGCACTGATGAAGAAGAGGAAGGAAGAAATGAAACAACAAGAGGGTACCGTAGAGCCTGCAGTCAAAACCTCTTCTGGGGTCAGTTCCGTACCGTCAACGGATGTATATCTTTATGGTATAGGTACGCTTGCCGTGTTGGCGATAGGCGTCGGGGTATGGTATAAATTTGGCAGGGATGGCAAAAATGGCGGAGAAGCCCACAAACCTACCCCCGAACCTCAACAAAAGGGCAAGGCTCATCCTGATTTCTTTAAAATGCTCTAGTAATAAATGACGACAGCAAGCAACATTAGTCCGAAGGAAACAATGGTTATTGACTCCCTATGGGAATCAGTCAGGCTGGTATCTTATACAATCCTCATAGCTATGGGTGCGAAGAAGGCCCTAGGAGTTTCTAGACCTGGGGCAAAGATGGACTTGGAGGACGGCCTGAAGCTCGCCGGCTATATGACGGCAGCGATCTTATTCGACGAGTACGTGATCAAGCAGGGATGGTATAAGAAATCATTGATACCACCAAAATGAGCGTATGGTAAGGTTTGTATTTGTCGTAGAGACAAATATAAATCAACATGGAAGGAAAATGTAAGTGTTCGGGATGTAAACACTTTTTATCTATGGACAATTTTAGAATAAAGCGTAATGGTCAAATAACAAAGACATGCATATGCTGCCTGGATAAAAAGAAACTCAATAGGTGCCCCCATCAAAAGGAAAGGTCTCGCTGCAAAGACTGCAAGGGAATTGGGATTTGCAAGCATGAGAAATTGAGGTATCGCTGCAAAGACTGCAAGGGAAGCCAGATTTGTCACCATGAAAGGATGAGATCCATCTGTAAAGAATGTAAGGGTGAAAGCATATGCCAGCATGATAGGTTGAGATCCTACTGCAAGGACTGCGGGGGTGGCGGTATCTGCAGCGAGCATGGTAGGCGAAGATCCACCTGTAAGGAATGTGGTGGTGGAAGCGTCTGCAAGCATAAAAAACAAAGGCGGGAATGCTCCATATGCGATCCTGCTGGACATCTCTCCAACTTGGAAAGAAGTCGTATTTACCAGGCGCTGAAATCAAATAAGGTCATGTCCTCTCAGGAGTACCTGGGTTGTGATATCGCGATGCTGCGGGCCCATATTGAGGATCAGTTTGTTGAGGGTATGACCTGGGACAACCATGGGGAGTGGCATATCCATCACAAAATACCAATTAAATATAGGGAAAATGGGGATGCCCCATCGCTTGATGAGGTGGAGAAAAGACTTCACTATAACAACACTCAACCAATGTGGGCAAGTGAAAACATGTCGAAGTGCAATCGATACATCACGGAATAGACCATACGATAAAATTTATATCTCTCTACGAGAGATATAAATCAACATGGATGAGGGTAAAAAATGCTCAAAATGCAAAAAAGTCTTAACCCTTGATAATTTCAGGATCAAGGGGAATGGTCAGCTAAATCAACAGTGCATAAATTGCCTCAGTATTAGCAAGACATCACGCAACAAACATCGTACAAAATGTGAACATATAGGGACTCAGCCGCTATATGAGTTAGTGAATATTTGTATGGCCCATATGGAGGCCCAATTTTCCCGATATAGATAACAAGATACCTTTTAGGTATGTTGAAACCGGTAAGTCCCCAACGCTTGCCGATGTTTCCAAAGCATTACACAGGGCGAGTGCCTTCAAGTAAATGAATAAAATCTGTATAAAATGTAAAAAACTGTTAACCCTGGACAGTTTCAAGTTTAGGGGTAATAGCCGAACAAAAAGCTGCATAGATTGCCTTGATAAAGCTAAGGCTAGGCGGCGTACCAAATGCAAGGACCCTGTTATCGAATACAAGGTAGACCCTCTTGATATTGACAGGGAGATTCGGGGGCTTCAACAGGATAAATATTACCTGCTTTTGTATACCCTATTTACATACAACATCATACCCCAGTACATCGAACTCATCGAAGCACCCCCTGATAGCCAGGAAAAGGCACTGATCGTTGAAAAATTTCGCAAGGTACTGAGATGCCTACAGGGAAAATTAACATATACTCCACTACCACTTGAATATAAGGCCCAGAATACCAAGCTCTGCCCTGCCTGCCGGGGGTCTTTGGTGAACAATCACGGCGGTGTGTTGATCTGCCGCGACTGTGCAGGTGTTGTTTCAAAGGTCTGTGATCAAAAGTGGGGCAACTATTAGTAAATGGATGTCATAAGAGATCCGCATACAGCAATCTTTACAGGACCCACAAGCTGCGGAAAAACACAACGTGTCCTGAACCTATTGGAAAATGAGTATAGGGCACAGTATCACAACATAGTGACACTGTGCCCTACTATACGGTGGAATACGACATACCTTGAGAGGGCCTCACTATGGAAGGACCCTTACGTGTTCCTAATTGACCCCAGAAATGAGCTTTTTGAATGGATTTCGAAATTGTCGTCGCTGCTGGACGGCGAGGAAACGTTGTTTGTGGTTGACGACATGATTTCTGACGAGAGTCTCGATAAACGTCGACAGCCCCTGCTTGAATTGGCGGTCTCCGGCAGACATCGCAAGCACAGCTTGTGGCTATTAACCCAAGCGTATACGGCTTTGCCCAAGAACCTTCGACGTTAAAAGAAGCAAATCTATCTCTGGTACCCCTCGGAAAGGAGTGACATGAGGATGATTGACGAGGAGACGAATCTGATTTCGGACTGGGAAAATATCAAGGCCAAGCTGAAAAACTCAAAGCATGCCTGCCTCTTCGTGAGATTGGAGCACCCTCGAACTTGGGAGATTATTGAATGACCGTTGAAAACCTCTGGGTAAGCATTGGCATATAGAAAATGTCTTCACAGCTCGCTTTATTCAACACAACACCCGCAGGATCCATCGAGACCTTGTTTGACAAGCAAGATCAGCCTCTTTTCAAAAGAGCCGACCTTGAAAAATTCCTATGTATTCCAAACGCCAGGAAGTATGGCCTTGATCGTGGTATGACAATATCAAGAGGAGAAATAGAGGGCATATAGGGAACTGTACCCACTGGGTACAGTTCTTCAGATATGTCAGGAGGAGGGAAAAAACGACATGAAATATTCGTAACATTAGACGGGGCCCTCGAAATTACCGTCAGGTCAAGAAAGCCCAAAGCCGTGTCTTTGACAAAATGGTTGGCCGGGAAGGGGGTGGAAAAATTACAGGATGAACTCAAGGAGCATCGTCAAGCCCTTGAGGATAAGGATATTGCTATGGCGCTCCTTGAGGATGACTTGGACGATAGAGACAAACAGCTTGTGATGCTTGGCGATGAAATTGAGGAGCTACAGCAACGTGCCGTACCACATCTCGAAGATCCTGGAAGGGACAATAGTATGGTGATTATCCAAAAGAACAACGACGATCCCTGGCCATACCTGGCCATATGCGGCCAGCAGGGGTATGTAGCACAAAAAATTAGAAATAAGCTTGTTGATTACCCCAAGGGCGAGATTGTGGTATTGGCGGAGACCCCTAATTCCATTGTCCATTACAATTGGCTTCGAGAACGTGGATGTATTGAAGTCAACCCAGAGAGGGTAAGGCATTTCAGGCTTGGTGAGCATTACACACATGAACGTCTCCTGGAGCTCGCTGAATGAGTGTCGCTATAACCGGTTCCCCCGTAGCGGGGGAACCGGTGAGTACACCCAACCAAACACAATTTTCACTACTCTTGCGGATAGTGAAAATTACCCTCACATCATATATTGGTTACTAACCAACCCCCAAAGGGGGACCAAAATAGGTATGATACCTTCGATGTTCCTATCTACCGGGTCCAAGGGGGCATCTCCCACGGGCCCCCGATCAGGTATGCGAGGAGGGGGGCGGTAGCACCGCCCCCCTTGGAAGAGGGAAAAATCATATAGCATCAAAGGCCCTCATTTAGTGGTGGGTTCCCAAACCGCTCCTCTATTGACCCTTTCAGCTGTATGTTATAAGCCAGTGAAATATCAAAAAGATGGAAGCCTATGTACAAAGCAAGCAAAAGAATTATGATATCAGCATACCTGTACTACGATGCTGCATAAAGGCAGGATCAGTGACAGGTTATTGCCATACCTGCCTTGAAAATTTTAGGTACCGGGATGGGAAATACTATGAAGGATTTGAATACCCTAGCGACCTAGACCTTTTGCACAGGCTAGCGTCAGGCATGAAATCGTGGGGTACATTTGCAAGAATCGAGATCGATGAGGAACTCGAGAATGATATTCAAGCCCTAGGACTTCATATCGTTTCAGTTAAGGAGAACAGGTATGGAGCACTCTGTTACGAGGTTATCAAAGATAAGGCATTGAGGTTGTCGGATTTGGCCGATATAGAAACAATAAGCAATATCCTCGATTTTCCTATACCAGATAGACGCTTGGTTGATATCGATTTGGATATTGAGCCTGATGTCATCAAAGGTATAGTTTATGCGTACCCATTCTATACCGAGCCCCCTTTGATGTATGTAAGAGATCCGAGTAAAGAGTTGGAGGATGAACCTTTGGAGGTACTCCTGAAATTACTCTTTACCAATCCTTGATATGTTCCGGGGGTACCCGAACATCTTCTGGAATAAGCATCAATTCCTCCGACACGAAGCTACAATCAGGGCCATCCTTCAAATAGTACAAAATACGACTACCTGCTACTATTTTATCCAACCTGTAAGTATATTTGCTGTAAAAGGCGTCGGTGGCGCGTCTTTTAGAGTCATTATGCTCCTCTCCTGGTTGTAGCAGATAGAGATAAAGACCATCCTCAGGTAGGGGTTTCTCTTCGGGATATTGCTGGCTTTTTGCAAGTGGTACATCTTCGAGTTTAATAGCCTTGTTAGGTTTTAGGCCAATCATGGCTGTTTTGGTATTGTTGAGATTTTTGACGATAGTGTACAGGTGTTTCACCCATATGCTACTAGGCTCCCCGGATACCAACTCCTGTGCATCCTGGGGTTTGAACAGCCTTTCGGCAAGTACCTTGTTATAGCTCTCCACAAAGGCTGTAAACGTATGATGGTATTTGGTGGTGGCCCTCTTAATTTCCACACCTTTACCTTCCAGCAACTTGGTTACATCCGATTTGAACTCAGAACCATTGTCACACTGGAAGGCTTTGGGGTATTGAAGTGGCCCTGCCTTATAAATGTCCTTAATCATCTCAGCCACCTCGCTGGCTTTTTTAGTCCTTAGAGGTCTGGCCACCTTATATCTCGAGGCAACGTTAATGCCTGTCAGAATGTATTTGTAGGTGCTTCCATATAACTTGTCATGTGGCATATACAACAAATCAAACTGATGCATTTCATTGGGTGTTGTAATGGTGAAATGAGGGTAGTCAATACGCTTCGGACCTTTGATGTGTCGGAGCCACAAGAGTTGACGAGACAGCCAGTGGGTGGCCTTCTTTTTGGAGAGACCGCTCTCCTTCGTAAGGAGTCTGATAGCCTTTCGCCCGACCCACAAATTTTCCGGGGTATAGTAGCTATTGCTCAGCTTTTCTGCTTCCTCCTCTGTAACGATATGTGATGCTTTTGACATGTTTATTATATACATGTTAAAAACGTTTTACAGATATTTGTAGGCCACAAAGCCCAGCAGAGATAGGGATCCCACTATAAATATGACTTCACTATCCTGTTGGGTTTTTGAAGGGGTGTAGAAATCCTTCAACTGAGGGGCTGTCTTGCTTGAAGCAATAAAATATTGATACATATCGTCATCGAGCTCGCGAAGGCTCTTCCCTGCCTGTATTTGCAATTGCCGTTGCTTGCCGAACCAATCCAATTTAGCCTGTCGGTCTCTTATCCATTGAGCCTGAGCCTCATTCAATTTTTCAACGGCTTCGTCATGCCTTTTCCGTTCCGCCTCACCGTGTCCCGAAAGTTTGCTAAATAGATAATTTGATCCACTGAACGCTAATGCGTTGATTGCCGCCCCTGCAACAAGAACAGCTATCGTTGCCATTTATTGTTTGCCCTTCCCGCATTCTTTACATATTGATCTCCGCCTACCATGGGGGCACCTATTGAGTTTCCTTGACGCTTTGTTAACATCAAGGCATTTGATGCATGTCTTTGTAGTTTGACCATTTTTCATCACCCTGAATGCATCCGGCAAAAGACTCCCCATACAACTTGAGCATCTCCTGGTTCCCTCCAAATGTTTATCCTTCCTGCATTCCTTGCAGCGATACCTCCCTTTCCCATGTTCACATATTTGATTTCCCTTACAGTCTTTGCAAGAAGCCCTCTGTTTTTCATGTTGGCATATTTGACTCCCCTTGCATTCCTTGCACTGGGCTTTCCTTTTTTCATGTTCGCATATTTGACTGCCCTTACATTCTTTACAATAGGCCCTTATCCTTTCATGTTTACAAAACTGACTGCCCTTGCATTCCTTACATTCCTTACAATAGCCCCTCTGTTTTTCATGTTGGCATATTTGATTTCCCTTGCATTCTTTACAAAAAGCCCTCTGTTTTTCATGCTCGCAGATTTGACTCCCCTTACATTCCTTACAATAGGCCCTCACCCTTTCATGTTGGCATATTTGATTTCCCCCACAGTCCTTACACTGCTCCATCCGCCTACCATGAGGGCATTTGTTTTTGGCACGCCGCTGTTTCCTTTTATCCAGACAGCATATGCATGACTTTGTGGATTGACCATTTTTCAACACCCTAAATGCATCCAAAGCCAACACTTTTTTACAATTTGAACATCTCTTGTTTTCTTCCATATTGTTTGTATTTGTCCTCAGGGGGGCAAATACAAATTAGGGTCACTAATACTCCACGGAATGATAACGCCCATTTAGGATGTTTAATTGAGCATCCATCAGCAAGTACACATAACAGCGTATATCCCCAGTTCCGTCGGCTTTTTTGGTCATGTGCAACGTGATGCCGTCGCTCAGGCGTTGAAGGGGTCTCCCGCTACCGTGCAGGCCCGGATCCGGGCTTGCTCTGAAATCAACGAATAATGCATACCGTTCATTGAAAAATTGGCCAATCGTCACATTCGAGTCATGGTTCCCGAAGAGATTGACGACCTGCTCGAGGTGGTCCTTGGGAAGCATGGCATGTGAGTAGAGCTCATTGGGTTCGCCTTCCACCGTGATGGATATCTTTTCAATTTTTGGATTATAGAAGACCTCGTTGATACCAGCGTAAGCCTTCACTTTCCCAGGGTCTATAAAGATTAACAAGACACCTTTCAATGACTTATCAGGGGTATCGATTTGGAGGTTGTAGCTGGTATCAGCTTTTTTTAATGGTCACCACCTTGCTTCTTAATATCCTTTCGTAGGGCAAGGCGAGACGGTTATACCTTGACATCATGGCACTTGCGAGACCTTCATGGGTGATCTTGTCAAACTCAAGCTTGATGTTGGTAATCTTATAGGCAGCATCAGCAGCCTTGGCAGCCGTAGATCTAACCGCGGCCGTGCCCCATCCTTGATGACGTCACCGTAGGACGCGAAATGTACGACAAACTGTAGCCTGTCATGTAGCTCTGCCTGATAAAATGGTAAGTCTCTGGTTAACTCGAACATTTTACCCAATGGGATGCAAAATGTGTTGCTATACGCCGCAGCGATGGCTTTCTCCTCATCTGTCCCAACGTACTCAGTAGCCTTGACCTGCAGGGCTCTGATGGTCCCATCGTTGGGATTGATTCCCTCTAGGATGAGATTGTTGTCCCTATCAAATTTTGGTAACCAGAGGTCCCTGTACACTGCCAGGATATTGTAATCCGATATATTCTGGACCTCATTGCCATCCAAAGTAACTCGCAGATTTTTAACCAGGCTTTTGCCGATATTGCTGACTAGGGTACGTTTCGTATTGGTTCCCGTCAGCGTCAGGTCAAATAAGAGCCTCAGGCTGCCAGGGAAAATGACATCGTTCTGCCCCATATTGGGTATATCAACGTATAGGTCTTCATTTTGATTGATTGTAGATGGTATATGCGAGATTTGAACTCGCTGCTTTCGTCCTTTGATACCGAAAAGTTGTTTCGTCTCTGCGTATGGGTCTAGGGTTGTTCCAAATCCACTCATTGTTTATTATATAGGAATGAATCTTGTAATAAATGCCAACTAATCCAGTATTTGAACATGATATAGAAGAGGATAAGGGCGGTAAACCCGATGATACTACGTCAAAACTCTCATCAACGCCAAAACTTCCATCAACACCAGGGCCTTCAACCCAAGGAGAACAACAGGGCGTCCCGGGGGCTGGCCTTTCAGAGCAGAGGCAAAAATTGTTAGAGGATAAGGTCAATGACCTCTACGAACGTTTTGAGGAGAGGCTGGGGAAGCCTATTGCGATACCTTACGATCAATTTAGGGTAGAGGGGAGGCGTCATTTTTTCAATGATATAGACCTTACGCCATTAATTACAAAAGATAGGGGTGGATTGCGAGCTGCCGGTGAAATGATCAAGAAATTAAAGGCAGATCTCGTGCGGGATTTAGGCTTTCCCGACTATGTTACTACTACGCCCAATAGGGGTAAGGCAGCGGCCCAGGCACTTGGGCAAAAGGCTGATGACCTGAGGAAGGATGTCGATAATATTCCCATGGACTCTATAGAATCGATTGAGGAATTTGTGGATACCGCGGAGAATTTTATAGAAGAGACGACTTCATTTGGTGGTACTGATGACGTTATCACTGAACGTGAAAGAAGGGGGCTTAACCTCGAACTTCAAACTATAAGGGGTAACCTTAAAAGCCTGGCAAGTAAGATTATTTCATTTGATAACGAGATTAACAAGGCAAAGAATGATATAAAAAAACTTGAGGAGCAGAAGGCCGGGGCAACCGAGGGGCAAAAGGTTAAACTTGAGAGGGATATAGAAAATCTTAATGATAGGATCAAGGACCTAAACGATAAAAAGGAAGCCACGCAAGGTGCCCATGGGTTACTATCCAAGGAAATTTACAGCCAGCTAGGGACCATTAAGGAAACATTGATGAAAATTGCTGGAGATGATACGTCTCTGCTGGAAAAGCTAAAAATCCTCTTCAAAGAGCAAGGGATCACCATAGCGAGCATAGTCTCCGCTATTGGTCTATTAATAAGCACCATCGTGCTTGCGGCCACGGGAGGGGGCGCCGCGGCGGGTGCTGCAGGAGGAAAGGCTCGGAAAGTTCCTGAAGTACCTAGCAGGCAAGGCAGGTGTTGCATTGCCAGGGATTATGGGTACAGATGCGGCAACGTTTTAGCCGTATTGTAAATGCCCTCAATGAAGAGGAGCGGGCTCAGCTGGTTGCGAAAGGGAGGCACATGATGAGATGTTAAAAAACGTCAGGTCTGTACAGTATGTAAGCACTACCTAGAATCCCCACCTGAGTATAAGCCTTAATTTTATATAATATTTTATAGGCACTATATGGCCTATAAAATATATGGTTTTTTAATCCTCACCCAGCAGTGATTCTTTTTTGAAGTCTTTGTACCGACATTCCACGATATGTACTTGGGGGTAGTGGTTTTTACCTTGCACGTACACCGATGAAATGGCCATGATTGCGCTGGCTTGGCAGGGCTCATCATAGGGTACCGGCATATTGTGGAAATTAATTGTGATAGCGTCCTTGTAATATTTGAGTTTGGCGTTCACATAACGGTCCTTTTTCACGGGCTCCGTCATCAATTGCTCAGAAATCAAATCTTCGATTTTGCTCCATATTTGACGATACTTCGCAACCCAGTCGGGGTACTCTTCAAAATCAAGACTCATCGCTGGTACGGCAGCAGCGTTGTACCGGGTCACTCCATTCGGGGACCAGATTTTAGGTGTCTTTACACGGAGTGACACCAAGAGGTCTATTGTATGGTACCCTATGATGTACCGCTGATCCTTGCCCCCGTTGGCCGGTACTGGATCTGACACTGTCAGACATTCCACGTTGATATCATTTATGTCTGTAAAGGTAGCCGCATAGTTGTAGAAAATTTTAGAGCTTACAATTTCATTCTCAAATTTTAGCATCTTGTTTTATTGTAATTCAAACGACTTCAGAGAATTGCATGTCATTGTACATACGCATCCACCCCCGTTATACGTGATGTATTCCTGGTAGCAGTACCAGCATAAAATTTTGCTATTTACTTCAAACCTGCGCCCGCATCTACACCTATCATATTCATCCAGCATACGTTCACAGTCCTTACATTGTTGTTCATCCATTTATTTCTAGGTCATCAATACGATCCTCTAGATCTTTAATCCTCCGTTCATTCTCCTTCTCCTTCTCTGATTCTTGTACCAATGCCAGGGCCATTAGTGGTAGGGAGAGACCGATGCCAGCTATGAAGGTCATGACTACTGCATTTCCAAAAATATCGAATTTTACTTGACAATTGATGCACATTTATTATACGTTTCAAACCAACCCCAAAAATTCCTCTTGCGTCAAGCCACCCCCAAATCTGACGAGGCGTCTCCAGTCTGGGGCAGGCCTTCCTTTATAGCGCCTTTTCAACAGCCACAGCGACATTTCGTACGCACTATCATACACCTTTCGCTCTTCCACATAAGCCAGGCAGCACGCATTACTACAAAAGTAGCCCTCGTACACATACCCGTTGTCGTTGTCGTCATATTCGCCCATATGAGCAGCCATGTTTTCCATCACATGAAAAAATCCAGATTCCGTCTTATGTTTTGTACTAACCTGCGGCGGATTGTATCTCATGGGGCACCTGACTTTGTCGCATAGTTCTATAGAGCACCAGTAACAGAGTACCATTTTATATATCATTCCAACAAAGTCCGAAGATTACAGAGCAAGTTGGCAGTTCACGTCTTTATTGCGCATGCGTTGATTATTGATGATTATTAGTATCATTAGGGAATTACCCTACTAGGTGCGCTAGAATTATTTTTGACTCATTTGATGTATGATAGGGACTTTACCCTGCTAAGTATGGCATGGTACTGTATGGTACTAGGGGGGTACCGCAGGGTACTGGATTTGTTGTGACTTGCTGTGACGTCACTGCTCACGCACACGCGACTGCGCTAGAACATACATTTCCCTATCTCTGCTTTATTTCCTAGAAATAATTAATAATGCATTAGCTGCACATATTTTTATGTTGTACCCAAATATCTTTAAGATTTTACATATTCTTGCCTTGCCGTAGTGCCAGTAACGACATGTTCCTGTGAGAGATCTATATCAACGCTACGACGAGTAAAGACATATTCAAGAAACTCGATGACCCAGGTATGTTTCTACAATATGACGTTGCGTATTAAGGAGAATGTGACATTTGTAATCTTGTCGTGTATCTTGCCAATTAATTTATTGAGTTATCTGTTTTGATTGTGAAACACCACATTAAGTACATTTAATTATAATTTTGAAACTTTTCTTCAGGGTCGATTTAATGGCTTGGTGTTGCTAAATATCCACAACGAGATGAAAATAAATTTAGATGATGTAATCGATATGCTGGCAATAACATATCCAAAAAGACTTAAAATGTTAAATATCCTGAACGACGATTAAAAGTGTAGCAGTCTTGATAAAAAAAGGAATAAATCTTGTATATTATTATCTGTTGTTTAAATGTCCCCATATATAAATTCCCTAAAAGTAATAAGGCATGACACCAAAATTTTTAAAAAACAAACATTTTAATTACTCAAGTTGTACAAAAAACATTCAAAAATATATTCTTCGTCAGCTAAAAAAACATTCAAAAATAGAATCTTCGTCAGCTAAAAAACTAAAAAACCCACCGTATACCTACTTATCAAGGATGAGTCTGAGGGATGATTTTAAGCTATTTTAGCCGTTTAAGGGCGTTGGCTTCCAGGGCGCCGCCCTGGATCCGTTGGGGGGCTCACAACGCCCCCAAACCCCCAGTTGTAAGATTACCGCCCTGGCGGTCGGTGAAGCCTTTTCGAGGCTTTCTTACACCAGTCAAAAAAAATCATAGATCCGCCCCTGTTCGTATGTTTCACTCATCGCGTAAATGCTCGTGAAATATGTAAATTAGAACATAAAAAACTCGTATTTTCCATATTTTTCTCGGCACTGTGCTATAACTACTAGATATAAGTATATGTAATTAACAGGGATACAAATTTACAGATTTTATAACATGATATTATGTTATTAAGTATGACATACTTACACACAAATCGTAAAAAAATTCAAAGAAAAAGCCATCATGCTAGTCCTAAGAATTAGCTCAGCATGTGCCGACGTTAGGTCGAACAAGTTAAAAAGGGCTTTCTAATCGGATGTTCTAACACTTAACACGGCTTCATGACTCAACATTTTTTATATCAAAATCATTGAATTATACTAGCAAAATGTAAAATTGTAAAAAAAACTATTCGAAATAATAATTAATGCCTAGCAGGATATGGCAACGTTGAAAACGGTTTTTTATTGCATAAACGTTATAATAGGTGTTAGCAGCCATATATTATTGTATTATCACCTGCATATATATTAAAATATTCTGTAGATATCTTCATAATTGAAATTACAATAAAACTCAAAATAATTTTCAAAATAAAAATAACAAAAGGATTCCGATACATAAATAATAAAAAAATATATAGAGAAATAGAGATATCAAAATGTATTGCAAGAAGATGGATTAATAAAATCCTGAAAATACAGAAACAAAATTCTAAAATTTGAACACAGTAATGGAAATAATCAGAGCCTTTTCATACATTATCCGCTTACTAGCTTTTTCTTTGCATTGTGTTACCTGCTTTCAACAAGGAGCAAGATTAGTGTTGGACAGAAGATTTTGCTTTTGAACTTGAGTGTGACGGAAATTTTAGCTTGCTTTTGCTCTCTCGTTACCAAGGTGTTTGAAGATACATATGGATATCTTTCATTCCAGCGTAAACTCTCTCGAACAATTTTACGCTCCTTTTATGTGATGTATTTGTTTGTTATGATCTCCATAACTGTTGATAGATTTTGGGAAGTTTATTTAAATCTAAAGTATCCGCTATATTGGTCTAAACGGAAAATGAAAGTGGCAATTGAATGGCTTATATAATTTCTTATTGGAATTTTATCAGTTGGATTTCTTCTATATTACGGAGATGAAGCGTACCATAAGACAAGATTAGCGTACAATTTTTATTTTTATCCAAGCATTGATGTTATTTTTGTTATTATTGCATTTATTGCGTACGGTTATATAGTTGGTAACTTGCTGAACATGAGAACGCATGCAACAAAAGTTCAGTTTAAAGACGATTCAGAAACTGACGCAACAGAATGTAACAAGTTAAATAATTGCACAAATACTTCCTCGTATATACCGAGACGCAATAAGAAAATAAAAATTGGTCAAAAACGAGTGAAAAATCTGCATAAACGCCTATTGCTTCCAACGTTTTTGATAGGAACATTTATAATCTTTGTCATTATCCCAGATTTCTTTCTTTTGTACATGACTTTCAATGAAATAGTTGGAAGTCAAACTCTGCGGCAGTATTTTACATTTATGTTTTACTTATACGTTATCTTATCGACCACAGTTGGTAGAAGACTGGTAAGAGGTCTTTCCTAACTTAGATTTCTTTAGAAATTTATTTGTAACAAGCTTCAACTTTCTCAAATTAAGATCATTGTAACAGATTCAAACATGATGCATGAAATACAATCTCCTATAGACTGTGCAACCAATAAACTACAGCGTTATTTTCAAAGTTACTCGTTGTCGAAATATTACCTATATTAAAATAATCAAAGCGACAGGCTTTTTTGCGTGACCACTTTAGCTACGTAGTAACATTTACTTTATGAAAGGCCAACTTAAATCGAATTACCACTATTGGAGATTAATTAATCCAGTTCAAACCCTTTACTTGTGTCTAGGTTTCTTGCTATTTCATGCTGTTTCTTGCTAATATATTTCGTAAATTTATTTATTTGCCTTGCCATCTGCTTTAACATAAAACAATGTATTATGGTTATGAAGAATGTCAAGGCTCTCAACAATCCCTGTTATCTGTGAGTGACAAAAGAAAAATGTTAGTAAAATTTGTTTCCGTTTTCTTTTTAATTTTAACTTATTATAAAATTTATGGCTTCAAAATCCTGGAAAATATGCAAGCTTTTGAAGTATCGTATCATATTTTGGATTTTTAAAACAACTGAAATGCAGAAAAATATAGATTTCCGAGATCGAGTACCCAAACAAAATTCTAACCGTTTTTTTTAACCCACATACTGTAATAATTTTTGCAAAGCGAAATTGTTGATCACGTTTGCAAAGTATACTAAGAGAATTATTAAAGACTAGTATTTAGTACCGTGGAAAAATCCACTATAGATACCGAATAAAAAAACAACGAAATTCATTGTTCTTTTCGTCAAAACGTTTTGTTGTTAATTCCATTCAAGCGGGAATAAATAAAACCAATATGTTTTTCATTTAACAGTAGGCAATAGACACGTGCTTAAGGGAATAATAAAAATTAATTACCCGTGACTTTTGTGTAATAAAGTTTACATCGTTACACAAAGGTTTTTATGAGAACAATAAAATAAATTAACCGTGACTTTTTTAAAACAAAAATTTTAAATCAATTTGTAAAAGCACACAAAAGACAAAATAAAAATAAAAGTTTAGCAAAAGTGACATGTTACCGCGGCTGTTTCTTTAGAAAAAACAACACATCCACTTTGCCTGTTACAGACACACGGAACTGGCGTATTATTATATAAACTAGTTATTTAAACCCGTGGAATAATCCACTTAAATTAATTTTATTCGTTCGTTTTAAACGAAATCTCATGGAGATATCCACTCAAAAACATTTAAAATTATTCTATGTTTCTGATCACAAAATCATTTGTTGTCAGTTTCATTTTAAAGACGCAAACAATTAAAACTTTTGAACGAAATTGACAACTATAATAACAACGTTAATTGCCTGTGACTTTACTCGTATAACAATTTATAACAAAGCTCCCGTCACGGTAGATTTAAATTCGCATGCAATAAAATTCCTAACTAATGAAATCACTTTATTTTATCACATGATTTGTTTTAGCCAAACAGCGAAATTCATTGTTCTTTTCGTCAAAACGTTTTGTTGTTAATTCCATTCAAGCGGGAATAAATTAAACCAATATGTTTTTCATATAACAGTAGACAATAGACACGTGCTTAAGGGAATAATAAAAATTAATTACCCGTGACGTTTGTGTAATAAAGTTTACATCATTACACAAAGGTTTTTATGAGAACAATAAAATAAATTAACCATGACTTTTTTAAAACAAAAATTTTAAATCAATTTGAAAAAGCACACAAAAGACAGAATAAAAATTAAAGTTTAGCAAAAGTGACATGTTACCGCGGCTGTTTCTTTAGAAAATACAACACATCCACTTTGCCTGTTACAGAGACACAGAACTGGCGTATTATTATATAGACTAGCCGAGAGACCCAGCGGCGAAACGCCGGTTAAGCCACAAGTAACTGTGCGGCCTGTCGTTGAACACATGGTGGAGCACTTTATAAAAAACCCGCAAACTGTGTCAAACAGTCAGGTGGAGCGGTTTAGTACAGGTATGCAGTATGTCGTGAATCGAGTAAAGCGCACACAACATTAAAGTGTTTCAGTTGTAATGTATTTTTGAAAATATAACTCTACTTCAACTTTAGCCAAAATAAAAACACAATTTACAACCCTTTGTTACCCCGTCATAGCAAAAACAATTGGTCAATATTATTTTATTTTGCGAAATAAGTTTCAGTAAACGTTAACAAAGTAACTGTGACACTAGACTGAGCGTTTAGTACAGGTAAACCGTGTCGCACATGCGTTTAGGCTTATACGCTGTTCAAAAAAACTGTATTGCAGCTTTGGTTTACAAAACACAGGATACACTCTGTTGAAACGCCGGGTTTATGGTGTTTCCGGGGTAATATATTATTCAAAAAATAACTTTCGACAAATTAAGCTAAAATAAAAACACAAATTACAATTCGTTGTTACCCCGTCATAGCAAAAGTAGCTGGCCAACCTTTTTTATTTTTTTAGGGAATGTTCCCAGTGAAAGTTCAAAAAAGTGTTAAGCTGAGCGCTTAGTATAGGTAAACAATGTGACACATCCATATATGTGTTATACTCTTTTCTGTAAAAAACGTTATCGCAACTTCGGTTAAACAGAAACACAGGAAACAGCCCGTTGTTAACACTGGACTAAGCGTTTAGTACAGGTAAACCATGTGGCACATGAGTAATGGCGTAACATAAAAAAATTCAGGAAACCGCCTGTCGTTATCATGTTCAGTTAAAAAAAATACTCAGCAATTTTATTTTGCAGCATAAGTTTTCATAGAAGTAATAAAATTGGTAGCTGCCTAACTGCTTAAATGGGAATTAAGCCTCAAACTTAAATAGCATTATTTTGGTTAACATTATGTTCATTTCTCCAATTCTGTTTAAAATTTTGAAAAATAAATATTATTTGGATTGATTTTAATATAAAAGTTTCCCCTTCTATGAGCGAACGGTAAGCGCCATTTAAATTTTCTGAGGCCACGGCTGATTCTGGAGACTGTTATATCGTGACTTATCTTACGCTGAAGAAGCATAAGCTTGCGCTGAGCGCAAGCAGCGAGATATGGAAAATTTAAGCTCCAGCTCTGACTCCCCTATTTCTAGAATATTCAAGTGACTCTAGTGAAATGTCAGTAACAGGATGTTACATGAATAAGCCTGAATACTCCAAAGCAGAACTTGAAAAAGTGACTTATGAATCTAGTGATAGCGAAGAAAAAGACGAATTGAATTCAAGCAGATTTGCATTGGTGTACCTGTACATGTTGCGTTATTTTCAATTCCTTCACTCTTGTGGAATGCAAGTGTTGCCAAGAATTTTCCAATTTATTGAATGACAAGTTGAATAATAACAAGTGCATCACGATGCACAAGGATTTTGAAATTTTATGTTTGAACCACACAGTGTTAGAGACAGCCAGCATACGACATCGACGATACCAGAAAAATATAACAAACTCTCCACGTATACTAATAAGTAAGTTTTTCTTCAAAAAATATGTTTCTCGTAAATATTTTCAAAGACCATATTTCTCATAGTCACACCAAAATAAAACATTCTTCGTATCTTCTTATCTTCTCACTTTTCGCTTTATAATCTTACAGGTCCACGCGCTATGAAAATACACACCATCGCAGATTATTTAATTAAATTAAAAATAATGTCATTCCTTGAATATAAAATAAAAAAGGAGAAGAGCCCATGTGCCTCAAATAACAATTTGTTTCAAAGAAGTTTTGATGAATGAATAATTTAAATATATTTTATCCTGGTCTACACTATAACTTAAAATTTGATTTCTTGTACGGAAATGAGGTACACCAGTTACTGGCAGTACATGCCTGGGTACATTATTATGAAAGGCTTGGAAAAGGATGTCGCGTGGTGATTCCAGCTTGTATTGTGCGGAAAATAAGGGAAGAATTTCCTGATCCAAATGGAAAGTATACTGGTTTCAAAGAATTTGTTGATATATAACGGGACTTAGCATTTTCAAACAAACAATAACGAAAAAGCGAAATAAAGTACAACGGACCAGAGTTATTTTTTTTGAATCGTTACGTTTTTTCACATTGTGTAAACAACTTTAAAAAAGACGAAGAGATCAAAAAATTGAAATGAGCGTAAAATACGTCATGGATCTCCATCGCAGATATTGTTTTGATTTTAACATGGCGATTACTGTTGTCAACTTTTATGCTAGAAAAGGGATGTAAATTCAAAGAATTTCAATATTTTTTATATACCATCAAAATATGTAGGGTTTGTAAAAGATATTTCCGAAGAAAAAAAAATTGGGCTTAATTCCCCTTTAACATAAGAATTAAGAATTGTGTTGCAGCCAAACTGCATTTGGCTACTTTAACTTTTTAGCCAGAGGTAGCTAAAAGAGGAGCTAGCTAGGTAGATCCAACTTCAACATAAAAATAAATAACAATATACCAAACTAAATAAAAACTTTAAAAGAATAGGAATAAATAAAGATAGCTATAGCTAGCTGCCTTAAAAGCAGGATGCTGCCTCAAAATCTACGTTTATAGCTACCTAGCCAAAAACTTAAAATTGGTTTGTTTAAGATTTATACAGTAGTAAACGTGATGAAATAAATATTCACCTTACCATGTGAAAACACACAGAAACTAAATAATCTTATAGTATACAAAGTACTCAGAAGAAAAAAGAATCGGAAAGAGGCCTACAAACGTCACACCATCACTTTCAAACCAAAAATGGCTTTCGTAACCGTGGCATGTGTCCTCCGTCGGCATGTTGAGGCCGCAAGGAACTTGGATTGGTTATTAGTACAAATCGAGCCTCGTGATTGGTCAATTACGCGTGGCGGTCAAAACGAAGCCGGTAAAAAACGGGGTCTGCCGGGATCCGAAATAAAGCTGTAGGGCCGCGGGGATTTTCCGCGGGTCTCTCTACTTGCGACGCCATCGCAGACTCTGTTAAAAAAAAACAGGGCTGAGCGGTTAGTCCAGGTAAACAGTGTGACACATCCGTACAGGTGTGATTACCAAGAAAGTTTAAAAATTAATTGTCACATTGGGTTGACCCCTTAGTACAGGTAACCCACGTTGCACATGCGCATAGGCGTAACAGCCTTTTTCAAAAAAAACAGTCTGTTTTTAACACTGGGCTAAGCGCTTAGCACAGTTAAACAAAGTTGAACAGGCCTATAGGCGTAATACCTTTTTTCAATTGCAATTTCGGTTTAAATAAATAAAAACACAGGGAACAGCCTGTCGTTACACGTCCAGCTAAAACAATCGCTCAGCCATTTTATTTGCAGAAAAAGTTTTCAGGAAAATAATAAAAGATGTAGCTACCTAGCTAACTGCATTATTTAGCATAAGAATTATTGCTTAAGAATATTGTTGTAGCCAAACTGCATTTTTATACTCTCACTTTTTAGCCACAGATATGAGCTAGCTAAATGGCCACAACCTCAACATGAAAATAAATGTAGGGTAGGATAAAAAGCTCTTATACCATACAGAATAGTAATAAGTAAGGCTCTAGCTAGCTAAGCTAGCCTTCAAAATCTTCGTTCCTAGCCAAAAATCCTAAAACTGGTGCTTTTAAGATTTGTACGTGACTAAAAAACGTGACAATATATTTATCTTAACATTTTAGAACATACAAAAAACAAATTTTGCAAAAATAAAAGGCTTATAGAAGACAAAAAGGTGAAACAGACCTGCAAACATAACAGTGACCACCAGCACTTTAAAAACTAAAATGGCCAGCATGTTTCTTCGTTGGCATATCCAGGCCGCGAAAATCTTTGATTGGTTTTTAAATAATTAGGCGTTTTGATTGGTATATTACGTGCGAGCGGTCAAAGCAAAGTCACTAAAACTGTCAAGAAACTGTCCCATTTGTTTTCTTAACCAAACAAAAACAAAACGATTGGTAAGCTAAAAGTAACTGTGTGACTGGACGCTGAAAGACAGGTTAAGCGCTTAAGTGCAGGTAAACTGTGTCGCGCATCCCGGTGGAGCACTTTAATACAGGTTTACAGTATGTCACAAATCTAATAATACCCCATGTTTTAAGCGTGGCAGGAAAAACCGTTAGCCAGTATTTTTTTATTGTGTACAATATAAAGTCCTGCAAAAGTGAAAAATTTATTGCGAGTGACAGGTACACCATGTCGCACATCCGTGTGGAATGCTTAGGATTTATTGCAACGCGAGTTTAAATAAACACCTGTTGTTATCTTGTTCAGCTAAAACAATCCTTCAGCAATTTTCTTTTTTAGAATAAATTTTGGTAAAATTCACATTAAATAAAAACACATCCTAAAATTTGTTGTTAAAAAATTAATTGTGGGTAAAAATAAATGCTCCAATAATCTCATTAAACAATAAAGTTTACACTTTTGCTAAAGCATATTACAGTAAAAGATGTAGCTTCCTACCTGTGTAAGAAATATTAAAAAACATTAGAACAGTTTTAGGAGGTTTTTATCTAGGGGACCAGATTATAATATTTTAAAACAAATTTGTTCATATGACAACACCTAGAAATTAGTTCTCATGTTTTGTTTCATACACCAATAATTGAGGTAATTTTATGGTATTTTGTCCTAGAATAGCACGAAAAGAAGGTAGAAGCTACTATAGAAGAACAACGCAACTTACAGTCAACTAACACGGAACTTACAGTCAACTAACTTAAAAGGGCGAGGTAACCAAAAACAGATGGAATTCTGCACCAAACTGCTTACTACATTAGACAGAGCGCAATGAAGTTAATGCCACTAAAGAACACCTTGAAGAAGGTAAGAAGTTAATACGGAAACGTGTCAAACTTATAAGGTTAGCGGATAGGGAGGATTGGCAAGCTGCTAACGAATATGAGAGCGATGATCTAGACTCTAATTCTGAGGACGAACGCGCCATAAACAGAGCAATAAGAACAGCAAATGCTAAAAAGGAAAAAATTAAAGAAGCAAAGTTACGATATAAGCCTGCGGAAACTCGCAGAAACTACTACGTTTGTTCCCAACGTACGAAACCCCACATCTACATGGTCTTATCCGCGATTATGTTGGATTTGTCAAAAACAAGGACATATTTCGGCGTATTGTCCTACCAAAAATCTTTGCAACTTACCTAACATCCAAAGTAGCGACAGAAGATAAAAGTTTTTTTTGCAGACAGTCCGATTTGTGTTAAATCTTTAATTTTTACGTTTATTTTAATTTTCTCGTTGTAGCCAGTCAAAATTGGGAATTTGAGTCAGGCAGTACAAATGTCTCCGTAGTTGGTAACCTAAAAAAGAACGAAACATTTTGGGAAGACGAATTAGAATGTTCTCCATATGTTTTGAGCATCATAAAAAACGGTTATCGTTTACCATTTAAAACAAAGCCGTCAAATTTTTTTGCTAAAAACAACGCTTCTAGTTTGAGACACAAAACTTTTTTCGAGGACAGTATTGAGGAGCTTCTTGTGCAAGGTTGTATCGAGGAAGTCGAAACTATGCCATACTGCTGCAACCCGCTCACTGTAGCCGAAGGAAAAAAGTTAAGGCTTGTTTTAGACTTAAGACATGTGAATAATATTATTGAATTTCCGAAGTTTAAATACGAAGACCTTAAAGTTGCGTCACAGCATTTAGAGAAGGATTTTTATTTTTCAACCTTTGATCTCAAAAGCGGTTATCACCACATAAGTATACAAGAAGAGGATAGGACATTTCTTGGTTTTTCATGGACATACGGCAATGGGTTGACAACATTTTACCAATTTCTGGTTCTGCCATTCGGCCTGACTAGCGCTTGTTATGTATTCACAAAAGTTTTGAAACCTTTGATTAAAAAATGGAGAAAAAGCGGTATCAAAATCACATTGTATTTAGACGACGGTATTTTATGCGCACAATCATATTCTTTAACAAAATTTTAAGCCGGTCTTGTTCAAAACGATCTACGTAATGCAGGATTTATAGTTAATTTAAAAAAGTCGCATTTAGAACCAGCGCAAATTGGAACTTGGCTAGGATTTAATATCGACACAACAAAAATGGAATTTTCCGTGCCAAAAATTATAAAACTTTTACATCTGTTATCTATTGCTGTTAATTCCAAGTCGGTGAGCGCAAAATTAATTTCAAGAATTGCCGGTTCCTTGATCTCTATGTCAATTGCAATAGGCTCGTTGACTAGACTCTTTACTAGACAAATGTACGCATTTATTGAGTCCAGAATAAATTGGTACTCCTCGATGGATATAAGTGAACCCCTTAAAAAAGAGTTGTTATTTTGGCTGGTAAATTTAGAAAAATCAAACGGATTTAGAATCAGGGCTAACCCGACAACGACTAAAGTAGTTTACAGTGACGCTAGTAGAGGCGGGTATGGCGGTTACATAGTAGAAAGGCTAGATAAAACAATAGCAAGGGGGCGACTTCACTTCCTCAGAAAAGCAAAAAAGTTCTACATACCGAGAATTGCTAGCTGTTAAACTTATTCTGGAGGCATTGGAAAGCAAACTTGCGAACGAAAACGTTCAATGGTTTTCGGACAATGTCAACGTCGCTCGAATAATCGAAGTTGGTAGCACTAAGGAACATTTGCAACTTTTGGCTATTGATATCTTCGGAATTTGCCTTCATTCCAATATAAACTTATTCGCCTCGTGGATCCCTCGCGAACAAAACTCTACAGCCGATTTTCTTTCCAAAATTAATGATACAGATAATTGGAGCATAGACACAGAGTCATTTCTTTTCATACAAAAAGAGTTCGGAAAATTTACAATAGATTGATTTGCCGACGACCTAAACAAAAAGTGTGATAGGTTCAATTCAAAGTATTTTTGTTCCGGCTCAGAAAGCGTTAACACATTTTCTTGCGATTGGTCAAGAGAATTTAATTTGTTTTGTCCACCTATTAGAATGGTTGGTGATACTTTAAAACACGCGAAATTGTGCAGAGCTGATGGAGTATTACTGGTCCCTTTCTGGACATCGTCTTATTTTTGGCCATTGTTATCTTCCGACGGGGAATTCTTTGATTCATTTGTAAAGTCGTTTATACTGCTGGACCCATTTTACATTAATAACACGGGTTGTAAATCTGTCGGTTGTAAATCGGTTTTGCTAATTTTTATGCTACTTTATGTTACTTCGATTCCCATAGGATATCGTGAACAAACTTAATTATAGCGATCAATTGACTGTTTTCAGCGCAACGCCACACAGGGCTTCATGAGTAAAACTTAAGTGTATTGTTTGGATACCTCGCCGCACAGGGCTTGAGTAAAACTTGATGAAAGAATTATTTCGATATCTCGCCGCACAGGGCTTGAGGAGAAAAATGTGAGCATTGTTTGTTATCTCGCCGCACAGGGCTTGAGCAGTGAAATGTTTTATGATATCTCGCCGCACAGGGCTTGAGCAGTGAAATGTTTATGATATCTCGCCACACATGGCTTGAGAAGTGAAATTTATATGATATATAGCAAAACAAGGCTCGAGGAATAAATTATTCACGATATCCCACTACCTGCGACTTGACGACTACAGACGAAAAACTTTATTTATTTATTTATTTTTTGTCAATAATTTCACGATACCTCGAATTATATAGCTGGAAGACTTGTAATAGGGGCTTTGCGTGCTCAGTAAAGTTTGCGCGCTTATAGTTTAACATTACTTGAAACTTATTTCTATAGCTTCTAAGATATAATGTAGAATTCAATTTACGGTGATTACGCAAACTTTACATTAATTAATCAACTAGTTGTTCTTTTTTGACAGATCACCTCAACATTGGCATCTGGGAGAAACTAGATTCTATTAGGGACGAGTCCTTACGACAAAAAGCTGCTAACCTACCAGCTCTTTTCAACGCAGCCTTTGCTCCAGGGACAATCAGTAAATATCGTAGGGCAGGGCATAGGTAGGTGAAATGGACCAGTAACTATCTTGAAGTTTTACAATGTCCGGCTGACCCGTTCTTCGTTTGCGTTTTTCTAAACGATTTAGTCGTAGAAAAGAGTTCTGTCAGTACAGTCATTTCGGCTTTTTGTGGAATTCGATGGGGGCACATAAATACAGGTTTTGAATCGCCTACAGACGGCCCAATTGTAAAGTTAGCATTTGAAGGAGATAAACGGCTACTTTCAAAAAATAGTACAAATCGCAAGGAACCATTTACTGCGGAAATGATTAAGACATTTGTGGCTAAGTATGAAAAGTCCGAAAATTTGATGCATCTAAGATTCATAATTTTATATATTTTTGGCTTCGCGGGCTTCTTTCGTATAAGTGAACTCCTGAGCATTAGACTGAAACACTTAAAAATTGAAAAGGATTCTGCCCAAATTTTCATTGAAAAGTCAAAAACAGATCAGTTGAGAGATGGCAACACTGTCTATATTGCAAATACTGGCAGCACTGCTTGTCCATTATATTGGCTACACAAGTACTTAAAAGTGTCAAAAATTTCAGATCCGGAGTCATTTTTGATCTGCAGGTTAGCAAAGACCAAACATGGTCATAACGCGATAGGGAATAAAGCAATTTCATACAGTGCTGCCCGAAAAACATTCGTCGATCACCTATGCGACTCATTTCCTAATCGTGGCCAATATGGATTACATTCTTTAAGATCAGGGGGAGCTTCCGCTGCTGCTAACAATGGAGTTACCGAGCGATTGATAGGGAAGCACGGTCGCTGGTCCCCTAGCAGTACCATCAAAGACAGATAAATAAAAGATAACAAAGAGAAACGTTTGGACATTTCTCTGAATTTAGGTATATAGCAGCCTACAGACTTGAGCTCTTTTACCCCTCAGTGTATTGTATATGTACTTTGCCAAGCCAACAAGGCGAGAATACCAATATCACCATATTGAGTTGTTATTTATTCTTAATCACCCATTGCTGGGAAGAAGTGAAAAGAAGCGAGGTTTCCACTATCGCAGATTGCTGGAAACTAAGTTTCTTTTCAGATTCTGTACGGCAATGCTTTGCAGGTCTGACTGCACATGCGCAGTGAGTTAGTATTTCAGGCGATTCTCGCAAGGGTTCTTCCTCGATCGTCAGTTGGCCTTGACGTCGCAAACATTTGCTAACAGTGTTTAATGTTCTTCATATCTTTTATTTTTTCATGTACCACCAAACTTCGAGTTTATGACGAAAATCGTGGAAAACAGACTACAAAGATATATATTGTAAGATGCACGGCATAACAAATGGTCATCTTCACGGTTTTTCTTCTCTAGAAAAAGGCTATAAAGCTCCCACGTTTGGCTTCATGGGCTAGAGAAGTTTTTTCATCCAGTTGCTGATCATCATGCCGTTCATCATAGTTGTGAAGTTAATCGGAAATTGTTACATATTTTTCTAGTGTATTGTATAAGTTGTATATGTACTTTGCCAAGCCAACGAGGTGTATTGTATATGTACTTTTCCAAGCCAACAAGGCGAGAAGTGTATTGTATATGTACTTTGCCAAACCAACAAGGCGAGAAGGTGTATTGTATATGTACTTTGCCAAGCCAACAAGGCGAGAATACCAATATCACCATATTGAGTTGTTATTTATTCTTAATCACCCATTGCTGGGAAGAAGTGAAAAGAACGTGTGGAATGCTTTCATTAATGCACCCTATTACGGGTAATATCCTTTTCAAAAAGATTTATTGCAACGCGAGTTTAAATAAACACCTGTTGTTATCTTGTTCAGCTAAAACAATCCTTCAGCAATTTTCTTTTTTAGAATAAATTTTTGTAAAATTCACATTAAATAAAAACACATCCTAAAGTTTGTTGTTAAAAAATTAATTGTGGGTAAAAATAAATGCTCCAATAATCTCATTAAGCAATAAAGTTTACACCTTTGCAAAAGCTTATTACAGTAAAGGATGTAGTTTCCTACCTGTGTAAGAAATATTAAAAAACATTAGCACAGTTTTAGGAGGTTTTTATCTAGGGGACCAGATTATAATATTTTAAAACAAATTTGTTCATATGACAACACTTAGAAATTAGTTCTCATGTTTTGTTTCATACACCAATAATTGAGGTAATTTTATGGTATTTTGTCACATAAAAACAAAAAGGCCTTAAATCATTTAAAAAAAAAATAAAGGACTGCTTGACACTTGTTTATATTATCATTTTCTAGGTCTAAAAAGCTAAATCCATAGGAATTGTTTTTATACTTCTACTGTAACAATTATGTAATCTCAATTTTGAGTATTTAAATATATTATTGAAAAAAAGCCTTAAGTCTAACCACTTTAAAACAAAAGAGCCAAATAGAATCGGGTCAATGCCAGATTCTTTAAACTTCAGACGTATTAGGCAATTCAATTGACTTTTTCGTACCTGAACCAATACTTATGACCACTCCACCGTTCTTCTAAAGAATCACCTGCAAGTCTGATATAATGTTTCCCCTCATCGTTTTCAAACGATTTGACATGGCATTTGTAAAAAAAATTATCTCAAGGCACCCGCCATTTAGAAGGCAATTATCTTTTCAGTGGCAATTACAGGGACAGTTGTTCTGTGCTTGTGTTCGATTTCCCAAGGCTTTCTTATTGTGAGTTGAGATTATACTTGACATATTTGTTAGGCAGTAGGTAGCTCATTTTAAGCGTTTTTCTTAAAGTTTTTTTTCTGAATTTGTGGAAAAATCAACAGGCAACTGACTGCTTTGCATAACTGCCGTAATGGGTATCATAATTTTCTACAACAATTTTTAAAAACTGTTTTGCAACATTTCCTTTGACATGCTGCTGCGGGGGATTGACCATGATTATTTGACTATTCTTTAATGTTTCGGTTTCGTAGACTGTTTTTATTGATTTGTTTTTGTATCCAATTGATTTTAAGGCAAGTAGAGGCAAGTCAAGTCAAGCTAGGGAGCACCGTCAAGACTTATACATGGCCACAAAATGTGAATATTTACTTTAAAGTTTAGAATATAGGAACTATCCTTAAAATACAAAGAAGAAAGAATGCAAGAACAAAAATCAATTCCTTTCAACATCAACATCCACGCCAACATTCAAAATGGCCTCGCCAACCCTATCATATATATACAATCCCCAGGAACTGTAATCTATGGGCAACAACAACACCATGGAATAGTTGAAGCACATTTATTAAATAAAATGTATTACAGCCTTCTGATTGGTTCATTTACCACACAGCAAAATTTATGGGGAAACCGCAGCTAGACTTTTTGTATCATCAGGTGTTTCTTTTCAGACAGGACAGTAAAAACAGAAGCTGTATCACAGCACATGCGTTTTAAATCAAGCTAAATGCAATATATTTTCCGGTAGCGCAAATAATGATTATAAACATCTTTGGGTCATCGAAAGTAGCTTTAATAAAATGTTTTTACGAGAAAAAATCATTGAGACTATGCAATGGAAGAGGGACAACCAAAAACCCTGGCAAAACTGAGAAAATTTTTTCTTAGATGAGTATTGGTTTCCTGCTTTGATGCATGGTCTGCCAGTTTGAACAAAGCTCAGCTGTTATAAAATGTGTTCTAGATTTAGTATTCGGAAAGCAATGCCAGCAGTGGTTACAATAAATAAACCTAACGTAACTCACAAAACAACACATCCTTATTACTCATGTTATTCTCGCAGACGTGTTGTTCCGTGATATTGTTCCGTGCTCACATTCGGATAGGGTAAAGCATGGACTTTACACGGTCAAACCTTCACAGTTGAAACCCTAATTAAAAAAAACTTAGGAAAATTAACCTGTATTTAAAACATATTAAGGATTTGAAGCTATCCTTGAATGATCCAGTCTTAAATTTATAAAAATAAATAATAAAAATAAAAATAAAAAAGGCTTGCTTACAGCAGTATCACGTGGAAACGCGTCTGCGAGAATAACATTTGGCCAACTTAATGTTTTCGTAGAATATTTCAAGTTATGTGAACAAAAGTGGAAGCAAAATTTAGTCAATCTGACTGTAAAACATCCAATTAGGTATAGTTAAATTTATAAAAATACCTTAGTCCATCCAAACTAAGCAAAAATATCTCGGATCAGAAAGCGTGAGTGCCGATAAGAGCGAAAACCTTAATATCCCCCGCTTCGGGGATCTGATGCCTGGACTAGATCGAGGATCTGGTGGCACCAGGATCGATCAAAGGATCCCTGGTTTGTAAGTTGAGCCTAACTGAAATACAAACTACCTTAGCTATATCCATTGCAGTAAACATTTATATATAGTTGAAAACCATTCAAGCATGTAGCCAGCTAGAGTTATAGATCTAGCTAGAAGTAGGTAGCATAAGCTCTGATTTTTGCATCTTGCAAATAAAACTGCTTGTTTCGTAGCTGTATCACTATTTTCCAAATTATTCATAAATTTGCCTTGACGTTTTTCAATGAACTTTTCCTTCATATGTTGTAGTAGTAATTGTTCCAACCTCTCAACAGTAATTGCATGTGTTAAAAAATCCCAGGCCCCATATGTTGCACCTTCTACTCCGGCATGGATGTATTCTAATATATTCTTGGTTTCACTTTTACGTCTGTATCTTGTTCAGCTAGATACATCATTAATCATTGTTGGATTTGTTGGATCACTTTCACGTTTTGTTTTGGCGATGGTCCTTTGTTCAAGTAAACTAT
Source organism: Hydractinia echinata (assembly GCA_030067915.1). Lineage (NCBI taxonomy): Eukaryota > Metazoa > Cnidaria > Hydrozoa > Anthoathecata > Hydractiniidae > Hydractinia > Hydractinia echinata. Next base: position 274,776 of record JASGCC010000177.1, on the reverse strand, counting down.
TGAATTTTTCATACTTAATCCTCACACATTTGTGTTTTTTTGCTTCGGCTCCACAAATTGTCATTCTAAATGAAGGAAAGGCTTAAACATAATAATAACTTGAAAATAAAAAAAAATATCACAAATATTTCGTGTCATATATACGTTGTGTAATATTGTACTAATTATTACGTGTACACCATGATGCATTAAACTATTCCTACCTGCATTGACATTCTTATCCGCCATTACTGTTAGATCAGAGTTAGGCTTTCAATTAGGTTTTCCAATCTTGAGTTTTGTGCTTGTTTAACTTTTGATTGAGAATTCCAAAAACTATGAAACAAACGTTTTTTATCACAACATCCTTGGTGACCTTTTTTTAGTGAACATTTACGACTTTTCGTACACAACCTAATAATAATAAAGTTATTTTATGTACAATTCCTGATATGTAATTATAATTTTATATCATGTACCATTATGTACATACAAAAAAGAATGTTTTTGAACCCATAGGTTATGTGTATTCATAGAGCCTAGTTAATTAGCCTACACACACAGCTCCTTCAGGTTAATTTAAAAAAAACACTGGAAGGAAATACATTTGCTACTTGTCATGCAATACAAAAGCCTCTTGGCATATTGCAGAGGACAATTAGGGCTAATTAGGGCTAAAGGGTGCAAGGTTTTTCTTTCACAAAGAAAATCCTTTCATACAAAATAGAGCTAACATACAAAACACAAGACCTAATTTTTATAATTTATATACTTTTCAAACTAGCAACCAGGACTTCAACTGTCGGTGATAGTTGTTTAGTCCTGGAAGACAAATTAACTTCTGCCAATCAAAAAAGTACTCTGAGATAACTGACCCATTTTTTATGATTACTTAAGGACATAACTAAGCATAACCTAATAGCTATATATTTAATGATATCCTTACTTATTAGTCACAACATTGTCCACGGCGATGGTGATGTTGGCATTGTCAACACTTTCTTTGGCAGCTGATGATCCTTCCACTTCATTGTCTGATACCATACTGACTAATTAAATTGTTTGTTTTACTCTCACTTATCTTCTGCTAGCTATATAATATATAAAAATTCTAGTTGCTACACAAATAAGCTACAACCTTAGCTTCCTTTAGCTAGCTACTTAGCTGAACAAGTTCTGTTACAGCAAACAATTAAACAACTAGCTTAAGTTAACTTTATCTAAACTAATAATATTATACCATGGTAGGCCAGCTAACTAATGTCAATAAAAACTCAATTTTTTGCAGATTTTTTTAAAGCCTTTTAAACAGATATAACTATCAACAATTCGTAATGGCAGATCGCGCAAAATGAAAAACATGACGCAAAGTGTAACTAACTACCTTACGTACAAGACTAAATGGTATTTATAAACATATTTATACCTACCCATTCGGATCGAAATTTACACCAGACACTATTAACATATTAAATAACACATTAAATTTTAGAGATTGCTATAGCCCCCCACCTTTTTGCCAAGAAGGGGAATGTTTTTTTATATAAGGGTATGATGTGTTTTAATCAATTATTAATTGATCAATATATACATATGCTCTGTATTTGTGCTACAATTATACGGGAAAAGTGTTGTTTCTAAATACCTGATCAAAATTGCCAACGCATTTGTTCAATCGGAAGACAACAGAAAGCGAGTATTCGGAAAATTCACAAAGGGGGACTGGTAGTTGTCATATACTATCACCTTTTTCTGCATTGCTTCGATGTTACATTGCTTATTTTGAAAATATATCTTACATAAAATATGGCGTTTCTATATTTCTATATGTAATCTCTTTTAATTTTACAACTAAGTACCTATTATCTTTCTAACGACATTTTTACAGAATTCTCATAGCTGTGTGGGGTGAAAATAAGTAGGTTTTAGATGTACTTACCACTAATATTTGAAAAAAAGGTCTTTGACTTGAGATAACAATGAATATTTTACGTACTATAGTAGTAACAGTATTTTTTAACCTTCGTTTATACTCCTTTGAACTTAAGAAATATCTTTAATGACCAACAACAATATTTTTTTCATATTTCCTCAACAAACAACGAGCTTCGAACGATAAAGTTTGTTATGATGAGATGGCGCTAAATTTGAATAAATATACAGACCAGAAACATTTAACAACAAATCGAACGAGCAATATGGTGGCTTTATCTTTATTCACGAATCTTTATCTTCACTCACAAAGTAAATATCAATTTGTTAAGCCGAATTTCTTTCAGTCCCAAACCCGCTAAAAGCGGTCCGCTCAGCGCGGTTTCAAAAGTCGACTCTACTTCGACTTTTACGCGCGTTTTCAAAGCGCTATCCAATTAAAATGCTCCAAGGCCACGTGATATAAACAACTTTTTGCGAGAGCCATCAAAAGCATCACCTGTGACTAGATATCTCATTGTGGTGACACAAGGCCTTTCATTTGCACTTATCGGCTCTCTCATCTTTGTTTCGCTTTTCGTAATTAAAGGAGCAACTCAAGATAAAAGAGTTTCAAGTTTAGTGGGTGACATACTAAAATACTGAAAAAAAAGTTGACTGTCATACAATTTCATATCTTGAATGAGAAGATTGAATTCTCCTTTTAGTTTTCGTTCTTGATACAGCTGTCTTATTCAAAACCTTTTTGCATACTTCTTTGTTTTGTTTTCTTTTTCTTCATTCAGCAACAACAATAGTTTGAGAAGATTTATTTTCTTAAACAGCAATAATTTTCTACGTCGAAACGTTCATGTTTACATATTTTTGTCGTTTAAAAGTTTACGCGCTCTTTTTGCTGCTTTTAACAAGTGGAAATCAAAAAATAACATTCGAAGCGGATTTATGAGCGGCTATTGTTTTAAAACAATAGCCGCCTACGCTCAGCGCGTTTTAGACCGCCTAGTGGAAAATCGCCTTTAAGTCCATTCAGTAGCTAGTATAAAATAATAAAATATGTTCGTCACATGTTGTTCAACGTTTTTGTTAAGCTAAGGGGGCACGAGGAACATTTTCATGCGCGTGCTATGCAACACTGCTCCATTGCATGCGCATGAAAATAATTGCTCGTGTCCCATATCTGCTTTTTACTGCAATGGAGCAAAAAAATGTTGCATGGAGCAAAAATTTTGCTCCACAACTTCGGGGACAAAATAGATCTGAATCTATTTTGTGCCAGTGCTCCAGGGACAAAATTTGATGAATATTTTGTTGCATTGCAAATGTTGCTCGTGTCCCCACCTTCTGCAACATGTCCTGGGACAAATATTATTGTTGCAGCACATTTGTGCCTCGTCTCCCCATATCATGCAACAAATATGTTGCAAAATCATTTGAGGCATAGTGTAATTGACCAATGAAAATGCAAGAAACTGTAAACATTGTTTTTCTTGAGAGGTCAAACATCAAGTGAAGAGACAAGATAGGAGAGAAAGCAAAAATGTCGGAGGAAAAGAAAAAGCTGTGTGATGAGGAAAAGACAATTTTGATCAATTTTTATAAAGCAAATCCTGCGTTATGGGATAGCAGTGATGTTTATTGCAAAAATAAAAACAAAAAAGAAGCTATAAAGCAAGATCTTGTTAATAAAATCAACAATGCATATAGCTCTGACAACCTCAAAAACTTTCCATTCTCTCCAATCATTTATGCTTCAGGAGGTAAAACGAAGTGCTGGAAGCGAAGTTCCATTAAGGAAATGGAAGTTTTATGAGCAGATGGAGCTTATCATAACTGATCTTACAAAAGAAAAGAAAAAATCACAATTTACATCCGAGGAAACAGAAGAGTTGAATGAAGCCTATTTTTCAAATCAAAGTTTTTCATAACACTATTCTGCAGCAAATGAGAAGGGGCGTCACGAGAAACATTTTCATGCGCATGCTATGGGACATGTTGCATAGCACCCGCATGAAAATGTCCCTCGTGTCCCCTTACCTTTATTTTGATCTTAAACTTTTTCTTGATTCATTATTTTGAGCGTATTGACCTGTGACCATCACAATAAGGAGAAATATAATCCATTGTTTTTTAATTTAGCCATCCGTTTAGCAAATGTGTAAAAATACTTAATTATAAATAATTTAGCATTCACAAAGATGTAAACAAAACTTGAATTTTTAGCAGACTGTTTTATATTTTGGGTCTAGTGTGTTGTCGTTCTGAAAAGTTTTGGGTGAATATTTACCGTTTTTATGTGAAAAACATCAAACTCAATGAATATTTTCAATATCAAAACATTCTTCTAGACTTTGCTTCTAGATTTTTTTGTTATGATGGCTAAAACATGTAAATTCATTTATTATGGAGCAGACCAAGACAAAATCAATACTATCTTCGTGAACTTTAAAAGAGCCCATAGCGTGAGAAACGACGCTTAGCTACGCCAACATCGCTACTGTTTCGACCAAAACGGCGCTAGGTGAATGACGTCAAAGTGGGAGAAAATAAGCGAAAATTTACCGCCGTGTTTCCTGTCTTAGCTTGCCATGAATTCGCTTGTATTTTCTGTTTTCTCATCCACATATTAAAAGTCTAACCTGCCAAACTATTGCGGCGGAAAATACAATGATTTTTGATTGTTTATATCTATAACTAGTCGATAAGGCCTGTGGAAATACCCACTTAGTCAGAGAGAAAATAGAAAAGAGCCGTATTTCAATTTTGATAACGTCAGCAGTGTCCCGTTCATATACATAAATATTATTGTCAGAATTCTGTTAACTCGTAGCATCTATTGTGAGGAGCTTGAAACTCTGAACAAAATAATGTATATGAACATGTACAATTAACAAACAGATAAGGATATATATATATACGTTTAAACATTTAGCTGACGTCAGCAAAGACCTGCCAAAATACAATTTTTTTAAGAAATTGTTATACCCGTTGCCTTCATCTTATAAATCTTGACACGCTGATCAAGAAAATGCATATAATTATGTACTTAGAGATATTGTAAAAAATTTAGAAACTTGTTTACACGTTGCCTCTTTTGTATAGAGCTGGAAAAAGAGATAGATGTTTCTATGTTTTGAGACACTTCTATGAACATTGCGAACATCGACGCATCTCCCGCCTCAGACCTGCTCCTTTGACACTCCATCTCGAATACTGTCGAGTATCCATGCAAACTTGTGAACATCGGTGAATCACTACCATCACAACACTGCCTGGGCACAAGTCTTTTTCACTTTTTCAAAATAGTAGGGTTTAACCATGTTCACTCATGCATAGCAACGACATCCGACAGTATCATGCGCAAGTTGAGTAGAAACTGTACTCAAAAAGTTATGCTGGTTGAGGGTTTGTGTGTATAATAAATGAGTGTCTCAGAATTGTCCACAGGGATGAAAAATGCAATGCAAAAATCTATAATAAAGATGAACATGAGATCTGTTAGAGAATTACGTGATATTGCGAAGAGCCGTCGTATGACTGGCTACCATAGGTTACGCAAGGTTGAGCTTGTCTCTTTATTAGATACACCTCAGAGACCACCAAGATCAACAAGATCAAGAAAGGTGGTCAAGCCTGTGACGATAGTGCCTACACCTGAGGCTATCGATATTTTTGAAGAACAAGAGATATCAAAGAATCGATCAGTGGTGAAAGGTAAGATGCAAGGATGGTATGAGTGGTTAATCAACGCTGTACCGAAGCCTATAAAGGAGCGCGTAAAAGACGCTTACAAAAGGGCTTCAAGAGTAAAATTATGGCTTTGTACAACAAAGTAAGTAGCATCGTAGCAAAGCCTACGCTTCACAATAAAGTTGAAGAAGAGGCTGAGGAAGACTACCTCGACGGTATCCGTGATCTATTTGAAGAGGGTAAAGAAGACGAAGCATGCGACCTCACGCCTCAAGAGCATAAACATGCGATTCATAAGACCTTTAGAAACTTTCGTATACCTGTTATTAACAAAGCTGATGTTGATGGATATATTACCATGACGAGGCCTGTCGTCAAGACATTGATCGAGGAACAAGTGAAAGACATGGGGTCTGCCAAAGTACAGCTTACCATGTGGATAATGTGGAAGAAGAAGATAGTGTTAGAAATTGAGCTTAGCGAAGAAGATCTAGAAGGAGCAGAAGACTTACCTGGGTCTGAGGATCCCTATGATAGCGTAGAGAAAGTCTTTAACAGCAATATGACCTCTATTTGTCAGGGTAGTAATGTAGATGATGTATTGGATACCATGTTCTCGCAGATCAAAAAACAAGTAGAGCACCCAGCTCTACCACAGAGTGGATTTACTATCGATCGAATACTGCATCTAGATGTAGACTTTCATTAGCTGCAGCTCACGAGAGGTTCCTCATACATAGAACTGCCCGCTTGGATCTCTGCGAAAAAGGCTATCATCAACCCTAAGAATGAAGATGAAAAGTGCTTCAAATGGAGTGTTATTGCGGCACTGCATCATGAAGAGATTGGCGCACATAGCGAACGTATATCCAAACTAAGAGAATTCAAAGATCGCTACAACTGGCAGGGCATAGAGTTTCCGACGACTATCAAAAGCATTTGCAAATTTGAGAAGAACAACCCTGACATTGCGGTAAACGTGCTGTACATAACGAAAAAGAACATCAATATCCTGCAACGATTCGACCACAACATCACGCGTCGTAAACAGGTAAACCTGCTGCTCATCAAAGTCGGTCATAAGTCGCACTACACCTGCATCAAAAGCCTATCAAGATTGTTAGGTAGTTCGGTTTCTAAAAAAAAAACGTTGCATTTCTGTCTAAACTGTCTGGCAGCATTCAACACAATCGAATCGAGAGACAATCACTATAACTACTGCATAGATCACGAAGCAGTTAAGATTACGATGCCAAAGGAAAGTGAAAAATGGGTGAAATACCAGGATGGTCAGAAGCAGTTTAAGGTGCCATTTGCGATTTATGCAGACTTTGAAAGTATACTCATCCCAGTAGAAGATCGTAGAGAGAGTAAGACCAGGAAGCTGAGCAAGCATGTGTCATCAGGCTGGTGCACGTATAGCAAATTTGCTTACGGAGATGTAGAGAATCCACTAACAGTTTACCGTGGTAAAGATTGTGTTAAGCGATTCGTGGACCTTCTGAAAGACGAGGTGATGAGGTTGTATAATACATTCCCACAGCAGCCGAAGACGGAGCTTACGGAGGTGGAAAAGAGATAGTACAACGAGGCAACAGAATGCCACATCTGTATGAAACCATTCAACGATCCTGCACACAATCGCAAGGTTCGAGATCACTGTCACTACACAGGTCTCTACCGAGGTGCAGCCCATAACAACTGCAACCTAGCGTATAAGATTCCAAAACACATCCCTATCATCTTCCACAACCTGAGTGGGTACGACGCGCATCTTTTCATTAGAGAACTAGGAGAGAAATACAATATGGAAGACATAGGCTGCATCGCGGAAAATTCTGCGAAGTACATCAGCCTTAAAGTCAAAGTTAAGGTGCCGCTATCAGGTGTTAAAAAGTCGAGTGGAGAGCAGGTATTCAAGAATATAGAGCTCAGATTCATCGATAGCTGTAGATTTATGGCATCGAGTCTAGATAAACTATCAAGCAACCTTATTGGAACGAGTACTAGTGGGATGGAATGTAAGAATTGCATACAAGAGTGTCTAGAGTTTGAGAGTATATCAGATGACTACATCGCTAGATTTTCATGTAAAAACTGTAAGTTAGAGGCTCCCTTAGAGGCTAAGAGAAGAAGACTTAAAGTCGAATCTACCCTCTATGGCATGGCTCATACCAAACCTGAAGGACAAGCGCGGGTATGTGGTGCATATTAGAGCCCTCCACGATGCTATAAAACATGGACTTGTACTGAGAAAAGTGCACCGAGTCATCCAGTTCAAACAGAGTCCTTGGCTTGACCACTATATCGATCATAACACAAGGTTGAGGACTGTTGCTGCAAATGACTTTGAGAAGGACTTTTCAAGCTTATGAACGTCTCTGTGTTTGGCAAAACGATGGAAAATGTTAGAAACCATTCTAATTTTAAGCTTCTTACCAACCAAGAAAAGTATAGAAAGCTTGTAGCAAAGCCAAACTTCTAAGGCTGCATTCGTTTCAGCAAGGATCTCGTCGGTATGAAAATGTGTAAGACGGAGATTAAAATGCTGAAGCCAGTGTATGTCGGTCAAGCGATTTTAGACATATCTAAGCAAGTCATGTATGAATTTCATTACGACTATATGCAGCCAAAATATGGTGGCAAGCTCCAACTCTGTAGCATGGATACTGACAGTTTCGTTTACCATATTCGCACAGAAGACTTCTACAAGGATATTGCAGGCGATGTTGAGAAACGTTTCGATACAAGCGGGTACAGTAAGGAAGATGATAGACCGCTTCCAATTGGAAAGAACAAAAAAGTCGTCGGCTTGATGAAGGATGAACTAGGTGGGAAAATCATGACAGAGTTCATAGCACTGGACTCTATGCCTACAAAAGCCTTACAAAAAGGGTGGCGATCGGAAAACGAAAGGTGTGAAGAAATGTGTGACGGGAAAATCCATCACATTTGGCGATTACAAGCGATGCTTTGAAGAAGGTGTTGATATATACAAAAATCAGGTGCTTATCCAGCAGAAAAAACATCAACTCCATACTCAAATAGTGAACAAACTAGCACTAAACCGTGCTGATGATAAAAGGCTTATACAAGAGGATCAAATTTCAACGCTAGCTTGTGGTCACTATGCTGCTAGCAAAGGTAATCGATGAGTAGCACGTGGCAGCAATCGTCTAGTATGTTGATGAAACACACTAGACAATAAATGGAAGTTTGTTTAAGTATTGCGATAATACTCGCTCTACCTTACGTGTTGTTGCTTATTATGAGCTTCGCGATCTTGCTCTGTTTTCTAAAATACAGACATGTAATAAACAGAATGTCTGAACTTGCTAAGATATTTGATGTTGTTGATACTCTCGCAGAAGCTCTACAACAACAGGAAAAAGTAGTAGGTAAACGTCAAGTCTTGAAGGATGCTCTACGCAAAGGCAAAGGGCATCTTTTACCGAAAAAGTGTACCGAAGGCTTCGTAGACAAGGCGCCAGATGATGCGACCGAAAAGGCGCATGCGGAATATGTTCAACGTGAGATCCACGAAAAGGGAGAAAAAACCGCCAAGACACTTTCTTCGCATGCAATTAGTATGTACGCAAATGTTGTAGGGAATGTTGTTCAGCTCGATAGTGCTGAGGCTTTAAAGCGAGATATTGAGGAAGATCCAATTATCAAGGACAGTATGCCAGATCTAGGAATCCTCGTCTACACTGCCTTTGGTAAATTTCTAGCGCCCCTTCTCGTTGCTGATCATACAGTCAACCACACTCATCTGTCCAAGAGGAAGGAAGATACAAACGGAGAAGATCGAAAAGAAGAAGAAGATGGGAAATAATCTGTCAAAGGTAGCTGTAGGATTACACGAAGCATATGATCGATGCCTTGCACGCTTTAAGACTAGGAATCGAATGAGAATGACGCCAAGTTTTGACACATTGCTCAGTTATGGCTGGGATGTGCGTCGAAAAACCGTACTCACTTCGCCTGCGGCTAAGTTTTCAGCTCATGTCTGCGATTTGGAGCTAGGTGAAAAGTATTCGAAATCTCCATATAAGAAAAGGGGAGTTTGAATTTATCGAAAATAGTGTGAGATTGAAGGATTTTATAGTCTATAAAAGCGAACTAGGGAAAGCTTAAACTCTCTCTGTCGCTAACAATAAATGAGCGTTAGTACACAACAAGACCAAGAACAGCGTCTTACAAAACCAGAAAAACATACAGGGCGAGTAGCAGGCGGGCATCGACTTGTCGAATGGAATCGCAAGAACAAGGATCTCTTGCGCAAGAGCGAAAGTGGTCTAGTACCTGAGGCTAGTACTTCAACAAGTACTTCAGCAAGTACTTCACCAAGTACATCAGCAAGTTATAGCGCCGTATTAGGATTAGTAGCGGCAGCTATCGCGATAGGTGTCGGTGTTTGGTACTCGCGAGGTTACGTAAGAACAGAGGGCACACCCAATAGCAAGGCTCCCAAATCTCTCGACAATGCTACGCGCCCTGCCCAAGTTCCTGAGACCAAAACAACTCCTCGGTGTAAGCAACCTGACGATGTAAGTCTATTCAAAATGCGTTGAGGTCTATAATATAAATGGGTTCTAACGTGACACCGTACGAGAGGGAGATAATTGACATGCTGTACGAGACCTTGGTAGATCTTGGATTTACCTTCGGATATGCTCTTGCAGGGAAGAAATTTCTAGGGATTACACGACCCTCTGCAAAATTGGATATGAACGATGTTTTAAAGATGACAGGGTACTTCGCAGCAGGACGCGCAAATCCAGAAATGGCTGTGAAAAAGGGGTGGATTCCAGCCTCAATCGTGCCTAAAAATGAAATCTCACCCAGCCTCCATCGTAGATGAAACATGTCCAAAAAATAACATGGAAGAGACTAGGAAATGCTCAAAATGTAAACTCTCTTTATGTTTAGGCAATTTCAGAATCAAGGGAAACGGACAACTGACAAAGATGTGCATCAAGTGCTTGGATAGGTTCAAAGTGATAAGAGAACGAACCAAGTGCCCTCACATTAAGCAAAGGCCAACATGCAAAGCCTGTGGTGGTGGAGGTATCTGCGAGCATCAAAAACAGAGATCATATTGCATACCCTGTGGTGGTGGAAGTATTTGCGAACATGGTACGAGAAGATCAAGGTGCAAGCCCTGCGGAGGAGGAAGTATCTGCGAGCATGGTACAGGAAAATCAAGGTGCAAAGAGTGTGGTGGTGGGGGCATCTGCGAGCATCAAAAAGAGATATCCAAATGTCACATTTGCGATCCTGCCAGACATCTCGCTTCTGTTGTACGCAATCGAACTCGCCAGGCTCTACATTCTCAAGAGTATCTTGGATGTGACATGGGCACAATGCGAGCTCATATAGAAGCACAGTTCATGGAAGGAATGTCTTGGGAAAACTATGGCAAGTGGCACATCGACCACAAGATCCCTATCAAGTATCAGCAAAATGGAGAAGCTCCATCACTCAAGGAAGTAGCGAGAAGGCTGTATTATACAAATACCCATCCTATGTGGGCATCAGAGAACATTTCAAAAGGCAACCGTTACGTCTTAGAATAAATGGCAACTATCGGAGTTCTTGTAGCTGGTGCAGCAATCTACGCACTAGCATTTTCCGGAAGTAATTTTCTGTTTAGCAAACTCTCGGGACATGGCGAGGAAGAAAGACGACGACACGATAAGGCTATAGAACAGCTACAAACTGCTAAGGCGCAATGGGTACGCCATCGGCAGGCTAAAATTTGATGAGGGAATGCGACAATATTACATTGCTACGATCGACAAGGCTCCCAAGCTTTCAGATTTTTACATACATTCTGAAGAGCAAAAGAACAATGAGCTCACCTTCATTGTGGGGTCCTTGGTTCTCCTGGGATTTGCAGCGTATAAATATACCTAGCGTTACATTTTGGAACTATGTTCCGCGTTGCTGTCAGGTAATAAAGATGACAAAAGCAAATCACTCTGTATCTACCCAAAAGATCGAAAAATTGAGCAAGATCTACTACAACCCAGAGCATCTTTGGGTTGGAAGGAAAGCCATCAAGCTGCTCGCTGAGGAGAGTGGACTATCCAAAAAGAAAGTCTTGCACTGGTTATCTAGGCAATTACTATGGGTTCGGCATATTCGGGGCCCAAAAAAGATAGACTACCCTCATTTCACTATTGCAAAGCCTAATGAAATGCATCAATTTGATCTACTGTACATGCCTCATAACAAAGTTTATGGGAACTCCTATAAATACATCCTGACAGGCATCGATGTAGCTTCGAGATATAAAGTAGCGAGACCTTTGCGTAGGAAAAAGGCTTCAGATGTTGCAGAGATGATCAAGGATATCTACGCGAAGTCCGGAGGCAAGGCAGGACCTCTGCGCTATCCTAAGACATTCCAATGCGATAACGGAGCTGAGTTTAAGTCAGATGTGACCAAGCTGCTAGAAGGAAAAGGGGTGGAGATTCGTCGAGCCACAACCAAGTATCATCATACATTTACAGCGTTCTTTGAATCCTTCAACAAGATCCTTGCGGAGAGACTTTTCAAACCTCATGATGCGCAAGAGTTAGTCACTGAAGAGACTAGTAGCACCTGTACTCTAGAGTGAAGAGTCTGAACAATACCAGTACTGAGATGATTGGAATGAAACCTTCAAGGGCTATCAAGCTGGACGAAGTACAACTTGTGAAGAGGGAAGAGTTCCCCGCAGAAAAGCCTTTACAAGAAGATGGTCTCTACCTTTACCTGCTTCAACCTGGGGAAGAGCATGGAGATCGGAAAAGACGTGCAACAGACGCTTTTTGGAGCAAAAAGACGAATAGATTGGATCGTATCGTAGCAGAATCAAACAGTCGTATGTTGTACTATCTCAAAGAGGGACCTGAGCGTAGTTTCGTTGCAGAAGAATTAATGCTACTTCCTGAGGATATCGAAGTCCCTCCCGAGTATGTGAACGAGTGGTAGAAAACTTATTGTTCGATCGTTTTTGTGATTCGCAAAGGGCCACAAAAGCGTTTACATATCAATATCGAACATGTTCTCGAACAACTCTCGTGTATCGTCGTCAGGCAGGGTAAAGTGATTGCGGTGAAAGTTGTCGCTACCAAGAACATCTTCCTTGAAGCGGCACCAGGCATGCACAGCGTTGGGATCGTCGCATTCTGGATCTCTCACGATCATATCAGGGTACTGCACTCTTAGAGCGTTTAACCTCGTTGTGAGTTTTTTGCGTTGACATCGGATCATGTAGTGGTTATGTCTGCCAGCTCTTCCATGCTCGTGAGGATCGTTCTTCTCCACCACACATAGCACTGTGTTAATAAAAACTCGGCGTGGTACGTGTCTTTGCCATAGCACCAAGTTGTCTTGCTCAAGAATAGCTACCTGTTTATCTCTGTCTTCGAGATCATCCCCGAGGATAGCGAGGGTTGCTTCGAGGGCTTGGCGCTGCTCTCTGACTTCATCTTGTAATTTTTCCACCCATTTTCCTGCAAGCCACTTTGTCAAAGCTAGAGCCTTACGTTTTCTCGAACGGTGCGTAATCTCCAAGGCGCCATCCAGTGTCACGAACAGATCGGTGGAGTCTTTCGATCTACCAAGGGTGTAGTCGCCGACTGCACCCTCTATTTCTGCCCTTGATGCTATCATATGCTGGTCAAGGCCATACTGCCTAACATTTGGAATCCCTAAGAATCTACCGAGATCAGCACGCTTGAAACGAGGCTGTAAGTGCTCATCGAACAGAGTCTTGACGGCACCAGCAGGTACGTAGTTGAACAGGGCAAGTTGAGTAGACATCTTTTCTTTCTAGGAAGAAGCCCAACCATGGAGATGTCGCTGTGTTGCATCACATGCGTAAGCTATCCTAATGTTTTTCGCGATAAAACCTGATATAGTTGAAAAACAATTGCCACTGTTTGGCTAAACTGGAAGCAACAATTCCAAAAAGCCCATCATGATGATAGTGTTCATCTTTTATCCTCAGGGCTTTTAAGATGTGACTTCTTGATTTGCAGTGACCCGTCGATAAAACAACCGGAACGGGTGTGCCCATATGTTCCAAGCCATAGGACAACAATATTCTTGCAACTCTTCCATTCCCATCTTCAAATGGATGGAGCGAAACAAAGTCATAAAAAAATTTGCCGCGGCACCTATCTTAGCCCCACCGTCAGAGCATGTCGAGATTTGGTTGTTAACTTTGTTCAAAATCTCCCCCAGCCGCCGCTCTATACACTGGTGTGGTGGATAGGCTGCCCAAGTGCCCGCAGAATAACAAGACCGTGTCCTAAATTCACCATTAGTGATGGGTTTGTTATTATCATCTATCGAGTTTTCCATCAGTGAACACGTCTTACATTATCCAACGTCAAAATGGTTTCTCGGCCCAGGCTTTGTTTTGCGTTGAAGTGACGGAAAGTTTGATTCCTTTTCTGTTTGTTGGATCGACCATTAGCGTCCCACTTCTCGACGCTGCATATGTCAAACATACCGCAATCTTTGAAGTGTGTCTCCATCTTGTTCGTTTGGCAGCGTACTCTCTTGCGCGTTGCTTCCATACAGAAATGCCACCATGTTATCACTTGAAAAATCTTTCATGAGGGGATGGTCGGCGTATTTTTTGTTGTAATCGTTTGAATATTCGACATGTCGGCAAATAGCCATATGATCGTCAATGCTCATCCATGGTAATTTTTGGATTTTTTCCTCCATTTATTTATAATTAATAAAACTTCTTGGCAAAAGGTCTTAAAGGCTCATGATCTGAGATCCTATAGCTCCTAGGGTGCTCCAGTTTTGAGGTGAGTCTTGATGTTGAAAATCTCTTCCTTGGTTGAAATAACATCGTTTTCTTCGTGAATGAGGTCAAACTCTTTCCGATTCTTTGGGTACCAAACAAAAAGCATCTTCATCTGGTCCCTTACCGTTATTGGTATCTTCTTATATCTCTGTCTAAGCACTCATAAACTATGCTTCCGATGCCTTTCAGACACAGCTAACTGTATCAATGCTCCACGAGTTTTATCAAGAGATTCATCCGCTATAACATCGTCAACAATGAACAGAGTGTTTTCACCAGATAGCAGCGACGATAGTTTTTCGATCCATTCAAAAAGCTGATCCTTTGGGTTGATCAGAAAAACATAATCGTCTTTCCAAAGCGAGGATCTCTCGAGGTAAGTGTAGTTCCATTGTATAGTTGGACAGAGGATAATGATATTGTTGAAGTGTCTTTTGTACTCAGTTTCGAGAAGGTCTAGAACACGCTGCGTTTTTCCGCAGCTTGTTGGTCCTGAAAATATCGCCGTATGAGGCTCTTTGACTATATCAATAGGCATCGCATCTGGGGTCATTTATTTGAAAGCCCTGCGACTTTTATATTCCACACTGTGATATCTCCCTTCTGAGATGTTCAATTGAGCATCACTGAGAAGATAGATATATCACCGGATATTTCCTGCTCCGTCGGCTCTCTTCGTCATTTGCAGAGTGATACCATCACTTAAGCGCTGGAGAGGTCTCCCACTACCATGCAGTATATGATCAGGAGATGATCGAAAATCGACAAAAAGCGCATATCTTTCAGTCATGAATTGGATCGTACGATGTGAAATGGGGAACAAACTGCAGCCTGTCGTGTAATCCTGCTTGGTAGAACGGTAAATCTCTTGTCAGTTCAAACATTTTACCAAGGGGAATACAGAAATTGTTACCGTAAGCTGCTACGATCGCTTTTTCTTCGTCAGTACCCACATCATCGGTAGCCTTCACTTGCAAAGCGCGGATAGTTCCATCATTCTGGTCCAAGCCTTCTGGGATCAGGTTATTCTCACGTTAAAATTTAGGCAACCGTAGATATCGGTAGACGGCGAGGACGTTGTAGTCGTTGATGCTTTGCACCTCGTTGCCGTTCAGCGTGACTCTCAAGTTTTGCACCAGGCTTTTTCCAATATTGCTCACGATAGTACGCTTCGTATTGGTGCCTGTTAGTTCAAGACCAAACAAGAGTCTTAGACTCCCTGGGAAAATAACGTCGTTTTGTCCCATGTTTGATATGTCGACATACAAGTCCTCTTTCTGATTGATTGTAGATGGTACATAACTCACCTTTACACACTGCTTCTTCCCTTTCATAGCCAGCATCGTCTTAATCTCCGCGTAGGGATCGAGTGTCTTTCCGAATATGTTAGTCATAACTGCTTTATTATTAGATAACTTTGGTTGAAATAAATGCCTATAAATCCCACTTATGAACCAGGAGACGATTTTACGCCCGAAGAGAACATTCCAGACGATACAGATAATGGATCTTTCAGTAGACCTGAAATTGCCCAGCCTTGTACCAGCTCCACCGTGCAACGCGAAACACAGACGCAGGAGAGTAGCAGCGCTTCGAAATTAAGCCAGAGAGAAAAGCTTAAAAGATCAAAGATCGACGATCTTTATAAACTTCTTCCAAATGTGAGGCATTACGACGATTTTGAGGTACGAGGGAATCAACTCCTTTATGATGGTATAGAGATCACGAAAAAGAACGGTGAAATGAGGAGCGTCGCCGAGATACAGAGGAGGTTAGTCACAAATCGTATGCGAGGTTTAGGCTTCACCGACTATAGCACACCTAACAAAGGCAGCAAGGCCATGGCTCAGAAACTCCTTAACGAGCTTTTTCATGTCGAGAACGCGGACGATATTGAGATGATGCCCCTTCTGGAGAATATTTTAGATGAAACGGAGAGCCTCCTGTCAGAGACTTCTTTCAACGGGGAGGCCTTTACGGAGCGCGAAAGAAGAGGGATCCACATCGAACTTCAAACCTTGCGAGGGAACTTGAAACACTTGAAAAGCAAGATGATCTTTTACGTTGGCGAGATTGGAAAAGCAGAGGCCAAGGTGAAGAGACTTGAGACGAAGAAAGCCGCACCTGGAGTATCCGAAGAACAGCAAACTATTTGGAAGGATGACATTGCTAGAGCTAAAGAAGATCTAGAACGACTCCAAGATCAAAAGGAGGCTGTGCAAGCAGCGCATGGACTGTTATCATCCGATACTCAAGGCCAGCTGAAGGCGATTAAAGACACCTTGTTAAAGATGGTGGAAGGCGACAATTCTCTCACTGAAAAGCTCAAGATCCTCTTTAGGGAGCAGGGCATAACCAAAGCAAGCATCGTCTCAGCAATCGGGTTACTCATATCCACCCTTGTGCTAGCGGTGACAGGAGGTGGAGCGACTGCAACAAGAGGAAGCGGTGGCAGTGCTAGTAAAGGCTTTGTACGGAGAGACTTAGGAAATTTTTAAAGTACTTGGCAAGAAAAGCAGGCGCAGTACTCCCAGGCATCATCGGTACAGTGGTCTCCTTCTACAGAGTGGCTGCAAAAGTGGTTGAATTTGTGGCTCAGCATCTATACATAGCACTTGCAAGTGTCATCGCATTTGCTGTTGCATACATAGGTAGGAAGGGTACCAGCAAAAGATCGTAATAGGTCGTGTGTGTAAATAAATACACCACACGACTGTTCCCTACTTTTTTAACCAGATATAAGCGATGATAAGACCTATTCCTGTTGTAACCAACACGGCCTTGGTATCGTCATCATTTTTCGCTTCTATTGCCTCATGAAGTATTGCGTGGCTCGCCTGTGGTGTACGATGCTTCGTCGAGGTCTCAACACCCGGCTTCGCACTAGCGTTTATACCAATCGAGAAATACTCCTTGTTGATGAGTATCTTGTTCGTAAAATTCAGGATGTTTCCAATGTGAAGGTTATATCGCTAGGTATCATATACACACCATGGGCAACGCTAAAATCTACCTTAGACCTCGCGTATTTGAGGACATTTTGGAATTCAGAAATTTCCTTACTCGTGTCGCTATCTTGAATCACAAGCTCCTCAAACCTTGTGAGGAAGAGCCGTTGGGCATCAATCGCACTGCCTTGGTTCCCAATTATCCCAGATCTCGCGTTCGCCTGGCTTTCAAGGATCAAGTAGACATAAAATCTCACGCTTTGCGATAACCGCTCAATACCAATGCGAGTAAGGCCTCGGCTTTTCTCGATAATCTACCTACTCCACGAGTCTTCATCAAGATAGCTAGGGCCTGAACCCGGATTCATAGTGAGTCTGCCAACTACTGCAGATGCTTTCGTTCCTCCCCTCCTGCTCAACACCAGGCACCCCAAACTCGCGAGCCAGCTGTTGGAGTTTCTGTTGGTTGAATGCGTTGTTGAGACGTCGAAATCGTTCCGATCCAGGTAGTGAAATATGAAGCTGGGATAGGATCTTGCGCATTTGGAAATAGACGTGGAAGCAATACACGGCACGAAGCATGGGCAGCACCGCTGAATGAAATTCCAACTCAGCGTTTAGATGCTCCATGGAAATACCGCAAGCAGAGGTAGCGCAGTAGGCGGCAAAATTGAGTTGCGTAGACCAGAGGCTAAACGGGTGGCTGTTCCACGCCTTCACTAGTGAGGTAGTACCGGAATGGAATTCATAGTCGACAAATATGTCTGGAAACTTCACATTGAAAGAGGAACCCTTGTCATCAATAACGATGTCCTGGAGCGTAAGATCGTTGCCCTTAAGACGTTCCAGATATCTCCCGTGGCTTGGTGCATACTTCGCCTTTGGGTTGTACGAGTAAATGCTTACTTTGCTCATCTTTCTTCTATAAAAAAGATGAAGCAACTATATATCACAGATATCGACAAGCCTACAATTTTTGACGATTACCTAGGGCAGTGTACGAGGATCGCTCTAAAGTCAATCAGTATTCCACGTGGTTGAACATTTATAGTAACAACGATTTTACGATTGGGAAGGTGGGGCCTGATCAGAAGGTTACCCGGATCGAGATCATGTACAGTTTGTACACGATCGAGGATATAGCGAGTATTATCAACAAGCAAGCTGATGGTTTTTATTCTAAAAAATGGGCTCTGCAGGATCCGTGTATCGGATGGCTTTACAGTCGTCATTCACAGGGCATTGCAAGATCTCATGGACATACCTGATCCTGCGGGTGGGAAGTACTATACGAGGGGCGACTATGATGGGATCTACAAGACCGACGTTTACCATAGACTACGACTTGTCTGCCGTCAGTTGGATGAAAACGATTGCTTCTTTGATGGCAAAAAGTCCAAGATTCTCGCCATGCTTCCCACCAAGGAGTTGAATGCTTGGGGAGATATGCTTACCTGGAATTGTGACACTCCGATCTACCTTCCTTTGAAAGGCTTGACAGACAGGCTTGAGTTTATGCTGACCGAAGAGTTTCATCAGGAGAAGAACGTATCCTTTGTAAGGATCACGATGCACTTGCTTATAGAACAATAGTTTAATAAAGATGGATACTATGAAGCTATACCCACCTTTGCCATTTGTCGCAAGTGCGCCCGAGGATGATACTATGTATGAGGAAAGTCAGGTCTACAGACTGAAAAAGATCGACGAGATCGAACAGTATCTGCGAAAGGAGATCAAAGAGCGGGACGGACTCGCGAAAAAGTTCAAGATGCATGGCACCTGGGTCCGCTATTTCGATCATGGATTACTTGGCGTAAGCGTTATCACTACAGGAATGGGACTTGGTGCATTAGCAACAGGTCTTGGGGCTCCTCTATGCATTGCTATGGGAGGTATAACTAGCCATAGGAATTGGGCAGGCTGGCCTGAAGACTGCTCGCCAACTCAAAACTGAATTCCATCGTAGATCTCATCTCAAAAGCTATGGAGAATGGTATTGTGACTTATTATGAGTTCAGTCTCATGCAGGAAAAGAAGCGCTATTTGCTGCTAAAGGAACAGATGAGGCAAAGAGTGAAGCGCATCATCAATAACATCGATGAGAGAGAGCGTGCTGAGCTAGTCGCAAAAGGGAGACAAGAAGGAAAAGATGCGGTTCTGAAAAAACTACAATCTGTTCAATATGCCTCAAATTCTCAGACACGCCTCCAAGGTACGCACCATGACACATATGATATGCAAGTCATTTTGTATGGTACAAAACTATAGAATACTAACTCTTAGACTTAGCCCAGCTCCGCGGAGCCGCTAGGCAATACCGGATCTGCCACATTCTACCATAATTTACAACACAATCCACCACCTCTCCCGATTCTAGACCAATGAGCAAGTCACCATCATGTACAACACGTCGCGATTTCTGATGCAGCTCTTCGTCCAGGATCTCGAGATTTCGCTTCCAGGCTATTCCTACACAAGGCTTGCAGTAAGGACCATCCGTCTGCGTTGATGCCTCTTTGAACTTGATTTTTCGGATATCCTTCTCTAGTTCTTCTCTTGACAACTTGGACCTTCCCTTGATACCTAGACTACTCGCTTCCTCCTTTAGGAGCTTTACGGTTTGGACTGTAGGCTGTCGCTTTATTACATCACATGCGTGTTGCTGCTGACTATTCATGTTTGTTTGTATGGTTGACTTCAACCATATAAACCTTTAGCATACTACAACTCAGTAAAGCTCTCATACCATTCAACCTCCTTGTATTTACACTCTTGTAGGTAGCTCTGTACGTAATAGTTGCTACCCTGTCTATAGATGCTCCCCAGCTTGATGTTGGCCGTACATTCGCAAGATTGTTTTTCAGACACCTTTTTCTTATGGAAGTTGGTTCTAATCTCACCCTCCCTCTCCTTAAGCTTAGGGTTGATGTAACGATCTTTCTTCACACTTGGGTTGGTGAAGTCATGCCCTTCCAAAACCTCTACCTTCTTCAAGATCTCGTCGTATTTGGCCAACCACTCAGGATAGTCACCAAGATCAAACGACATGGTGAACGCGGAATTCTCACTATATTGAGAGACACCCTGTGAAAAGACGTTTTTAGGTGTCTTATCAGCAATGGAGATAACTTGTCTTGATCAAGATATCCAATTATATATCTCTCGTCCTTGCCTTTTTTTGCAGGGATAGAGTCACTCAAGACCAGGTTTTCGATATGCACATCTTCGATATTGTACGGTGTTACGTTAGCGTAAAATTCTTTTGACTTGACGGTTTTGTCTCCAAATTTCAACATCCTCTTTATTTATTGATTTTCAAGTCCCAACTAGCATCGGGTCATGGGCAGACCTAAATCATAACATACACAACTACCTCCATTATACGTGATATACTCCTGATAGCAGTACCAGCACAACATTTTCGATCGTATGCTACCTTCCACCAGAAGTCTCCGCCCATATTTACATCTATCATACTCATCAAGTACGCGTTCACACTCATCGCATTGTTGTTCATCACTTTATCTTATGGTTCTAGCGAAACATAAGATCCACATGTAACTTACCTCTCATTACCGCGTTCCATCGCTCCGCTCCACAACTTTTCAAGATCCTTTTTTTCGTCCTCTGAAAAGCACCAATTGATAGCCCTGTCGGGATGCCAGGCTAACGGAAGCAGCTCGTTCCTAATTCTAGCCTTCTCCGCTTTCCTCTGGCGATGGTCATCAAGCCTCTGGCGATAGGCATCGAGCAATTCAGGCTCATCCTCAACGGTCTTGTGGCACATGTCCTGAGTAACAAAACAGTCCGGGACATAGTTGAACACCTCAGGGTCATATTCAACGGCTTTGCTATACATGTCATGGGTCTTGAACTTATCTGGGACATACTTGAGCAGCCAGTGATTCTCTTCAAAATGGCTCTGATGCACATGTCCTGAGTCTTGAAATAATCGGGTGCATACTTGAGTGTATAGGCTCTGTGTTCAACAACTCTCATGCACATGTCCTGAGTCTTGAACTGATCTCGGACATACTCGAGCACACAAGGTTTCTCTTCAACAACTTTGATGCACATGTCTTGAGTCTTGAACTTATCTGGGACATACTCGAACATCTCAGGTTCCTCTTCAACGGCTCTGATGCACTTGTCCTGAGTCTCGAATTTATCTGAGACAAACTTGAGTGCATAGGGATTCCCCTCAACGGCTCTGATGCACATGTCCTGAGTCTTGAACTTATCTAGGACATACTTGAGCACATAGGGTGTGCCTTCAACGGCTCTGATGCACATGTCCTGAGCCTTGAAATGATCTGGGACATACTTGAGTGCATAGGTATCCTCTTCAACGGCTCTGATTCACATGTCCTGAGTCTCGAATTTATCTGGGACAAACTTGAGTGCATAGGGATTCCCCTCAACGGCTCTGATGCACATGTCCTGAGTCTTGAACTTATCTAGGACATACTTGAGCACATAGGGTGTGCCTTCAACGGCTCTGATGCACATGTCCTGAGCCTTGGAATGATCTGGGACATACTTGAGTGCATAGGTATCCTCTTCAACGGCTCTGATGCTCATGTCCTGAGTCTTGAACTTATCCGGTACATGCTTGAGCATGTCGGACTCCCTTTCGAGGACTCTGATGCACATGTCCTGAGTAACAAACCAGTCCGGGACATACTCGAACATATAGGGATCCTCTTCAACAGTTCTGATCCAAATATCCTGGGTCTTGAACTGATCTAAGACATGCTCGAACATCTCAGATCCCTCTTCAACAGCTCTAATGCACATGTCCTGCTGCACTCGATCAGCAAGAGCATCGCGAGTTGCTGCTACTGACGCTGATACAGCGCTATAGATTGCGCTCATTGCATTTCTGAACCAACTCATCTCTCTTTATTATAAGTAGGATCCAAAGCTGGCTCTTCGGATAGATTATAGTCATTGGTGTACATATCAAACAATTCCTCTTCATATAGCCAGCTGAATCTATGATCGATCCCCATCTTCAACTCCTCAGCGCGTTGTTCATCGAAATAGATTGTGGACAATTCTGAGACACTCATTTTTTATACACACAAACCCTCAACCAGCATAACTTTTTGAGTACAATTTCTACTCAACTTGCGCATGATACTGTCGGATGTCGTTGCTATGCATGAGTGAACATGGTTAAACCCTACTATTTTGAAAAAACTGCCCAGGCAGTGTTGTGATGGTAGTGATTCACCGATGTTCACAAGTTTGCATGGATACTTGATACTAATTTGAAAAAATGATAAAGACTTGTGCCTAGGCAGTGTTGTGATGGTAGTGATTCACCAATGTTCACAAGTTTGCATGGATACTCGACAGTATTCGAGATGGAGTGTCAAAGGAGCAGGTCTGAGGCGGGAGATGCGTCGATGTTCACAAGGTTCATAGAAGTGTCTCAAAACATAGAAAAACGCGATCAAGAAAATGTGTAGAATTATGTGCTTTTGACGAAAGGTGAAAGAGATATAAAGGCTTAAAAAGTACAAAAAAAATTATTTATAAATTGGTACACTTATTTATACATTTAACAGATGAGACATAACTTTTTCAGTGACATTAAAGGAAAATGAACACATCCACTTTGGCGGTCACAGACGGACACAACTTTCGTATTATTATACTAGTCGACTAGTCGATGTATAGGATGATGTACCTTTAACCGAGATATGCAGAGATATTGGGGTTTAAAGGTTTTTTTACTTAATTTGGTCCCAGGTTGTCCTTAGTTACCTCGTGGTGAAAAATGACTGACGTCACTACCTCGTTTACAAGTTATTTGGCCTCAAAGTTATAACTGATAAGTAAACAATCTTAATTAAACGCATTGACGTCAGTCTTAATCCTAATCGGTCCGGGGCTTTTCGAACATACTACGACCGGGGGGGCGGAATCCCCCCCCCCCCCCCCCCCCCCTCAATAACTTTTCATAGGGCTGTTCAAATTGAATCAAACTTGGCACACTTATAGTACGTCATAAAAGGAACAAAATGGCAGCAATAAATTTTTGCTTGCGTCAGCACATTTTATGTGACGTCATCAGAAGCTTGAAATTTGTTAAAAATGCCACTATCTGCTTAACATTTAATTACTTTTGTTCCAGAGCGAATTTTTGCATTCTGTTTGAAGTTTCTGAAAGCTAAATAAATGTTATTTTCGGATTTTTACGTGGATCGCATAAAAATTATTTTTTTTCGATTTTCAGGTAAAATCCGACAAAATCGGGAAATCGGGTTAATTACGTGTCCAAATTATGCAAAATGATTCTTCTTAATAAAACAAAGTTGTGTTACAAGTTTCAAGTTCTAAGCATAATTCTAACAGGAGTTATTAAATTTTCCCCATTATAATAAGGATTTCATAGAGATTTTTAGGTGTAGTTTCGAGTAATGGCCAATATCAAAGTCTCTGAAAGGTATGGGACCTAAACATTTGGCATGCAAGTGTCTAATAGATAAATATTGAAACTCAGTAATTTTATAGCCATATAACATAGCAATAAGGTGTTATTAAAAAAAAACGTCAGGGGATTCCGCCCCCCCCGGACCGAATAGGGTTAATGCATTGACGTCGTGCTAAAACGACAGAAGGATTAACAAATCATACCCCATTCACACCTAACAAAATTGGTTTAAATTAAACTGGTTTTAATTAAAATGATTTTCATTCAGCCCGGGTTGAAATTTTTTCATGTAATCACAATTCCTAATATGAGTGAATTTTCTGTTAAAGGCAGGATGAAATTTTTGCCACCTGCACCGAGCTGAAATTTTAGCCCGGGCTGAAATTCTCCATGTAATCACCCCCTAAAACTGGGTTTTACAAGTACCATTCAAACCTAAAGTTCAAAACACATTTGCCACGCTCAAGAATAAAATTAAGTATGCTCAATATTCTGACTTGAAGCCTCTTTGAAAGGAGTAAAAATATTCTCTGGTCAGAACCATGAATAAAGTTTATAAAGAATCTATCTCATAGATAGGTTAGCTACACCATAATAATGTTTCTTGAAAATTTATTTAACTGAAAGTTTGCAAGCAGACCACAGGAACAATCGTCTTTTCAGTTTTAAAACTTCGCCTTCAGCTTAATAACAAAGCGTCTTCAGATATACAGCCTCATGTTTACTTTGCATATTGGAATCCTTTTTTAATATGAATGTGTAGCTACCTACTGCTCCTGATGTGCATAACCACTGAATAAAAACTTAATTCGAATATGAGTTCAACTACATTTAATTCTTTATATTTTGCTCCATTTATCTTCTAATGTTGCAAACAACTTTCTCGTGCTGCACGAGCACGCCAGCGATCCGCCTTTTTTGTTTATGTTTAAACATGGTTTTCGATAAAACACGAATAAAACAACCTCGACAGGTTGTTTTATTAAAACTAGGTTTATTAAAACTGGCTTCATTAAAACAGGTTTTACTGTGGTATGAACGGGGGTATATATAAAACATGGTTTTATAAAGCCACATTAAAACATGTTTTAACTTTAGGTGTGAATGGGGTATTAGGCATAACTGATTGGTTAATTAAATCGATGCAAAAAGTGCAGCAAAGAACCGGATGGTTTATGTAAATATTTATCCAGTGCGGGTTAAACATGCGACGCGGGTCGAAACTAAAGCTGCGGCACAACCCTTTTGAACACAGAGACAGACGACCGCTATTATTATAGAGAAGGAACACAATTTCTAAATTCCTTATATCCATCGAATTTGTAAAAATTAAAAAAAATTAAAGTCCCGTTAGAAATGTAGGGTGTGTGGATAGTTGTCAAATATTTTCACAGTCAGTATCGAACGAAAAGCACCAATGATTCAGAATAGGCAAATACTGAATCTTTCTTACATTTTAGGTTCTTTGGTATCTTAAAACTTGAGAGTTATTGCTTTCAATTAAAATTCAAGAAAATGTGCAAAAGAATTTCAAAGGATAAATAATAAAATTTCAAAATCTCATTTATATTCCGAGTCTACATGTATTTCATAAGTTACACCAACATAGTTCTAATTATACACTTTATATACACATAACTCTTGTTGTCAGCGATTGATTAAAGGAGCTAACAAAACGACCTGTTGATTTTTTGACTTTAGTGATTTACACGAAAGTCGAGCTAATGGCGGTAAATAGATTTATGAGCACTGAGGATAAAAATGACATCTAAAGTCATCTTAAATATCACTTTGGACTTCTAAAATATAACTAAAAACGACAGAAAAGATCCCCATGTCTCTTTGATATCCATAATTTATTTGATGTGAGCACTTATCATGCCATTGAATCAAACTTTCCGATTAAATAAACTTCAAATTTTTTTGAACCGGGCTAGCTATATTCTTCTTGATTTTGCGTACACAAGATTATTCTACATAAAGCCAGTCAAAGCAACAACAATGACTTTAGAATCATTTTAGAGGTATTATTACATTCTTAAAGCTAGTAAAATAACATTTTTACCAAATATAATTTCCTCGTGCTGTCCTTGTTTCCTCGTCAAAACAAACTTTAGTTTTACTGATATTTATTATATTTTACAGAATGTACCTCATTTTACCGTCAAAAAAGAATACTAAAAGAAAATATTCCTTTTCAAGAAAATAGCAATAAAAAAGTAGCAAATTAATTATAACAAAAGTAATTACTCATAAACAGGTTGTCCATACAGTTGTAAAGTAAGTATAATTTCGTGTACTTGATGTCGAATGGGCCATTTATTAGACAATATCATGCAGAATGTGCGACGATGAAGAGTAACGTCCATGACAGAGAGCTTACTTGAACCGCTTTGTAGCCCCTTGAGCTCCAAACAAAAATAAGCTGAACAACAAATTGGTAAGTAAAGTTTCACTTTCCTTTGCAGTTTTGTTTCTTATAGAACTGTTTACCTGAAGAAAAAAACTACTACGTACCTTAGTCATATTATTAATTATCATGAAACGTTGGATATATTGCAAGTCAACCGTATCTTTTTAGAAACCTTTAGAACCAGCTAAAATATTTTCTCCTTACTTATTCCATAATAAGCAATTTACATAAACAATAAATATCCACTTATCCCAAGGCTCTTAGTTGAAACATCAAAACAATTTTTTTGGTCCCTTTTCTCTGAAGCACATATTTCTTGCCGCCTACTTTTAATGCCTTGCGTTGTTGGATTAGGGTGCGTGTGACATTCAATGCGATATTATTTCTCTTAAAAATGGTAAATTAGTGATCTAGGTCTAATCTACCTCTGCTAATCTTTTTTTTAAGACTAAAATTTAAAAAAGTATGTAATATTTAAAACGTACAAGATGCGGCTTTTTCCTGCTCAACTGAACCCTAAAAAAGAGAAGTCTTTGAAATGGTAAAAACAAAAATAATATCGTGCGACCGGTTCAATTAAACAAAGTACAGTGGAATCTCTCTATCTCGAACTCGCTAGGGACCAAAAAAATTGTTCGAGATAGAGAAAGTTCGAGATAAAGAAAGGAAAATACCTTAGGCGAACCACAAAGGGACCGAGACTTTAGTTCGAGATAGAGAGAAGTTCGAGATAGAGAGTAGTCGAGATAGAAAGATTCCACTGTAGTTAAAAATCATTCTCTCGCTTATTTAGCACTTACTACCCCTGTTATATATGCTTATCACCTTAAAGTTAGCGACTGTTGACTCTACTATAAAGGGAATCTATAAGAGGTGAATAAGTTTGTCGGGAAAAGTTTTTAAATCCTCGCTGACTATATTTCATTCACAAATCAAAATTTTGTCTGCGTTTGTTAAAACACACATGCTTTTTATCGGAAACCGTGGCGTTGTTCTAATATGACTTATTGCGTAGCTGAATCCTCCATTCCAAATCTTCTAAGGACCCATCCATATGTCGCTCTGCTCGGCAGATAGCGTACATGTGGATAATCTATCTGCAGATGGCTCATACGCTGGATTATCTGCTTGATATTTTAGTGTTGAACCATTCCGTTGACTCGTCTTTGCATCTATTACAGATCCGTTATGGCCAGCATTTCGTAATGTACTATTCGTCATCGTAGTATTCGTACTATTAATGCCAGTTTTATAAGGGAAACTTGCTGTGCTATCTTCTCCTTCATTCAAAAGTAATATTCTGAGCTAAACAATATTGTATAAAAAGTTATGATCACTTTATCATATTTTTTCAATGTGGTTTCGGTATATTTATTCTAAAATTCGTATTCACTTGATAATTTTTTTCTAAATCACTGTAGGGAACTTTACGTTCAGAATCAAAGCATAGCCGATGTAGGTAAAGGGGTAATAAAAAAAACGTCCAGAAAAAGAACATAGAACATGACCTACCTTGGGTAAAAATATGAGCAGCAATGTCACTGTGGTGCCCAAACATACGCAGATGGCAACAATAACGTATCCAGCTTCATGATTTGTTGTATTAGACAATGCAGTAGTACACACGACTCCCACTGCTGACAAAACGGCAACATTGTATACAGCCATTCCTAAAGCAGAAATACTCTTATCGCTATTTTACTAACTTCGATGTGACTTTGCTTTATTAAATAGATGTTCCAACCCTCAATTTTCATTTAGAACAAAAACAAAATGTCATGAGTAAAGAGCAGTAACTTCGGAATTATTCACGTATTCCTTAATACACCAATAAATGTCGCAATCAACAATGAATGTTGGATGGTCAACAATAAATGTCGCAGTTAAAATTCGTTTAATAATAAAAGTCACCAAATTCCTTGAACGAAAATTTTAATAATTAAATTTCTTTTACTAATTGAAATACTGTTAAATACTTAAATATCAATGCAATGCAGGTGCTATAATGATCAATAATATGACCTGTTATCTCGCTTGTATATAGAACGGTTACAGATAACATTGGACAAATTGATGGAGTGGATGAAGACGGTGTAATAGAAAATGAGGAAAGGGATAATAAAAATGAAATGTTGGAAAAAAGTTGGATGATGATGAGGATATGATGGAAGGAACGTTGTAAAGGGACTATGGGCGACGATGAAGAAATATTGTGCAGTGGTGAAAAATATGATACAATAGAGCGAAGAGAGGAAGAGGATGAGGATGAAGATGAGGATGAGATGAAAATGGACGAGGATGAAGATATTATAAAAAAGCACGATGAGCAAGATGCAATAAAAATGAACAGAGAGGGTTATCACCAAGAAATGCGTTATCGGTTAAGTCGAAATGAACAGTGATGAACTTGTTAATGGCGAATAAGAAAAACTAGTAGTGATCTACCTGGAGTGCTTGGAAGGTGAATGAGGCGACTTTATTTGGCGATAGTAACAAATTTTCGTTAATTACCATAGTCTAAAAATGTAAACCTGTGTCGCCAGTTTTTTTGGATCTCGCAACATTAGTTTTGTTGGCAGTAACAACATACAAATTTAATCGATTTGGTTTTGTATCTTATTACTTGTGACAAAAACATGCTGCGAGTAACAAAATATGTTAGTGGTGACAAACAACTTTGTTAATTAACAATTTCTTCCTGTCGCCACTTAATTCTGGGTCAAATTGTTTTGACAATTGTAACAAAACTGAATTTGTTACTATCGCCTAAAAATATTGCCTCGTGTGACTTAAGCGTTGGCGGGTGCAGTGCTACATTGCTCGACGTTAAATAGATTTGATAAATGCAGAAAACAGACAAAGGAGATGGTACTGGAAGGTTGGTGAAGTATATCGTATTAACATTAAAAGCCTTATGGCCAAAACATTGATCTCTATGGAGATTTTATATAGTACACAGTTTTTATTTTTATTTCAGTATATATTTGATCCATCTTTTTTATATATAAGACAATTTATGAATAGATAGGAACAATTTTTCGTGCGTGTATCTTTTACCGTTTCATTGTTCTATTTGAATAAGAACATTACTAGTTATTAAGGTACCATGAAAGTTGGATTTGAAAAGATGTCACAGTTATCGCAGAAACCATAAAGTTTCACATCTATTGTTGAGCTTGCGACATTTGAAACAAGAAAAATATATAAGGTAGAAAGTAGATTTGAACATTTGCTACATCTGTTGTTGACTTGCGACATTTATTGGTGTACCATCCATTCTCTCATTAGAAACAAGCTGTGAATTAAACATTATTTCAGGATATGAAAATCTAAAAACTTTTTCGGAGCCTTAGGTTAAGAATGGGTTACAAGAAAGTTACCTATAAATTTTGAATCGTTCAATGCTGTCACAGTAACGTTTCGTGTTTCCCAAGCCAAAAACAAACCAAAGATCAACAACAATCCTTTGTAAGCATACAAACAAGATGTGAAGTGCGTTTGAAACTCACATTCACACTGGTGAATGTATGGAATCGTAATAACATCGTTCTTTATGTCTTCCTGCAAGACAGGAGAAAACAAATATACAATAAACCAAAAAGGACAAAACAATAATAATAATACAGTAAACAAAAATATAAAACGGCGCTGGTTCGAATTTATTACAGTCAGAACGCTCAATAGCATTCGAAAAATAAATTAAGAAAACGAGATTACTTTTCTATTTTTTAAAGCGCCTGAACCGTATATATTAATTCTCTAGCGTGTGTGAACATGGTTGTCCACGCCACAGAAATCACCGGCCACTTTCTTTTACTATCCTACAGCGAGGCGGGACGCTAAAAATTACCAAGGTAAAAGTTAGGGCAGTACTTCATAGTAAGTTGTAACTAAATGAGCACGGCTAAAGACGATATAAATATCCTTATATCCTTATATCGAAATACCTATTTGTATAGACATACATATATCGCTATATGGTTCTGACAAATAGACAGGTTTACACCTTCACACATTATACAAAGTCTTAAATAGATTTTCCAGCATATATAGCGGACGTTTGTTTGCAGAAAAGATGGTTGATTACGAGTTAAGTTTTGTAGCTGTTCTTTCAGCATTTTTTGTGATTATTCCTTTAAAATAAATCTTACAAAACCATTTAAAGCAGAGCATTGTTATAGAAGTGCAGCATAACACGGTTTGTGTAAAATTTGTGCAGCTATGGTTTTCCAGTTTATATAGTTCATATATATATTTTTTATTTGGCGTAACTAGCTAATATTAGGTAACTAGAACTCCCCAGTACCTGTTTGAGTTAGGTTGTTAGTCCTCTTTGGCTATCTTTAGCTAGCTATAGCTACTTTAGTAGTCTTGATAGGGATATTGCTCTAAATTATTTCAGAGTCAATCATGGAAGATTTATCAAGCTATAAAATCTTTTAATGAAGTTTTATATAGCTACTATATTAGTTTGAGGAAACACTAAAATAATTTTGTGTAAAGTTACATGGAAGAGACTGTATTACGACAAAATAATTTTTATTTAAGATGTGATAAGTGTGTCTGGTAGCTAAGATGTGGCCATTTATTGCTGTTATGTTTTTTACATTTCCTAGTAAACTTTTATGAAGGAGTACTGCATGTAACCAAAAGGATTGGTTTTATTAAATTCTCATTTTACAAGATTCTTTGACATTCATGTATTTTTTTACATTTTCGGTAAAGATTTGTATAGGAAGGATTGTCTATTTATATTGTATATAGCTAAGTGTTTGTGGAAAAGAACCTCATACAATATACACCGACAGTACTTTTTTTATAGAATTAGAATTAACACCTTGTAAGCACGCCATTGTTGTTTTTATATCTTGTAAAAAGTTTTATAAGAACTGTGTGCGGCATACTTTATTGTCAGAACGAAAAGAAAAGTTTACTGATTTGCAGGTTTTTCGAAAATTCGCTTAAGTTAAAATTCCTCGAAATAGCACGGCTTTTTGCAATATATATGCAAAAATAAGTTCTGCTAAACTTATGAAAGACTTGAAAACAAAAACAAAATGTCATGAATAAAGAGCAGTAAGCCTTATTAAGCGAGAAAAGTTATTTAAACTAAACTTATTTCCTAAACTTATTTCCTAGAAACTCTAATATAATATTCTGACTCTAAAATTATACGAAAAGTTGAATTCCTACTTTATCAACCGTGAAAATTTATTCTACCAAAATGCATCAAACGGACTTTTGTTTGATTCGCGAAATTTTCTTTCTGTTAAAATATTTAATAAAGTACAGAAATTATTTATTTTTTTAAACTTTTTTTATTTTTTAGTTAATTTTATTTATTTTTTTCGAGTAAGATTTAGGGGGTAAAAACCTAATGCTACATGTTGAAAGAACTAATTTTTGTCGATTTAGAATCATTCCACACAACTATTCTCTTTGACTATTTGTGTAAGCCTTTGTGAGTGTGGCCATTTAATACACAAAAAGAGTTATTTTAATTGATTTCGTAATACTAATACGCCTTTTGTGTGTGTATGTGTGTGTACGCACGATGAGGCCAAGAACTGCTTTTTGAAATTTCCAACTTATTTTTTTTAAATTTCCCGCTTTTATATTTCCGCTGACGTTTTCTAATTTCCCGCTGCGAATATTTTTCGAATGTTTAAGCAATTTTGTTCTTTAAGGAAATTGAATGTTTTCAATATTGTTGTTGTTTTCCTCGAGGAAATAAATGTTGTTGTTGGAAGCTAGTAAACGTTTATCTGAAAGTACAGATAAACCTTGAGTTAAATTCCTGTCTGATGAGGATTTGATGAAACTTGAGAACGAAAACAGAACAAAAAGCACAAAAAATGGATAAAAATTTATCAAACATAGGCTCAAGAACGTTCCATTAATCAAAACGTGGAAGGGCCTGAAGAAAAAGAACTGGATGACGTTTTGTCACAGCTCTATGGAATAGTTCGAAAACAAAATGGGAATTAGTATGAACCAGAGAGTTTATGAGTGATACAAAGTTCTTTAAATCGTTACTTTACTTTAAAAACATTCTGAAAGATAAAGTATGTATTCGGAGTCGTAAAGTTTTGGAAGGTAACGCAAGACACTTGTGAGAACAGGGAATGAGGAAAAAAAGAAACGCCAGTAAAGCTCTCGATTCAGGTGAATTATTATTATTATTATTATTATTATTATTATTATTATTATTGAAATTATTTACCCAGGATAGCCTCTTCAGTTCCTATTGGTACTGCTATCAACGAGGGTCCTGCGAAGGGGGTCCTAGCGTATTTAAAGCTCCCATTTGAGCTACGAAAGTCGTGCAAGCACAGCAATCGCTCAACTAGACAACCGCCTAAGATATCAATCCTATTCTCATGCGGAACACTAAGCAGAAAGGATAGATTCACACTTTTATAGTCTCTGGCATGACTCGGCCAGGGTCTGAAACCAAGACCTCCCGCACTGGAAGCGAACGCTCTACCACAAGGCTATCAGTCGGTTAAGAGGATGTCCTTTGGTGTAATGGAAACCAGGGTGATTATTTTTCCTATCCCCCTTGCAAAAGCAATGTGGTTTCTCTGTACTCAGCATTTTAGATTACGGGAATGTCAGGAATTAGTATGAACCAGACAGTTTATGAGTGATACAAAGTTCTTTACATCGTTACTTTACTTTAAAAACATTCTGAAAGATAAAGTATGTATTCGGAGTCGTAACAACAACAATGCGAGCGGAAAATTTTGTAATTCGTCACAACAACAACGGGATGAAATATTGAATTCATGGAGGATCCAACCAAAACTCGACAAGGTGGTCTTCGTGCAAAGCAAAGAATAAAGAACCCCGAAATGTTTGCTGTTGGAAGAGAAATGTCCCGTAAGATAGTTGAAATTGTATTTGTTGAAACGTCCGGATGTATTGAAAATTCTAGTAAATTTTATTTGACACCTAAACCAAGTTGTTTCCAAATCGATAAAACCTGGTATATCCAATGGGAAAAAAACATTATTTCAAACATTATGAAGGCTTTAATAGAGCTGGAACTTCACTAGAGAACTGTGGGAAGAAATTAAAAAACCATAGTATAAGAAAAAACGCTATTAAAAAATTGAAAGCGGCTAATATACCGGAGTCTTCGATTATCAAAGTGACAGGTCACACAAGCTCGGCTGGATTGAGAAGTTATGATCCTAAAGATGAGAATGAATATCGTGGAATGCTTTCACTATTATTGAAACTCACCAACCATCAGGGTTTTTAAATGTTCGAAATGATTTATCGTCGAGTAGTAGCGTGGAAAATAAACCGAATTATATATTTCATGGTGGCACTGTTAATTTTAACAATATTTCCCAAAATGTTTAAAGTCGAAAACGAATCTATGTAATTCATTGCAGTGAATCGTCACAATACCAATAAAAGTTTAAGTGAGAACACGTGAACGTTGAATAGTTTGTAAATTTCTTAAACTAGAACAATAGTTGTTGCGTTGTAAATGTTGTTGTTAAATTTTGTTGTTGATACAAGCAATGAGTTTCATTTTGTTTTGGCAGTTTTCCATATAAAGTGCGATTAACCAGTAATCACATGTTTGGTATCGTGAAATTTTGGGATAAATTTACATCCGTCGATTTTGAAATTTTAGAAATCGAACTTGTTTCACTCGAGAAATTTCAAAAATTTCAAAAATCTAACTTGATAAATTCATTCCCAATTTCCCTCTCAAACATGTGATTACTAGTACGAACAAAACAAACTGTGCAAACGAAGTTTTTTCTTTGAAGGAGAACTAACGATTAATAAAACGTCTTGAAAGACAACAGGTGCTTTATTTAATTTGCTAGACTTAAAAACAATACGTTAAATGATTATGCGCAATAAAGTGTACTAGAAGTAGTTTTGTGATAGCAAAATAATTTTTTTTCTACGATGATGTTGCTTTACTTTATTTAACTTGTCTTCTTCAACGCTTAAACCTCGCGATAAATTAAGATCTCTCTTGAAAGACCAAGAAGTGGGTGCATCCTCACAAGTCCTGGCTGTATGCGATGTACGCCGACTGACGTCATAAATCAACAAAATATGTACGAACCAAGTTGGCTTTTGTTCGATAATGACGGCAACCGTTAATGTAATAATGGCTTTTTGTGGACGAAATTTGACATGATAAAATTAAAAAAATTAAAAAATCTTATGCCATATTGTTTTCCTGATATGTAAGAATGCTTTTATTACATAAAAACATACATGTAGTTTTTTCCGTTAGTTCTTCTTTAAAGCGAAAAAAGAAAGAGAAAGTAGAAATTCATTTAGACAAGGGAAGAAAAGAATGTTTGTAAGAAATACGACATTCACAAGGTGAATAAAGCTACACAGTACCTAACTTACGTATATTTTGTAGATGTAAGAACAGCAAACTTCGAAAAGTTAATAAAAGCTCCAATTTTTTGCGCAAGTTTGTAATTTTTGCGCCATTTTGTAATACCTGCGCTACTTTGTAATTATTTTGCGCCACTTTGTAATTTCTGCGCCACTTTGTAATTATTTTGCGCAACTTTGTAATTTTTAAGCTGCGCCACTTTGTAATTCATTTCTGCGCCACTTTGTAATTAGGAAAGCTGTGCACTTTGTATTTTACGTATTTTATATATAAAATATATAAAGTGCCCATTAATTTTTTTTAACAATTTTTTTATTTATAAGAAAAGTGTTTATCCTGAGTTCTATTATCGCACTTAAAATAGATAGAAAGCAACATGTTTGGCGGCGGCAGGTATTTGAGCAACAGGTGTTCTTAACACATCTATTAAATAACAAAGGAAATAAAATATTGAAAATGAGTTACTCTGCAAGTGATGTAGCATTATCGACAGGTGTTTTGTCTGCTTAACTGCTATGTAGCGTTAATACTTGATGCACTGAAATAATTTGATCTACATGCAGTAAAGGTTGTATTGTCAGTTGAAAATGTTCATGAAAGTAATTATTTTAGTATGCTTTTATGTAAGCCATATTTTGGGAGCATACATACATGCTATGAAAAAAGAAGAGTTTGAAATAATAAGTCAATTGTTAAAAAAGGATGGACGATTCACTGTACCTTCAAAGGACAGGACAAAAGAACAAAGGAGTGCATATGTGAAATACTGGCGATTGAAGGAAAAACTGTCTCTCGGTGCACATGGGTTACTCTTGTTTGAAGGAAAGCGGGTTTTGAAAAAAGATGAGGTCAAGCAATGTGTTTCGAAGACCTTTAACAAAAGCAAGTCGGTAGGTTACAAGAAGCTGCAAACGCGTGCTTTGGACGGCTACGCTGGAATCAGCCGTAGCAACATCTTAAGAGTCACATCAAACGACGCCGAGTTTAAGAGATTTACCGTCAAGTTCACAAATAAAGCCATACCAAGACCAGTAACGGCAAATGAAGTACGTTTATTTGTTTTGCCTTCTTTCACGTTTGTCTCAAAAATGACTATTTGTAAAAACTCTCTTCTTTTATAGGAACAACATTTTTTTTTTATCCAAGCTTTAGTTTATACATATGATTATGACAATGAGTATTATAAATTGAAAAAGCAAAGACGTAAGCGTGTAGAGGAAAACAAGCTAGCGAATGCATAAATGGGGATCATTGTCAACAGGTTGAATACCAAGGCAAAAAATATCGCTATGTTCTATCTTTGCTTGATGTATTTTCTCGATATCACTGGCTGGCACCACTAACTTCAAAACACTCGAGTAAAGTTGCAATCGAATTGAAGAAAATCTACGATATTCATAGAACTCCGAATACTTTACAAAGTGATAGAGGCAAGGAATTTTATGGAGCAGTTAAGAGGTTTAGTGAAAACAAAAGAATAAAGATGACTAAGATACCACCCTCAATCACAAGGAAAAGTCGAAAAGAAAACTTAGGAAAAAGATAAATTATGATCTAGTGAAGCAAGGACGAAGGGGAGGGAATTGGGTGAAGAATCTACAAGAATACGCAAAATGTCTTAATAATGATAAGCGCGAGGAGCTCGGTTGGAGGTCAGCCTTTGAGGTGTACTACGGAAGAAAGTAAAACGAATTAGTTAAATGTGGTGTACCTATTAATAGGGAAATCGATACCCTTGTAGAACCAGTGACGAGACCATTCCAAAAACGTGTACAAGAACGTCAACAATGTATTGATGAACAAAGGCAAAAGGTAAAAGTTGCTAATAAAAAGATTTGTGACAGAGTAGTGGAGTACAACAAAAGAAGAAATAAGTGTTCGCAATACAGCAAGGGAGAAGAAGTATTTATCAGATACGGAGAGAAAAAGAAAGGAAAAATAGCATCCAAACAAAGATATGTGATTCTTGGGGAAGTGAAAAAAATTAGGCAAAAACGAAAATACGTAGCTACAAAATAGAGTTCACGAATCCGGTTACTAATGCAGTAACAAGCAAGTGGTTTTCTGTGGAGAATATTGCAGATTTAAAAAAAAGGCCAAAGAAAACGACTGTGATAATGGAAACAGCAAGAGGCAATATCAAGAGAGTCTTTTAATTCCCTTAACCAGAAATGATCGTTTTGATTCATTTTCGGAACAAGGTTACACCGTATTGTTTGACCCCCCTGGTGATGGAAATTGTTAATTCCATGCAATATCGCACGCACTAAATCGCTTTGGTATCTACAGATCAGCACAAACTCTTAGAGCCGATATTATAAACTACCTGGAAAATAATGAAAATGACCGTGATGGATGGCCATTGGAATTGTTCATGGGAATGCCGTTTAGCGACTATTTAAGTCAAATGTCGAGAGATAGTACTTACGGTGATCAACTAACACTAAGAGCGGCTTCTGACATTTACAACGTCGATTTTACTATTATTTCCACTCTTGGAGCTCAAGGGAGAATAAACATTTCACCAGCTAGTTTTAATTCCCTCGGTACAATCGTTCTTGGTCACTTTGCTGAAGGTTATGGAGATCACTATGTTTTGCTGACTAATTCAGGTACGGCAAGGATTGAAAATGAAGACATCGATTTAAACACGAAAGAAGGGGTTGCTCGGAAGAAAAAATTAAAATAGTGGACATAATCGAATCAGAAGAGAAAACAGAGATTTTAACGT
Source organism: Hydractinia echinata (assembly GCA_030067915.1). Classification (NCBI taxonomy): domain Eukaryota; kingdom Metazoa; phylum Cnidaria; class Hydrozoa; order Anthoathecata; family Hydractiniidae; genus Hydractinia; species Hydractinia echinata. The sequence goes on along the minus strand of JASGCC010000177.1, from coordinate 237,437 downwards.
CAGGTAAAATTATCACGTTTGATGTTTTCTTGTACACTGTGGTATTTCCTTTCTTAATGAGTTAAGGTTTTTATTTTAGAACGTCCAAAAAGAACAAAGAAGGTTCCGTCGAAAATAAAACACTCCATTGGAAGTCCCAGTCTATCACTTGCTCCTTTAAGAGGTTTTTATAATTATATAATTTTTTATCATTAGATTAGAATTAGTTTTTAATAGATACGTAGAAATTTGTTAAATTGATTAAATTTTTATACTTTAGCTCGTTGCACTAGCTTATCCGATTTGCCAACTGAAATTGTGGAAAAAATTCTAAAGACAGCATTAACAAGTTGTGAATACGATTGGCCTAATCAGGGGTTTTTCGAACATATTATGACCGGGGGGGGGGGGAGGGCCGCCCCTCAATAACTTTTCACAGGCTTGTTCAAATTGAATCAAACTTGGCACGCTTATAGTACGTCACAAAAGGAACAAAATGGCGGCAATAAATTTTTGCTTGCGTCAGCACATTTTCTGTGACGTCAACAAAAGCTTGAAATTTGTTCCTGCTTAAAATTCAATTACTTTAGTTCTGGAGCGAATTTTTACATTCTGTTTGAATTTTCTGAAAGCTACATAAAATTTATTGAACATATTTTCCGGTTTTTAGATAGATCGCATGATAACTTGCCAAAAATTGCCCGAAAACCCGGTTTTTTTCAATTTTCGGGTAAAATCCGAAAAAATCGGGAAATCGGAATAATCACGTACCCAAAACATGTAAAATGATTCTTCTTGATGAAACAAAGTTGTGTTGTAAGTTTCAAGTTCTAAGGATAATCTTAACAAGAGTTATTATATTTTCCCCATTATAAGGGTTTCATAGAAATTTTTAGGGGTAGTTTCGAGTAATAGCCAATATCAAAGCCTCTGAAAGGCATGGGACCTAAATATTTGGCATGCAGGTGTCTAATAGATAAATATTGAAACTTAGTAAGTATTATAGACATGCAGCATAGCGTTAAGGAGTTATTAAAAAAAACCGTCAGGGGGAGCGGAATCCGCCCCCCCCCCCCCCGGACCGAATAGGGTTAAGAAGTGTTTGCAACTTCTGGAAGATAATTTGCGACTCAAGTAAATTTCGTGCAAATCTTCCAAGGGTGTATATACCATACCAAGAGATTTTACCGAAATCTAAAGCTAACAAAAGCATTCGAGTGAATATGCAGAGGGTGATAAAGACCGCTGGTTCATTCTCAGGGATTTCGATTGAGTTAAAGACCATTTTAAATCATCCACAATGGCACACAGCTTGGCTAAATTTAGGTTTACTTGCTTATGGTTGGTGTTTAATTGAGAAAATTCAATTGCACTTTAAAGAATGACACTCATTTATTTTTTAAATCTTTCTTTTGTTGCCACTTTTTAGTGTTTAAAAGTGGATTCTTTTGTTTCATGTCTTTATATTGTATTATTTGTATTATATTTTAAAAAAGAGAAAAGATTTTTGGCAAAACTGACGCTGATTTAATTGTTTATATACGCAACTTCATTTATTTTTGTCATTATCGTCATCATTCTCCTCCTCATAATCCTCCTCCTCCTCGTCCTCCTCTCCCCATCATCCTCACAATCACCCCCCCCCCTATCCTCCTCATAATCCTCATCCTCATCCTCATAATCCTCACCTGCAGGCTTTTTGTTTAACGTGTGATCTATGATATTGATAAACGACGTTTCCTATGTACGTTCCCTTATCTATATTTTGTAGCCTTTTTCCAAGTTTATTCTGTAGTGTACATTTTATGCATCTATTTTATAAAAAGCCTGTTTTATTCTGATCATCCCACCCTCTCTTTTGTGCTTTGGTGGTTTTTCGTAAAAAAGTAACACATGGAATAATGTTTTCATGTATATCTGTTGCATGGATTAAAGAGAAATACAGTGGATTCCTCCATGGGCATACAGCTAGAATGTTGGGACTTCGAACACTATCTCTTCAGCCGAAGACATAAGAACAAATTAAGAACAGTTCAGTCAAAACGAAAAAAATCCTAAAGAAGTCATATTTTCTGTTGCTGTACTTCTTTAGATTTTTCTAGAAACATTTTAAATTGATATAATCAAATATTTAAATGTTTAAAATGAGAAATTCTAACTCTGACATTATACAAAAATTTAAATTCCAACAAAATCCATTAAACGTTATCAACCCTGGAAATTTATTCCATAAAAATGTAAACATTTTTTTGATTTGCGAAATTCTCTTCCTGCGAAATTTTTTGAAAATAAAGTACAGAAATTACTTATTTTTAAAATATAAATTTAATTGGTTCCAAAATGTGGTTTTCGACATTTTCGTGTAAGGTTTTGTGGGAAAGACAATAATCAGTATGGTGAAAGAACTGACTTTTATTGAGTTAGAATTACTCCACGGAACCATTCTTCTTTCAATTTAGTATAAACTTTTGTGCGAATGGTCATCTTCAATACACCCTACCTTAAAAAATATTACCACTTATCTATTCAGTCATTGTCATTAAATAATATAGATATTATCATGTGATGAACAAGCGAGTTTATTCTAGACTACGTTTCGACAGCTACAGCTGTCATCGACGAGCAATGATCGTAATCATCTTTGGCTATTTATTAGTTGAGGAGATAATTAGAGGATCGAAATTAACCAATCAAATCACAGCAATTAAAGTAATTAACTTTTTTCACGGTCCCAGATGGAAGCAATAGATTGATTAAAATCTTTCCTTTTTCTAAAAGTTCGCTTTTTGTTACGTTTGTTACCATTTTACAGAATAACATGAGAACTAGATTAGTTGTGAGCAAATTTCTGGACGATAGTTGTTTTTTACATGCAAGTTTGAAGAATGAATCAACAAAATGTTGTATTTACAGCTTTTAACTGGTAGTTTCACAAAATCGTAGTTAACACAGTTATAAAGAGGGTAATAGTAGCGGTGATATGACAAAAAAGGTTAAAATATTATAGAATTCAAGTGTGTATCTCTTGGGTGTGTTATCTAGCTAAATCTAACCTAGCCACGTTTTTAGAGTGATGTCAATTTTATTTTACTGTTTCCTAGTAAATTTGGAATTAAAACTTAATGTACGCTAACGCTCAGTGATACTGCAATATCGCTAATTTTAGTAAATTGCTTCAAATTTTGTTTGTACAAGCCAGCTATACTGATATCGTCATAACTCAAAGCTAGATAGTATACCTAGCACATTTAACACCAAGAATAATGAACGAACCATAGAAACGGACGACCCAGTGGCTACCAGATACATGCAATTATCCCATTACCAAATTTTAATAATTAAATTGTATGACAAACTAATTTTGTAAATAATGCAAATAAAAAGCAACCATTATGCACTATTGGGCTACAATTTAAAAATTTGCTTATAACTTATCTCGTTTTCATGTTATTCTGCATTTAGATATGTACATTGCGCGGAATGAAAATGGATATGGAAATAGGTCTTTAATCAATCCTGCGAAAAGTCTGTTCTTATCTACACCCTTTTCATAAACCGTTCCTTGATTTTTGTCTATTTTAAAAGATTGATTCTACATAGCATTGTGTGGAAATGATTTTGCGCACCCAACTAATATTCGTATTGTCAACATTATTTTCTTGGCATGGTCAGTTTAAACAATTTACGAAACATAATTTTGATAACGCAAAATCATGTAATAAACAGACACAGACACTCTACAGTGTTTCAATTAACTGCAACTTACGGTCTTTTCTAGCTCTTTTGTTTTTAACTGAAACGGCGAAACCATCATCCACACCCCACAAATTGTGACATCGATTATTAACAAAACAAAGATTATACCCAACAAATGCAAATCTTTTATGGACTAAAGTGAAAAAAAGTAACTTTCAAAGTAAAAATGCGTTCAAGGAAAATTCAGACATTAAAAACTGGCTAATAACACTTTGTGCACTTATTAATTCTAGATCAACCAAACATATAAGCTGGTTAACGTTGGAGATATAGAAAATAAAAAAATATTTATCAGCAGTAGGGCATGCAATGAAACAACTGAACGTTAAATTTAGCATACTTACAACTCTTCCCATTGACTTTGAAGCTGTAAAGATTTTGTATACACGCCATGTTTTACTAAACAGCCCTCCAAATGATAGTGTAAAGCCAACTGCTAGTATAATTGCAATCATCTGGAAAACATCGGTATATGCATATGTCGACAAAAACGTGAAGGCGTTCATCAAAATTCTTTATTAGTGACAATGCACTCAACAAAGGTAAACAGAGGAAAGATTGCTTATTACCGAAAAAACACTTTCACTAAAATGTATTTGCAGCGATTTGATTTGTTGTTAAAGTTTACGTAAGACAAACTTAACTACATGTTTTGGCACGAAATGAACTTCTGATAGCCAATAGTAATAGCATGAGTTGAGTTTGAGGTTAATTTATTTTATTTCTAAAATTGTAAATAGCCCCTACACGTCTCAATGCAATGTGATTAAAAAAGGGTTATCACAGCCCCCGTTAAGCTTAGAGGTTTTAAGTAAATGTTATCGGTCATGTAGTTAACAAATTATACAATATATGGATCCGCCCCTCCATAACTTTTCATAGGTCGGTCCAAATCGAATCAAACTTGGCACACTTATAGTTCGTCACAAAAGGAACAAAATGGCAGCAATAAATTGTTGCTTATGTCAGCACTTTCTCTATGACGTCATCAAAAGCTTAAAATTTGTTCAAAATACCACTATCTGCTTAAAAATCAATTACTTTTCTTCTAGAGCGAATTTTTCCATTCAGTTCGAATATTTCAGAAGCCAAATAAAAGTTATTAAACATATTTTCCGTTTTTACATAGTTCGCATGAAAAGTTGCAAAAAATTACCCGAAAATTCGGTTTTTCCCGATTTTTCGGTAAAATCCGAAAAACTCGGGAAATCGGATTAATCACATGTCGAAAACATGCAGAAAGATTCTACTTGATAAAACAGAGTTGTGTTTTAAGTTTCAAGTTCAAAGCATAATCCCAACAACAATTATTATGTTTTCCCGATTATAAGGATTTCATAGAAATTTTTAGGGGTAGTTTTAAGTAATAGCCAATATCGAAGCCTCTGAGAGGTATGGGACCTAAAATTTTGGCATGCAGGTGTCTAATAGATAAGATAAATATTGAAACTTAGCAAGTATCATAGCCATGCAGTATAGCATAAAGGAGTTACTAAAAAAACCCAGGGGGGGGGAATCCTCAATCATTTGCGCGCGATGCGAAACTTCATATTTAATGTCTCTTTGTTCAGAATATCTTTACCATATTCCTTACGGAGTTTCATACCGCGCAGGTCTGGGCACTAGGGAAGCGCTTGTAAGGACAAATTTTTGGCTTGTTTTCTTTGTCTTGATAGCTTAATTAAATTTCATGGTGTGTTTTTTATAGCTATTCTACTTAGTACTGCGAAAAGAGGCAGAAATGCACAATCCTGCCTCATGTTTCTCTAACTAAATTTCTGCTTTTAAATGATGTAGTATGTGTAGTGCATCACTTTGTAATCCTGTCGGACTTTGTAACCCATTTTGTCGCACTTTGTAATCCCAAACCTATCACAGTTTGTAATCCTTTGTTAACGTAGTGTGGTAGAGTATTAAGTAAAGAATTTATTTACAAAGTGTAGCAAGCTAGCTAGCTATATCAAAAAGGGTGCAGATAATATCGATCGAAAATAAAATACGCACTTAACATTATAATAACGGGCTTTGACAAAACATTCATCACCTGCTTAACTTAACTTTAGTTCTCAAGTTGACTTGGAAATTATTATATCTCTTTTATAATAGCCGTATTTTGTCTGTGTGTTCAAAAGGGTTACCGATATTCCTTTGATCTTTCCGCGAGTTTTCAGGAACCAGGGGGTTGTTTAATCGGAAATCTTATTATTGATCAAAATAAATTCCAGAAATTAATTTATTGTTTTAAATAATTTAATTACTTTAATTGATTAACTTTAATTAAATATTAAGTTAAGTGATTAAAATGAATGCATTATTTTAATACGCTATTTTTTAATAAATAATTACCCCCGTGATGTCAATCGCCGATTCCGCTCAGGAGCCACAATAAACAAATAGGACAGTTTTACTGACAGTTTAACTGACTTTGTTTTGACCGCTCGCACGTACTATACCAATCAAACCGCCTGATTCTTTGAAAAACCAATCCAAGACATTCGCGGCCTGGACATGCCAACGAAGAAACATGATGGCCAGTTTTAGTTTTTAAAGTGATGGTGGTCAGTGTTGTTTGTAGGTCTTTTTCACCTTTTTGTTTTCTATAAGCTTTTTATTTGTGTGATTATTGTTTTTTGTATGTTCTAAAATGTTAAGATAAATATATTGTCACGTTTTTTAGTCACGTACAGATCTTAAACGCACCATTTCTAGGATTTTTGGCTAGGAACGAAGATTTTGAAGGCTAGCTAGCTAGCCAAAGCCTTACTTATTACTAATCTTTATGGTATAAGAGCTTTTTATCCTACCCAACATTTATTTTTATGATGAGGCTGTAGCCATTTAGCTAGCTCCTATCTTTGACTAAAAATTGAGAGTATAAAAATGCAGTTTGGCTATACAACAATATTCTTAAGCAATAATTCTTATGCTAAAATGCAGTTAGCTAGGTAGCTACATCTTTTATTATGGACTAACCGCTCAGCCCGGTTTTAGCGATGGACTTTTTCTTCTGTTTTTATTTAAACAGAGTCTGCGAGAAAGTTTTATTAGTGCATTATCCCTATACGCCTGTGCAACACCGTTTAACTGTACTAAGAGCTCAGCTCAGCTCGGTGTCACGATTCATTTTTTAAATTTCACAAAAACTTATTCCGCAAAATAAAATAATATTGACCGATTGTTTTGCTATGATGGAGTTGTCTTTATTTCAGCTATCGTTACAAAATATGTTACATTCGCAACACTATAATGGTGTATGCGCTTCACTTGATTTACGACATACTGTACCTGTACTGAAGCGCTCCACCTGATCGTGTGGCACAGTTTACGGCTCTTATTAGGCGTTCCACAGAGTGTTCAACGCTGGGTCACACCTTGAATTGTGGCTTACCCCCGAGTTTCGACGCCGGGTTTCCCGGCTAGTCTCTTTAATAATAGCCGTATTCCGTCTGTCTGTTTGTGCGTCAAATGCGACTTGTGTTAACCACGCACGAAATACAAGCCCGTAGCGCAGGGACAAGAAACCCGTCGCGCCCCCGCTGGTACAGGGACGAGTTCCCGCTAGAATAAAGGTCCAATCAGGAGCGGAGTTTTATATAAGTGACCAATCAGAAACTAAAGCTCTTCATATTCCTTAGCAACGTTTCCCTAATATCAGTCCGAAATTTGGCAAGCAGATCTGACCAACTCTGAGCTGGAGAAAGGAAAGATTCTTAACTGTTTGCCTTATTTTTTGCTTTGCGATATTCCTATTTGTATTCTAACAAGATTGCAGTTTCTTTTAAAACTACTTTTCAGGTATTTTTTCTATTTGCTTACATTTTTATTCACCTATATGTTATAGTTTAGCTAGCTAGCTAGCTATGCAGCCACCTGAAGCTTTCTATTAATTTTATTTGTCTCTTACTGTCACGTTCGCTAGCCATATATAAATCTTAAACAAAACCAATTTTAAGATTCTGGCTACCAACGTAGATGTTAGCCAACATTATTTAATTTTTGTGTTATCTTCACCAATCTGATTTTTACTTAGCTGCACCTGGGGTTGTGACTGGGGTTAGCTATCTCTATCTAAAATGTAAAAGTAACCAAATACAGTTGGCTGCAACAGAATTTTTTAAGTAATCTTTTTCATACTAAATGCAATTAAGTAGTTAGCTACCACTTTACTGTAATATAAACTTTACCAAAAGTCAAAAGTTTATTAACGAGACACGGAGTACCTGTGCTATGTGCTCATCCGTTGTTAACGAAGGTCTGTTTCCTGTGTTTTTATTTAAAGTGAAGTGACGACACAGTTTTTTGGAAAAGGCTATTATGCCCTTAGGCATGTGCCACACAGTTTACCTGTACTAAGCGCTAAGCCCAGTGTTAACAAGAGACTGTTTTCTGTGTTTAAACCAAGGTTACAATAAAGTTTTTTTGAGAAAAAGGGTATTACTCCTATACGGATGTGCGACATGGTGTATATATATATATAACTTGAGTACAAGCGCTCATCCCTGTGTCACAATTAATTTTTAAACTTTCACAGGAACTTTTTCCGCAAAATAAAACAACGTTAAGCACGATTGTTTTTGCTTTAATGGGGTAAAAACAGGTTGAAAATTGTGTTTTCACCAAATAAATTTTTTCTACAAAATATAGTTGCTGAGTGATTGTTTTGTCTGAATAGGGTAACAACCTGTGTTTTTATTTAAACCGTTGTGGTAAAGTTTTTTTGGAAAATGGTATTACACCTATTACTCATGTGTGACACAGTTTACCTGTAATAAACGTTCAACCCGCTGTTAGCAACAGGCTGTTTTGTGTGTTTTTTATTTAAATTGAAGTTGCGATCAGGTTTTTTTGGAAAAGGCTATTACGCTTATAACGCATGTGTGACACCGTTTACCTGTCTAAGTGCTCAGTCCGGTGTCACGATTAATTTGTTAACGTTTACTGCTTTGCTATGATAGGGTAACAACAGTTTGTAAACCTTTTCAGCTAAAGTTGCGAGAAAGTTATTTTTTTGAAAAATATGTTACACTTGAAACAGTATAATGGTTTGAGCGCCTTACTCGATTTGCGACATATATACTGTATACCCATACTAGAGCGCTCTACCTGACCGTGTCGCACAGTTTGCGGTTCTTATCAAGCTCTCCTCAGGGCGTTCAACAACAGTTACTTGTGGCTTAACCCGGCGTTTCGACGCCGGGTCTCCCGGCTATCTCTATAATAATAGCCGTATTCTGTCTGTCTCTGCGCAAGATGGCACCTCAAGTAGCGAGACATACGAAATGTGGTATATAAAGGACGGGTGACCCCGTGGATTTTTCCACGGGTTAACGACTAGTCTATATAATAATACGCCAGTTCCGTGTCTCTGTAACAGGCAAAGTGGATATGCTTATTTTTCTAAAGAAACAGCCGCGGTAACATGTCATTTTTGCTAAACTTTTATTTTTATTCTGTCTTTTGTGTGGTTTTTCAAATTGATTTAAAATTTTTGTTTTAAAAAGTCACGGTTAATTTATTTTTATTATTCCCTTAAGCACGTGTTTATTGTCTACTGTTATATGAAAAACATACTGGTTTTATTTATTCCCGCTATGGAATTAACAACAAAACGTTTTGACGAAAAGAACAATGAATTTCGCTGTTTGGCTAAAACAAATCATGTGATAAAATAAGGTGATTTCATTAGTTACGAATTTTATTGCATGCGAATTTAAATTTACCGTCACGGGAGCTTTGTTATAAATTGTCATACGAGTAAAGTCACAGGCAATTAACGTTGTTATTATAGTTGTCAATTTCGTTCAAAAGTTTTAATTGTTAGCGTCTTTAAAATGAAACTGACAACAAATGATTTTGTGATAAGAAAAATAGAATAAATTTTAAATGTTTTTGAGTGGATATCTCCACGGGATTTCGTTTAAAACGTTTCTTTTTCAGCCTTCTTAATAAAATTATCAACAAACCTTTTTGTGATAAGAAGCACAATAAATTTAAGTGGATTATTCCACGGGTTTAAATAACTAGTCTATATAATAATACGCTAAGTGTGTCTGTCTGTCTGTCTGTGACAGGCAAAGTCGATTATAATTTCTACAATTTTCTTTTAAAGTGTCTATAAAACATCCTCTGAAAACCATGTTCTGTATTTTATAAACTTTTTGTTTACATTTTTAATTGGTTAAAAGAAATCATGTGATATATAAAACGAATTAATTAGCTGGAAAGTTTTATTGTATGATAATTTAAATTTTCCGTGACGGGTTTTTAAACCATTATAATTGCTTTGTTATAACTTAATGTACGGGAAAGTCGCGGGCAATAAACATTGTTACTGTTCTTGTTTAAAACGTTTTATTTGCGTCTTATTTAATGAAATTAACAATAAACCGTTTTGTGATATGCATAATAAATTTGAAAAGGGTTTCTCAAGTGGAAAACAAATCATGTGTTAAAATAAAGTAATTTCATTAGTTGGGAATTTTATTGCATGCTAAATTAAATTTACCGTGACGAGTGCTTTGTTATATGAAATTGACAACAAATCATTTTGTGATAGGAAGCATACAAAATGTTTTAAATGCTTTTGAGTGGATTCCTCAACGGGATTTCGTTTAAAACGTTTTTTTTTTCAGCGTTCTTAATGAAATTATCAACAAACCTTATTCTCATAAGAAGCACACTGATTTCGGTGGATTCTTCCACGGGTTTTAATAACTAGTCTCTATAATAATAGCCGTATTCTGTGTGTTCAAAATGGTTGCGCGCAGCTTTTTCGGAAAAATAGAGCAGAGCCCGATTTTTACTCTTTTACTCTGCTTTTCGGTTGGACGCAGCTTAATTTCGGAATAATTTCGGAATCACGCCAAAACCGGGTAAACAACGGAAACATGCTACGGAGCCCATTTAAGTTTGGAAATGATGGTGTCAGGTTTGCAGATCTGTTTGACCTTTTTGTCTTTTATAAGCTTTTTAATGTTGTAGTATTTGTTTTCTCATGTTAAGGCACATATATTTTTACGTTTTTTTATCCACGTACAAAATCTTAAATCACCAATTTTAAGATTTTGGCAAGGAAAGTAGATTTTGAACCAGCTTGGCTAGCTGGCTAGCTAGCTATACTTTAGCTTTACTTATTCCTATTCTTTTGAAGTTTTTATTCAGTTTGGTATACTATTATCCATTTGTATTTGGTTGTGGCTATCTAGCTAGCCCTTTTTAGCTACCTCTAACTGAAAAATGAAAGTAGCCAAATACAGTTTGGCTACTAACATTCCTAATACTAATTATGCTAAATACAGTCAGGTGGCTGCAGCTTTTGTTACTGTTATGAACATTTTTCTGCAAAATAAAATTGCTAAGTATTTTTCCTAACTGGACCGGGTAACGCCAGGTTGTTTCCTGATTTTTTGAAAAATGGTGTTACGCCTATACTCATGTGCGAGACGGTGTATCTGTACAAAGCGCTCAGTCCAGTGTAAACAACGGGCTGTTTCGTGTGTTTTTAAAAAATTATATCGAATATATAATTGTTTTTGCTGGGACGGAATAACAACGGATTGTAATCTGTGTTTTTATTTCAGCTTAAAATGTCGAAAGTTATTTTTTGCAAAATTTATTACACCGGAAACACCATAAATTCTGTGCGCTTCACTTGATTTACTACATACTTGCCTGAATGTGTGGCACAGTTGACGGTTCTTATTAATCACTCATTCGGGGTTCAACGCCGGGTAACACAGTTACTTGTCTCTTTAATAATAGCCGTGTTCTGTCTGTTCAAAATGGTTGTGCGCAGCTTTTTCGGAAAATCCCGGCAAAATCCCTCAGAACCCGATTTTTACGGGACGAAGGAATATGAAATAGATATACGGCCATTTTGAAAGCTGTGGCGTTGAATTGAAGTTGGTAAGTCTGTTTTTGTCTTTTAAAAGCTGTTTATTTTTGTTTTTTATATGTTTTTACATGTTAAGGTAAATATATTGTTACGTTTTTTAGCCACATACAAATCTTGAGCTTACCAATTTTAAGAATTTGGCTACGAACGTATATATAGATTTCATAGCTAGCTAGCCTTTTCATTCAGTTTGATACAACAGCTTTTTGTCTTAGCCAGCATTATTTCTATTTGTGTTATTTTTACCAATCTGATTTTACTAGCTAGCTAGCCTTTCATTCAGTTTGATACAACAGCTTTTTATCTTAGCCAGCATTATTTCTATTTGTGTTATTTTTACCAATCTGATTTTACTAAGTTGCAACTGGGGGGCTATCTAGCTAGCTGTTAGCTACCTCTGGCTAAAAAGTGAAAGTAGCCAAATAAATACAGTTAGCTAGCTAGCTACAACAAAATTTTCAAATCTTTCTTGCGCCCTATGAAAATGCAGTTTCGTAGCTACACCTTTTTTATTGTCATAAAAGCGTATTCCCAAAAATAAAATTGCTGAAGGATTTTTTAGCTGAATGGGGTATAACGACGGGCTGTTTCCTGTGTTGTTATTTAAACAGAAGTTGCGACAAAGTTTTTTTGGAAAAGGGTATTACGCCTATACACCTGTTCAACTCTGTTCAACTGTACGAAGCGCTTAGCCCGATGTTAACAACGGACTGTTTTTTGGAAAAAGGGTATTACGTCTATACACTTGTTCAACTCTGTTCAACTGTACGAAGCGCTTAGCCCGATGTTAACAACGGACTGTTTTTTTGAAAAAGGGTATTGCGTCTAAACATATGTGCAACACCGTTTACCTGTATAGCGCTTAGCCCAGTGTTAACAACAGAGTGCATCCTGTGTTTTCATTTAAACCGAAGTTGCGATGAAGTTTTTTTGAAAAAGAGTATTACGCCTGTTCAACTCTGTTTAATTGTACTAAGCGGTTAGCCCAGTGTTAACAACAGACTGTTTTTTGTAAAAGGTTGTTAAGCCTACCTGTACTAAGGGATCAGCCCACTGTGACAATTTATTTTTAAACTTTCTCGGTAATCACACCTGTACGGATGTGCAACACTGTTTACTTGGACTAACCGCCCAGCTCTGTGTTAGCAATGGACAGTTTCTTGTGTTTTTATTTAAACAGAGTCTGCGAGAAAGTTTTTTTCAAAAGGGTATTATCCCTATACGCCTGTGCAACTGTACTAAGCGCTCAACCAGTGTCACGATTAATTTGTTAACTTTCACAAAAACTTATTCCGCAAAATAAAATAATATTGACCGATTGTTTTTGCTATAATGGAGTAACAACGGTTTGTAAACTCTATTTTTATTTCAGCTATTGTTGCGGGAAAGTTATTTTTTGAAAAATATGTTACAGTCGCAACACTATAATGGCGTATGCGCTTCACTTGATTTACGACATACTGTATATCAGTACTAAAGCGCTTTACCTGATCGTGTGGCACAGTTTACGGCTCTTCTTAAGCGCTCCACAGGTGTTCCACGCCGGGTCACACCTTGACTTGTAGCTTACCCCGGCGTTTCGACGCCGGGTTTCCCGGCTATCTCTTTAATGATAGCCGTCGTCTGTCTGTCTGTCCGCGAAAGACGCGTTCTGTTACGGGAACACGAAATGCGATATATAAAGAACGGGCGACCCCGTGGATGTTTCCACGGGTTACCGACTAGTCTCTTTAATAATAGCCGTATTCCGTCTGTCTGTTCGTGCGTGTGTTTGTCTTTTTGTTACGGAAACACGAAATGCGATATATAAAGGACGGGCGACCCCGTGGATTTTTCCACGGGTTAACGATTAGTCTCTTTAATAATAGCCGTATTTTGTCTGTCTGTCCGCGAAAGACGCGTCCTGTTACGGAAACACGAAATGCGATATATAAAGGACGGGCGACCCCGTGGATTTTTCCACGGGTTAACGACTTCTATATAATAATACGCTAAGTGTGTCTGTCTGTCTGTCTGTCTGTCTGTAACAGGCAAAGTGGATGTGTTGTTTTCTCTAAAGAAACAGCCGCGGTAACATGTCACTTTTGCTAAACTTTTATTTTTATTGTCTTTTGTGTGCTTTTTCAAATTGATTTAAAAATTTTGTTTTAAAAAAGTAATGGTTCATTTATTTTATTGTTCTCATGAAAACCTTTTGTGTAATGATGTAAACTTTATAACACAAAAGTCACGGGTAATTAATTTTTATTGTTCCCTTAAACACGTGTCTATTGTCTACTGTTATATGAAAAACATATTGGTTTTATTTATTCCCGCTTGAATGGAATTAACAACAAAACGTTTTGACGAAAAGAACAATGAATTTCAATGTTTTTTTATTCGGTATCTATAGTGGATTTTTCCACGGGACTAAATACTAGTCTATATAATAATACAGAGACTGTGTGTGTGTCTGTCTGTAACAGGCAAAGTAGATTATATTTTCTACAGCTTCCTTTAAAAATAATTCTGTATTTTATAAACGTTTTGTTTAAGATTTTAATTGGCCAGAACAAATCATGTGTTAAAATAAAGTAATTTCATTAGTTGGGAATTTTATTGCATGCTAAATTAAATTTACCGTGACGAGTGCTTTGTGATCAATTATTGTACAGGCAAAGTCACAGGCAATTAACGTTGTTATTATTGTTGTCTATTTCGTTCAAAAGTTTTAATTGATAGTTTGTGTCTTTTAAATGAAATTGACAACAAATAATTTTTATTTTGGACCACGGTTTTATTTTGTTTACGTCACGTGATTAAATTCGACTTGCTGAATTAATTTTAACGGCTGACTTTCGTTTCTGTAGCATAATTCAAATTGTCAAGCAGAATTGCATTCCCAGAAAGGCCGCTTAAGGCCTCAATTTTATAATTTAGCGCGTTTTGTATAAAAAAGCTAGCATATTTGTTTACATTTGGTGCGTAAGTAATGTTATTTATCCTAAAGTTTAAAATGCTACAATAATGTGTTAGGTGGCTACCAAACTAATTTGCTGGCAAAACTGAAAACTTTGATTTGTTGAAATCACTGCAATGTTATAATTACTACCTCGCCTGAGGGAATGGGTGGTGGGAGGATTCAGGGAATTTACTTTCGTTTATAAGCAAAGCAAAACCCATGCAATTTTTTTTCATAAAAAAATAGGCGATTGAAAAGCATTCTAAGTACTGTCCGGTTGCGTATTCGCCCATCTCAGCGTTTTTAAAATGCAATAAAATTCCTGTATGCAAAATAAAAAAGGAATGACGATTCTGTTGTGCAGACAACAGAAACAACAATTTGGGAAGATTAGCGCAAAGACAATTAATTTAACGTGCAGAACTTATTATAAAACGTATCAATTTGATACATATTATTGCTTGTTGTGCAAAAGTTTCGTGAATGGATTACAATCTTCTGAAAGTATACATTAGCATTACTTTGGTTTTGCAAAGGGTATTTTTACCTAATTGTAAAAAAATATACCTCAACAACATGGATTTATGTTCGCGCTGATTAATGATTGCAGTGTCTGACAACGGACAATTCTTTCGCATGTGGATTACCACTTCTTGGGCGCAAAGTGTTAATTTTTTCTTCAAAATACTGAACAACGTCCAGGTCATTGACCGGGTGCAATAAGGTCTTAAATTTCCCAGCTTCCCTTCTTTATACCAGCGAACGTAAGGCATAGACGAAGTAAATCAACTCGCCGTATATATATAATTTGAAATCTATTACATGCTTATGTACAAGAATATCAAAATTCTAACCAGGCTGGTCATTATTCTTATTTCTCTGTTGTTTAAACAACAGACAAATTGTGTTTAACCAAAAATTCCAGCCTGGTATTCTTATAAAGCATGTTCTTTTAAAATAAAAAGCATGTAGGTGTACACTATTCTCACTTTTTTAAATTATTCCTACACAACCGTTTTCCTCGTTTTGCTTTTTTTAGCAACCCTTAACACTCGTCCGCATAACCACCGCCGCCCCTTTGTTTATTTTGATTATAATGCATCACGCTTTTATAAGAATCTGGCTGGTATTTCAAGGTTAAAAAATTGACCTATTGTTTAGAAAAATAAAGGTAAATGAAAAACAATAGGGAAATAAAATAATGACCAGGTCCGGTTTAAATTTTGATATTCTTATAAAAAAAAGCGTGTGTACCTTTAACCATCACATTTTGGAAATTGTTTGTTCCCTCCAAAAATTATTTCTTTTAAAAATATCGCTGGTGGCCCCATTTAGCTGCTTCAAATTTGTGCAAACTTAGTGACTACATTTAGACGTCTTAAGTTTTTATTGTGTCCAAAATATTCTTTTAGCAACTTACCAGAGTCATTTAAGAGGCTTCTAAACTTAGCATGGGTTGTGGTCACAGGCCAAGCAGGATACACCACTTTGGTGTACCCAAATGTAAATTAAACAACAGAATTGGGTGTGTCACTATTGTGAATGTATTTTAGTTTCACCTTTTTAATAACGAGATAATTTATGTAGCTTCTGCATCTTGTTTTTACATTAGTATTGTTTCTCTTTATATGTGTTTTACTGCGCATAAATAGCTAGCTATATACCTAGCAAGTCTCCCCAGTTTAATTATGTTTTCTACTGTTAACTTTAAGCTCCATCCATTCTAACCTATGAGTTATGTTGTTCTGCTCCTTTTTAGCTTTTTAGCAGCTATAGCAGCTATAGCAGCAAGAACTTTTGGAATTGTTCTTTAACATTGATATTTTTGTAATGAGCTACATTATTTTGCTTTTGACATGCTAACTATGCTATATAACGGAACATTATTCCAACATGTTTGTTGTGTATCATCTCCTAACATGATTATAGCTAGCTAGTTAAGACTAGACACTGGTTGTTAATTCCTCTTTTACATTATGGTATTTTTAGGACAATTGTGAAAACTTGCGTTGCAGCTTGATACCAAAAATAAAGTTTCTTTTCTTTTAACTGTTAACATTTCGTGCAGCTAACATACATAAGACTGCAAGATATGGGTGTAGCTACAGCTTGTAGTAATTGATACACGTTGTTTTTTGTTAAGAGACTAGTTTATAAGAAATCTGCATGTAGAATAGACACTGGTTGTTAATTCCACTTTTATCAACATTGTGGTATTTTTAGGGCAATTGTGAAAACTTGCGATGTAGCTGGCTACCAAAAATAAAGTTTTTTTCTATTGTAACTGTTAACTTATCGTGCAGCTAACATACATAAGACTGCAAGATATGGGTGTAGCTACAGCTTGCAGTAATTGATACACGTTGTTTTTTTATAAGAGACCAGTTTATAAGAAAACTGCATGTAGAATCTCAAATAATTAAGAAACTTTTACTTTTTAAATAAGAAACTTTTTCCATATTTGATTTATTCTTATTTGAGGAAATTGTTTTGAAAGAAAAATTTCTATTTAAATTAAGCTATT
Source organism: Hydractinia echinata (assembly GCA_030067915.1). Taxonomy (NCBI): domain Eukaryota; kingdom Metazoa; phylum Cnidaria; class Hydrozoa; order Anthoathecata; family Hydractiniidae; genus Hydractinia; species Hydractinia echinata. Next base: position 220,343 of record JASGCC010000177.1, on the reverse strand, counting down.
ATATTGCAGAAACCAATTTGTCAATCCTACAAGTCAGTAAAGGGTGCATCAATTTTTTTGGTGTTTTGTCTAATTAGCGCCTCAATAAGTTAATGGATTATAACAGAATAGTAAAAAAGTCATTAAAAGTGTCAACATCAATACATAATTGGGAAATTTCGAAGCAAATATCGTCAAAATATAGGCCAAAAAACAGATCTTCGAAAATTGGAATGTCAAAACAGTGCTGAAGTCAGCAAAAGTTATTGTTAACAATCATCATTTGAGGCGTGATTTTTAGATTAAGTGGACATTATTCGTACCTAGTTCTTTGACTTAAAACTCAACACGAGGGAATTTATAGAGGTGGGATATTTTTGGACCCTTATACCTCGCGCGAATAGGGTTAAGAAATCAGGGTACCAAATTGCTAAGTAAGTACTGATGTTGTTATAAAAATTCTTTAAACAGAGAAAAAGTACCAACAGATATCTTTAGGCTGGAAGAAACTAAATTTTAACACTTGAGGTTGAAACTTAAACGGATTATTCGAGAGTAAACCAGATTATATACGTAATATAATTCCTGGTTTCAAGCTTTTCTAAACCTTTATTATAGATAAAGAACCAATGCAGATAAAATATTTTCAAAAATGGATATTCGAGACAACTACAGAAAATATTAATGAAAGTGAACAATAATGGTATCTTACGTTGCACGAAAATGGGATATCATTTGTATTGATCAGTCTTGAATCCAAACCATACAGCACCACCGACAAATAACATAGCATACAACCAATGCATATGACGTCATTAATAGTGGGTGACGACATCTTAATGGCTCTAAAAATAAATCTTCAGTGCTTAACTTTTGGATCAGCTTTTTAAATCCTTGGAAATTGAAAGCGTGAAATGCGATAGGGATAAAGCATCTTGTATAACCGAACAAAAATAATTTATTAGCAAACTTATTTTTTAACATTTATACATTTATACGCAGTTCCAATAGATTGGTTATTTTGACGTTTTATTTTGACTTTCATCATTGATACAAATACAGTGGAGTCTCGTTATCTGGAACTCTGAGCGGACCGAACAAAAAGTTTGAGATAGCGGGAGTTCGGGATTACGCCTGGAAAAATTCGAGCGGGTTTTCATCTTTTTTTAAAACAACAAGCTCCTAAAGTAAAGACAACTGAACCAGACTACGGGTAAAAGAACCACTAAGAACAAATAATATCAAGAGCATAGTGACTTTTCCTTAAAAAAGATATTTGTTATTTCCATTTGTGTACATTTTTCTTAATTTCTCTAGTAAATAAGCTTTCAAATTTACAAATGAGATCCTGCATGTGATCACCTCTTTCCCACTAAACAGGGAAAAGTGTTTCAATATTTGTAAAGAATTTTCCACATCGGTTTTGTTGGGTGCTGCTAATTCTTCGTCATCATTCACGAAGTATTCTTCTTCATCATTATGAATCTGTACAGGCTCTTGCACAATTTCTTTAACATTAAGATGTGATGCTGTTGTTATTGCAACATTATCTTCAGTTGTTATGTTTTCTGACACCCGGGTCGAATCTTTTTCCCGTAATTCTTGCAGTTCTTCGTTTATTCCTTAATCTTCATCATGTTGGTCTTTCTCTGTAATCTTAGAAAACAATTGTGGATGTACTGACTTCATTCCATGCTGATCCAAGCAATTCTAAAGCTGTTATCCAGGATATTTTTGGGAGTGGTTTATTCGAATCGAGACTGCAAAGGATGAGTTTTCTGTAGTGGTCCTTTAAACACCTTATAAACTCTTGAAGAAGTTGTATTGGAGTTGAAAAAACTAATGTAAAGTGTGATAGATTCTGAATGTTTGGATAAGCTGGGCAATTGTTAAGAATCAGTATTATTTTTCTTTCTTCCACTTGAAACCTTTTGACGGTGATAGGATGCAAGTTCCATGTATTTTGAACTTAATTGGTCGAAAGATATTTATTGATATTTTAAGTAAAACATTAAAGTGTTAAAAGTTTTAGAAAACCAATTATTTCCAGAGAAATATGTACAATTATTACCTTTATTCCCACCGGTCTAGCCATCCAGGAGATGCATGCATGCTGGCGTTCTGTTTTAGCAAGTTGCTGCCTATTGGAATGCTTCGACTCCGTTTTAACACAACCCACCGGAGCACAACACTGTCGAGGTTATCGAAATTACTCTCTCTTAACTTTTGCTTTTTGCTGGTAGGGTTGTCTTCTAAAACTTATTTATTTAAAAGTCCTTTCTCTATTTCTTTAAATGCTTTGCACTTTTCATTCAATGTTTTTACAGTAACCTTCCTTTTTGACACCTTGAGAGTAAAAGATACCCAACGTAGATAAAAGATACACAAAGTTGAGAAAAAGAAAAACATTCTGTAAAGCGTTCAAAAATTCGAAATTGATATAGCGTTCGAACAAAAACAAAACTAGTTTCTATTAGCAACGCTTTATGAAAAGTTCGAGATAATTGTAATTTGTCCCAAGGGAGTAAACATTATTTCGAGATGGCGGGAATTTCGAGATAGCGGAGTTCGAGATAGCGGGACAGATTTCATTTAGTGAGACCGTAAATGCTGACAGGACCAAAGTTTTCTTTGAGACTTCATTGTATGTTGTAATATATCTTTCGGTTTTGCACACAGAAGACAAGTACTAAAAGGGTCCTAAAAACGTATTTCAGATATCAGATTATATTTATAAAAATTAGCCTGTTTCGTAAAAATCAAAAGTGAGTAAACAAAAAAGATTTGACATGAAAATTATGGAGTGCTTTTAGACAAATGTAATGGAATTGTTAATTTAGCAATTGTGGTTTGCTGCTAGCTAATTATTTTCATTATGAACCAAAATTTAAGATGACGAATGAAGGTAGCTAAAAATCATAAGCCATGTAGGTTTCTACCTACGATAATTCGAGATCATAAAACAAAAGTACCTTTTATGCCTTTTAGGTAGGTAGGTAAAACATCAACATAGATATTTAAGATTTGTATATACGTGTAAATTTTCAGTCTTAGTTTCTTAGAGTTAGTTATTATTTTATTTTCTTAATGGATTTAAAATGGATCCAAACAACTCTGAAACACTTTTCTTTAATCCTTTTGATATAAGTGATGATTTATTTAATGATAAAAATGATCCAGATGAAAACCTATTTAAAGAACTGCAAATTTCTTACTTAAACACTCCCTATCTTTATGATCATGAAATTGATAACTATCTATCAGAAACAATTAAGACGGAGAACCTTTCCCTTCTTCATTTAAATATTCGAAGCATCAACTCAAACTTTGAATCATTTAGGGAATCTCTTGAATCGTGTAATTTTGTTTTCAATGTTATTTGCTTAAGCGAAACTTGGTCCAACGATAAGGAGTTTCGAAACAACTCACTTTTTCATTTGAAAGGTTACGAAGCCATACATTATGAAAGACAGGTTTCTAAACGAGGAGGTGGTCTATTAATATACATTAAATCAGATTTGATGTACAAATACGTCATGATCTAAATATATCGGATTGTAACAGAGAGTTTTTATCAATAGAAATTATTACGAAAGAAACTAAAATTTTTATTATCACATGTTGCTATAAACCACCTACTGGAAGCACTTGCGAATTTTATGAACACATTGAAAAAATATTTAACAAGGCGGAAGGTGAAAAGAAAGGTTTATTTATATTGGGCGATTATAATTTGAATGCTCTTAATTATACAGAAAACAATGATGTTAGAAATTTTTATGATGGAGCCTTTCAACACTCTATTATCCCTTTGATTAACCGGCCGACAAGAATTACAAAAAATTCATCCACCCTTATTGATAACATTCTAACAAATAATTTTTTTGATATGTCACTAAAAAAAGGAATAATTAAATCTGAGATATCAGACCATTTTGGAATATTTGTTGCCATCAATATCTCAAATAAAAAGTATCGTAATAAAAAAATTGAAATTAGAAAAAGAAATTTTACAACTGAACAAAAAGAAGTTTTTAAACAAGAGCTTGCTTTGAATGACTGGTGTTTTATGAAAGATATAGAAGATGTAAACTTACTGTATAAATGTTTCTACAACTCTATCTTTAAATTCTATGACAAAAACTTTCCGATTCAAACAAAATCAGTTAAAATAAAAACACTACAGACACCTTGGATAAGTAAAGGAATAAGAAAATCGTCTAAAAAGAAACAACGACTTTATCAACCTCGTCCACAGGGCATCTTGTATCTTTTCTGACCCCGGGACGGCGATACGAACATGGCCCTGGAGGAGGCTGGTCCGATATGAAACCTGATTGGCGCGGATATGTCACATAATTATTGCGTCATACAAAACATTTTGGCAAGGCGGCGAGTCTGTGACGAACAGGAAGGAAGCTGTTCGTATTAAAATGGTGGAGGAGGTGTATCAAGTATCAAGTTTTTTTCAAAGTGAAAAATTTAATAAAAAGCATTACTAAGCAATGAGAGTATAAAATAAGACATCATAAAGTAATACTGCTTACATGACAATATTTCAATAGCTGGGAAAGTTTAATAAAGCTAGAAAAGTAGCTAGCTAGCACACTATCAAGATAAGAACAAAAGAAAGAAACTCAACTTGTTTCCAAGTGGCCAGGTTTAATTTGCAGCTTTATGCAAAGAATGACGTTGCATAAAATTGCCGCCCATATCCTTTATAGACAAAATAATTTTGCACAAAATATCGAAAACGTTTTTTTTACAAAATATATGTATCATTACGTTTTAAATTATATCAGGTTGTTATTAGTGGGCATGTTTTATTACTTTATATGCTTTGGTTACCATAAAAAATATAAAAAGCCAGTAGGTTAACCGTCGGAGCCATTTTATCATTGACTGCACATTTACCCGGCCTAATTCAAGAAAATTCAAAATGCAATAGCTTAGGTAAAAAAATAAAGTTATTGATTTGAAACTTGTTATGGAGTACTTTTAAACCAATCCGATAAAAGATAATTTTACACGAGGCATAAAAAATTTACACAGCCATTTTGAGGAAGAGAAAAGGTAGGAAGATTTTATTAAACTGATTCTTACTAGGCCTTTTTTAACACGCTATAAAGGAAATTTCAGAAAATTAAACTCAATTAAATTTTAAGTGACACTTTGATTGAGCGCTTAATCTGGCATATGGTTAAATCCAGGATGTACTAAAGATAGTGGTAGACATTGAACAGCTCACCACTGTGATATATTATCTCAAGAGCTTTAATACTAATTACAAAGCAGTAAACATTAAAAAATAACAAAAAAGTCTAAACCGAGTATAAAGTATATATAGCGTCCCATAACTTCAGTAAAAATTAAAATATTGACTTGAGATTTGGTATGATATGGTTTTAGATTGGTTTGATGAAATTGAGCCAAAAAATAGTTCTATTATCATCATACTTTCTGAGTTTCAGAATTAAGCCCTTTTCAGAGACGCCGATAAGCCTTTTTTGACAGCATATCAATTTTGACTAAGATACAGGCTCAGAAAGTTTAAAAAGCTATTCTAACCTCAGAAATAGGTCAGATAAGATTCAACCTAAAATTATGCCAGTAAACGAGAAATTTAGTTGCAAAAAATCTTTTTGCTGATATCTTTTTGAGATTGGATGCTCTTATGAGAATACTGAATTAATCTTCACGGTTAGCTAGTTTGGCATTTTAAATATCTATCTATTTATGATATCTATTTATCTATTAGACACCTGCATGCCAAATTTTTAGGTCCCATACCTTTCAGAGGCTTTGATATTGGCCATTACTCGAAACTACCCCTAAAAATCTCTATGAAATCCTTATAATGGGTAAAATTTAATAACTCCTGTTAGGATTATCCTTAGAACTTGAAACTTGCAACACAACTTTGTTTTATTAAGAAGAATCATTTTGCATAATTTGGACACGTGATTAATCCGATTTCCCGATTTTGTCGGATTTTACCCGAAAATTGGAAAAACCCGGATTTCCGGGCAATTTTTGGCAATTTTTTATGCGATCCACGTAAAAACCGGAAATATGTTAAATAACTTTTATTTAGCTTTCAGAAACTTTAAACAGAATGCAAAATTTCGATCTGGAACAAAAGTAATTAAATTTTAAGCAGATAGTGTCATTTTTAACAAATTTCAAGCTTCTGATGACGTCACAGAAAATGTGCTGACGCAAGCAAAAATTTATTGCTGCCATTTTGTTCCTTTTATGACGTACTATAAGTGTGCCAAGTTTGATTCAATTTGAACAACCCTATGAAAAGTTATTGAGGGTGGGCGGATTCCGCCCCCCCCCCCCCCCGGTCATAATATGTTCGAAAAACCCCGGAGCGAATAGGGTTAAACAGGAAAAAACCTTGTTTTTGTATATCTGTGTGTGCAAATTAAATGTGAGCTTGTTGAGTAAAAAATAAAAAAAAATGCAAGGCGTTTTAAAAACATGTCATTAGGAAAAGAAAAAGCAGAATTTATCAGTAATGGGTGGCTTTTTGGAATTGTTAAGGCAAAATGTAAAAATGTAAAAGCAAAAAAGACTTCTGAAGTAAATACTTTTTTGAAGCCTTTTTCGCCCAATATAACTGCAAGCAGTGAGTCCACCATATATGAATTCAGTTTCAGTTAAGTATTGTTTAAATAAATTTTGTGCAAAAAATTAATAAAAAGCAACTTTGGGATTCGTACAGCAAAATCTTTGTCATCATATAAAAGCAGTAATGCAGACACAGATATGAACTCACAGTAAATGAGAATTCTAAAGTTCAGCCAAAATGAATAAAAAATGTAAATGTTAATATGAGGTTAAATTTCTGCCTAGCTACTTTCAGTCAGGCACCTAGAATGACACGAACATTTGAAAATTATGTAGCCATATTTGCACCTTTAGAGAACCAACGAAATGCTATGGCCAGATGGGCAAATCATTTACTAATTTCCAAGTTTCCCCTCCTAGCTACAAGTTTTGCAACCCAGTGCTTGCTAGCCAACCAATTCAGTAAAATACACATAACTAAATTGCTTGAATTTCTTCAAGTAAACAGCAGCCTAAATAACATTATTGTATATTTATACATTTACACAAAACAATCAAGGGCAATATGCGAGCAGTTTGTGTGTTGCGATGAGAGGAATCAAAACAAACTCGCCGCACGTATCTGTGACGTAAAACGCCGAGCTCGCTTAGCTCTGCAAGGTTATATATAAAACTTTGGTTAATTGAGACAAATCTTAATTAATTAAATATTACACACAGAAATACTGTGTATTGGAGGGTCACGTGACGAGGCCTCCTCCAGGGCCATGTTCGTATCGCCGTCCCGGGGTGTCAGAAAAGATACAAGATGCCCTGGGGACGAGGTTGCGACTTTATATAAAGTTTTTAAAAACCAAAACTCACATAGCAGAACAGGAATATAAAGATTATAAGAACCTGTTTGAAAAAATTAAAAAAAAGCAAAAAGGAATTTTTATTCAACACAAATAAAAAAACAATAACAATTCTAAGAAAACTTGGGAAGTAATGAAAGAAATAATTGGAAAAACTAAAATTAAAGGAAACACGTTTCCTAAATTATTACATACAGAAAACGGACCAGAAGATAGTCAATCTAGTATGGCTGAAGAATTCAATACATTCTTTACTAATATTGGACCTAAATTAGCTAGTAAGGTTCCAGATGTTTCTAATTCTATTGAAGATTATCTAACAAGAACTGAAAATAAAATTGGTGATAGTGACTTAACATTTGAAGAATTTGAAACGGCGTTTAAGTCTACTCAAAAAAACAAAGCAACTGGAACAGACGGCCTCAATTGTAACTTAATGATAGAGGTCTACAAAGAAATCAAAGATCCACTTTTTTATATTTTTAGTAAATGTATAAATAAGAGTATTTTTCCTGACGATCTCAAAATAGCCAAAGTTATACCCATTTTTAAAGCAGTTGATTCAACTGGAGTAGGAAATTACCGACCTATATCTGTTCTTCCAATTTTTTCAAAAATTCTAGAGCGCATTATATATAATAGAATTTATTCTTATCTCAATAAACATAACCTTCTTTTTTCTAGACAATTTGGATTAGCTGATGATATCATAAAAGGTTTTTCTAAAGGAGAAGTAACACTAGGAATTTTTATTGATTTGTCTAAAGCTTTCGATACAGTAAATCATGAGATCTTATTACAAAAACTAGAATATTACGGAATTACAAACAAAACTCACAAACTGTTAAAAAATTACCTTAAAAATAGAAAGCAGCATGTTTCTTATGATAATGACAAACTTTCAGAAGCTTTGAATATAGTTTGTGGAGTACCACAGGGTTCAATTCTTTTGGACCACTTTTGTTTATAATATATATCAACGATCTCTATAAAGTCTCATCAAAACTTTTTAACGTCATGTTTGCAGACGATACAAACTTATTTAAATCAGGTAAAAACGTTCAAGATCTTTTTGTAGAAATGAATCTTGAACTCCAAAAAATTTCATTATGGTTTAAAGCAAATAAGTTATCATTAAATGTTTCTAAAACTAAATACTCAATCTTTCATTCACAATATCAGAAGAAAAAACTTCCTTCCAAAACTTCAAATTGATAATACAGAGATTAAGAGAGACAAAGTTACAAAATTTTTAGGGATATGTATTGATGAAAATTTAACTTGGAAACATCATATTGATACAATATGTAGCAAAATTTCCAGGAGCATAGGTATCCTATATAAATCAAGAAACTTATTGCCAAAGTATCTGCTTAAACAATTATACTTTTCCTTCGTCCATAGTCACTTATCATATGGTAATATAGCCTGGGCAAGTACCAATAAAACCAAGCTATTAAAACTTTACAGAAAACATAAACATACAATCCGAGTTATTACTTTTGAAGATCGTCTAACACCTTCTAAGCCACTGTTTGAAGAATTGAAAATCCAAACCCTAATGGAAATTAATATTTATCAAAACCTTTGTTTTATGTTTAAATGTAAAATAGGCCTATCTCCTCGTATATTTCATAACTTGTATACAGAAAAGTTATCAGGAAAATACAATACAAGATCAAAGAACCAATAATAAAAACAAAGTATCAAGAATTTTGCATCAGCTATCGTGCACCACACTTATGGAACAAAATTACACCTCTAATTTTAAAAAGTACAGAAATATATTCTTTAAACGTTTTTAAGAGTAAAGTTAAGGCAAATATCAAAATCTTACACGAAATTGATTCATATTTAAATTAAATAAGAAATTTTTCGGATAACATCCGAGATCTTATTAAAACGGGCGGCCTTTTCCTTCTCCTTCTCCTTTTCCTTCTTCGACCGATTTTTTAACCGATTGCCGTAACGTCACGACTTTTAAAGTCCGACCTGACCCTGCAACCTAGCGCTACGCCGGCTTTGTGCGTATCTTGATATTCGTAAAGAATGAAGACTGCGCTAAGAATTTGATCACAAATATAGTTGTAGACTGCTATTTTAATATTGTTTGATGAGCTATGCTAGATACTCCTTCAAATTTTTGTTTCCAGATGTTTTTAACGAGGCGGATTTTGTTCAACTAAACCGAGCCCGGGTTAAGGGGTTAAGGTACGAGTCGTTCCTTTCGAGGGACCGAGTTCAAGCAAAGCGAAGTTTTTTGAAGCGAAGAGAAATATTTGGTTGGGTTAGTATAATTATTTAACTGCCTAAACTTCAGTTCTATGAACGTTTAAGATATTCTCTTTATTATGTCTATATTTTCACATATTAAGATGAAAATATCATCAGGTTTTCTAGCCATGTGTAAATCTGAAACAAATCAATTTTAAGATTTTAGCTAGCTACAAACGCAGATTTCAAGGCAGCATCCTGCTTAAGCTGTACCTAGCCTTATTTATTCTTTTAAAGTTTGGTATATTATTATTTATTTTTATGTTGGGGTTGTGGCTAGCTAGCTCTTTAGCTACCTGGGTGAAGAGTAAAGGTAGCCAAATGGCTTGCTAGCTAGCTACAACAAAATTCTTAATCAATATTTCTTATACTTACTAAATGCAGTTTAGGTAGCAACACCTTTTATTACTGTTATAAAAACTTACTCAACAAAATAAAATTGCTGGAGGATTTTTTTAGCTAGAGGGCGTAACGACAGGCTGTTGCCTGTTTTTTAATTTACACCGAAGTTACAATAAATTTTTTTTGGATAAGGGTATTGGGCCTATTATACACTAGTGCAATACTGTTTACCTGTACTAAGCGCACAGCTCGTTGTTAGCAACAAATTATTTCCTGTTGTTTTGTTTAAATTGAAGCTGTGATAAGTTTTTTTGAGGGGTTTGAGGCCTATATGGATATGCAACATGGTTTACCTGTATGTAGTAAGCGCTTAGCCAAGTGTTAACAGTGTGTATCCTGTGTTATTATGTAAACCGAAGTTACATCAAAGTTTTTTTGAAAAGGGTATTACGCCTAAACGCATTGACAACACAGTTTACCTGTACTAAGCGCTCAGTCCAATGTTAATGATGGCTGTTTCCTGTGTTTCTGTTTAACCGAAGTTATACAATAAAGTTTTTTTCAAAAAAGGGTATCATACCTATGTGAAATTGTTTTCCTGTACTAATAACTCAGCCGGGAGTAATATTTATTTTTGAACTTTTAGCGGGAACGTTCTCTGAAAAATAATAAAGGTTGGCAGACTGTTTTTGCTCTATGACAGGGTAGCAACGAGTTGTGTTTTTATTTCAGCTAAAGTTGTGGAAAGTTATTTTTTGAAAAATATATTACACCGGAAACACCATAATGTTGTGCGCCTACTTTTTTTAAATTATATTACACCAAAAACACCATAATGTTTTGCGCCTCACTCGATTTATGACATACTATACTAAAGCGCTCCACCTAAATGTGTGGCACAGTTCACATTAATCGCTCCTCCAGGCGTTCAACGCTGGGTAACACAGTTACTTGTTACGGGGGACCCGGCGTTTCGACTCCGGGTCCCCGGCTCGTCTAAATAATAATACCAAGGAATTGCATTTTGGATTTAGTCTCTTTTGTTAATTCTAAACCGATGAACGTAGTCATAATCTTTTTGTTCCTTTCGCCTATTTCTTTTTTTGTTTTTAAACTTGTAGGATCCAACTTTATGGTCAAATCTTAGATATCTTAAACTTCATAATGATTTTAGTCATGTCGCAGGTATAATAAAACATTTCCAAAAAATCGCTACACCACAAGCAATAATATTTAATAAATTGATATGCCAAAACGTTTTCGTTTCTTTCTTATGAATGTTAAGTGTAGTGCAGTATTGTTTTAAAATATTAGTTTTCACAGGTTACTTTTTTACGAGCATCTGATTCTGAAGTCTGATCGGCTGACGTTTTTTTTACCGCTTTGGGCAACTTAAACTTATGACCCTTGCTTTGCCCGCTAACAGTCACACGTTGGTTTGTTCTAGCCTGTATCTCACATACTGCATAAAATTTTTTGCAAGTTCAAGATAATACCATGGGATAATACCTATTTATTTCAAACGACGGAACAACATTGTAGAAGTTTTGTACAAAACAGGGTACTGACGACCTTGAAAGGTATAGGGAACAAAATTACACACGACGAACAAGAATCTGAAATCTTTTAGCCTGCAGGGGCTTTTCATTATTCTACTAAATCGAAAGCTTTAATTTAGAGAATTAACCAGTTTTCTACATCAGTTCTCGGTGACAAGACTCACATGAAGTCTTCTTCGAGTTGCCCGAACTTTCTCTACACTTACACGAAACTATAGAAAATGACACGCGATTTATATAGTTGATTTAGATTAATTAGCGTTTTATTTAGTACATTGATGTTATTCACGATTATTTTTTTATTTTGTTTTAAACTAGATTCTTGTAAATGTAGTTAAAGTAGAAAATAAACTATCTATCTAAAAAAGGCCATAAAGATCCTACTAAACTTTAAAAATATGTAAAAATATAAGTAGGAAGCAAAAAAAAGTTGTGGCTACCTTCTAGCCGTGTTTGAAGTTACTTGCACCTACCGATTAGCGTGTAATGTATTTTCATAACGCTAAAGTCTAAGTTTAGGTGAAACTCAGGATACAGCCTGTCCCATCATAGCAAGAAGGGACGGGCAGCATTTTTTTATTTAACGGAATAAATTCCCATGCAATGTGAAATATTAATAGTCTTAGTACAGTCAAATATTGTTGCACATCCGTTTGGATTGCTTAGAATGGTTCGCTCTTTCTCAGGTATATAACCTTTCTACAATTTGTTATAAGTTACAACAACGTTACGCATTTAATCAGTCACCCAGCAATTTTATTTTGTCGAAGAATTTTTCGTCAAAGTTTCAAACTTTTATCTTCATTTTAAATGAATAAAACAGTCTATAACACATCTTTTAAAAAAGTTTAAAAAATAGTTGTGTGCCAAAAAACATGTGTCACAGATTGATTGAGACTGTTGTGGAATTGTGTGCAGAATATATCTCGTTGCATCAATAAACTACAGAATTTTTCCTGTGTTTACAACATAGTAAATGGTATAACTACCTTACTTCATTTAACATGAATAAGAAAGAATATTTGAATATGTTATTGCAGCAACTATATTTAGCTACCTCCACATTTTAGCTAGAGGTAGCCACCACTAAATCTGCATCTTTAGTAAAAATCAGATTGGTAAAGGTAACACATAAAGACACAATAAAGTTAACTAGGATAAAACAAAATTAACAACATCAATATAACTAGCTTGAAAATTTGCTCCCTCCAAAATCTTAAAATTGGTATGTTTTATACTTATTCATTGCTAGAAAATGTGGTGACATACTTATGTCACTATGTAATAACATAAAAATTTCTGAAAATAAAAGATATTTTGATGAAAAAGACCTTAAAAGGCACCTCCAACACTACCATGCTTTCATTGCAAAAATTTCACGTTGTACTCATCAAAGCAACAGGTAACAAGGAGTACGGCGGTTCATATTCGAAAAGTATTTCACAGTTTTTAATGATGTTCGATTTGAAATGTTCCGATGACGTCGGTTGAAAAATTCCTGACCACAATTGTGCCACGTTTAATGTTATAGATATTTTGTTTCCATTCCTCATATGCAGCCAGAGACAAACTGTTATTGTATATTACTCCTTCTTTGTCCCAAATGTATCAATATACGATCATGTTAGTTAGGCTATTGTATTTTACTGACTTAGTTGGCCAGGAAGAAATGATTGCTCTGGGTTGAAAAACTTGTAGCTAGCTACAAATGGAGAAACTTGTTGCTAGAATTTTATAAATTATTTGCCCATCTAACTATAACAATTTGTTGGTTTTCTCAGATGCAAAACTGGCTACATAATTTTCAAATGGTGATATGATTCTAGGTCCCTGACTAAAGGTAGCTAGGAAGAAATGTAAGTTCATATTAAGGCAGTGATAAACATGATTAATTGATTTTATTAATCATGTTATTATTTTGACTGAACTTTAGAATTTTCATTTTCTGTAGCTGTAACTGCATATCTGTGTGTCTGTGTTGCAGCTTTTATATAATAACCGAGACATTGCTGTACGAATCTTGAAGTTACTTCCTTATTATTATTTTTGACATCAGAAAGTGAAGACGATTGTAAACTCACTGGCTGCAGTTATATTTAGCAGCTGCTATAATGTCAAAATTCTGGAGGGAATCATGTATGTGGATGAAAAATGGCTTCAAAAAATTATTCCCTTTCGAAGTCTTTTCATCTCTGCCTTTACATTTCGTAGCTTTACATTCCGAAAATACATCAATTCATTACAAATTCTGCTTTTTCTTTATCCAATGAAATTTTTTATTTGATGTCTGTATTTATTCTTCACTCAACAGGCTCACATTATATTGCACACACATACAAAACAAAAGTTTTTTGTTTAAAACCTTAACAATCCAAAAATTTGATGGAAATAGTTGAACCGATTTGACGTCCACATATGATCCAACTTGTCTATTTTAACTTATGGAAACATGTATCACCGCTTTTAAACAATTTTACCAACAACAAAGTATTATCTGCTACCTTAAGGGAAGTAATTTTTGTGGGAACAATTTTGGGGGTTTTAGACAAAGTTACTGAATTCTTTTAGAGCTCATCACAAAAATAAATTCTGCTAATGTAAATAAGTAAGTAAGTAAGTAAGTAATTACGTAAGTAAGTAATTCTTATCAACTTAATCATATTCCTTGTGAATAACTTGTTGGAATTTTTTTAGAAGCTCTTTTTATGGAGTCCGGTTTATCGGAATAATTCGTTGTTCCGACCCAGTGCTTTCACACACGCCCAATTTCTTTGGGCTGGTTAAAGCATTTAGTCTCAAACGTAGAACACACACTATTTCCAATGAGTGAGTTTCTTCAGTATTTTCTGTATCTGCTGTCGAATATAGCTTCCGTTAAAAGGGCTAAATTCTGGAACACAGAAAGTATGATGATAATGGAACATTTTTTTGACTTATATTAAACTGGTCTAAAGAGATATTCCAAGTATCAAGTCATTATTTTAATTTTTACTAAACATATGAGACTTTTAACTGAAGAGAAAAGGACTCTGAAATTATATTCAGCACAACCTTCCGATCAACAAATAAATTAATAACTTTAAATAACTTAAAAGATGCTAAACATATGTAAATAACTGCACCTAGCATTTCAAAACGTTAGTTGCAAATTTATTTCTTAAACGTCGATTATCATAAATATATTCTATATTCAAAGTTATAGTACGTTGATAATGCGATACAACTTTGTTTTCTATGTGATTACTATTTAAATTAAGCTATTCAATTGATTTTTCTCTCTGTGTTCTACCTCGTGTTTGTCTACAGTATGCTGCCATTTTTAAATTTTTAACACCTAAGATCACGTGACTATGGCTATTGTTTTATTGAGAGATTCCCGCATCTGTCATATATATCATCGCATACTATCTTTAACATTGAGAAACCATCTGGAAACCAGTCGATGGTATTTTTTAACTTGATGATTATTCACACAGATAAAATAATAAAACAGCAAAATCCTAACAAAAACCCGAAAAAGAGTAATCTATTAAGAAATTTTTTCTTTTTTTTATTACAACAGGTTTTAATGAAAATGGCGTACTGGAGTTCTGTTTACTAACGGGACAAACCATTTGTAATGTTTTGATAGAGCTCGAGATTGGTAGTTGGTGAATACAGTTTGGCCTATGAATTGAATGAACTTATTATCCCCGACTTGGAGAATGTTGTGAATAACATTTTTTACGGCTATAACTACTAACGCCCTTGGTACTGTCCATATTTATAATATGAAAAAAACTGATATCATATATGAACCATATGTTATTGCAATATACGGCGTTTTCCTTCGATCTATCTACCAATCTACGCTAATAAAAAAATTTCGCGAAGTTAATTTTCGCGAATTCTACTTCTGGAAGAAATTTTACAGAAAAATCTTTCGCGAATTTTCCAAAATCTTCATTTTTGGGAACAAAAACTTTCGCGAATGACAATGAATTTCAATGAAAAATGAAAAAATAAATTGATTTTAAATCAATTTAAATCAAATCATTTCCGCCGCTCACCTTTAGTTCAAGGTGGACTTGAAATCAAGTGTGAAGTCATGATAAATGCGCGGTTAACAATGCTTCAAACAAGACTGACAGACAACACGCTACTTAGAATTGGTTCACAATATATATACTGAATCTGTGGAAGAAAAACTGATGGGGGAACTTATTTTCAATTTTGTGATGACACTTCCTCCGTTAACTAGCATGCCCGCCACACTGTTGAAGAAAAACAAGAGAAAGAAAAAGTCAACTTCGGATCAAGATTCTGGAAATGGGAGTAGAGATATTCGTGAAATGTTTTTGAACGGCAAAAAAAAGAAGAGAGTCCAGCAAGAAAATTGTATTGTTATCGAGTAATTCTTGATATAAGAAAACAATCAAATATTATATAGAATAAATTCACCAAATTATTGTCTCACTCTTCTCTTCGTTTTTTGTCTTGAAATTTGAAATTTCTGACACGAAGATATTCAAACCCTTCCGTTTTTCGATTTTTAGCTGATTTCCCCACATTGAGTCGGGCTTTGGAGCCATTTTTAGAGTTAAAGTTTTAGAGCCATTTTTCGGGTTGATTATTTTTTTCGTTGTGATTCTAAATTATTTCTACCCTTGTCCTCGGAGCCCTCGTTATTTAAGAGTTTTCGGCTTTTAAAACTTGGAAAAACTTTCGCGATTTTTAGAAAAAGTTGATTTTTCGCGAAAATAATTTCGCGAATTTCAGGTTAAATTTCTTACCGGGCAGAAATTTTCGCGAAAAGGGGCCAAAATCGAGAAAATCGCGAAAATTTCTGCCCGCGAAAATTTCTGCCCTTAGAATAATAGCTATCAAGGCCAAAAATCATATACAAATTGGGTTAAAAGCAAGTAAAAACTCAACCTACTTCACAGTTCTGTACCTCACATTCATCGTTAAAAATCCAAACGCCAACACAAAACCAATCAGAGCTAAAGCCCAAACACTTCCCAGCAATGCATTGCTGTAATACAAAGGTTGCCACACAATCGTAGCTCGATCACGTGGTACGTATCCGTCTATTACAAAAAAAGAGAGTTTTTTATACTACATATAACGGAAGTATAACTTCTTTGTTCGCCAATTTTAACTTCTTTGTTCGCCCAGTCTTTGCTTTTTTTTAATTTTAGTTATTTTTATTATTCTATTTCCATTCTCGAGAAAATTCATCTTTTTTAATATATATAAAAATGCATAAACTACAAAATTGTTTGCGTAACTTGCTAATTTCTAGAAATCATTTCTTGTATTAGTGAAGGAAAGACGCATCCTTTTAACCCTATTCGGTCCGGGGTTTTTCGAACATATTATGACCGGGGGGGGGGGGGGGGGGCGGAATCCGCCCCCCCCTCAATAACTTTTCATAGGGTTGTTCAAATTGAATCAAACTTGGCACACTTATAGTACGTCATAAAAGGAACAAAATGGCAGCAATAAATTTTTGCTTGTGTCAGCACATTTTCTGTGACGTCATCAGAAGCTTGAAATTTGTTAAAAATGACAATATCTGCTTAAAATTTAATTACTTTTGTTCCAGATCGAATTTTTGCATTCTGTTTGAAGTTTCTGAAAGCTAAATAAAAGTTATTTAACATGTTTTCCGGTTTTTACGTGGATCGCATAAAAAATTGCCAAAAATTGCCCGAAAATCTGTTTTTTTCCGATTTTCGGGTAAAATCCGACAAAATCGGGAAATCGGATTAATCACGTGTCCAAATTATGCAAAATGATTCTTTTAATAAAACAAAGTTGTGTTGCAAGTTTCAAGTTCTAAGGATAATGCTAACAGGAGTTATTAAATTTTACCCATTATAAGGATTTCATAGAGATTTTTAGGGGTAGTTTCGAGTAATGGCCAATATCAAAGCCTCTGAAAGGTATGGGACCTAAAAATTTGGCATGCAGGTGTCTAATAGATAAATATTGAAAGTCAATAAGTTTCATAGCCATATAACATAGCAATAAGGAGTTATTTATAAAAAACCGTCAGGGGGGGCGGAATCCGCCCCCCCGGACCGAATAGGGTTAAGTAAAATTGTGCACTTTGCGATACCAATATGAAAGAAATCCGATGAGACCCCATCCCAAAATTGCCCCGAGTACCACTAATTTCATATATCCAAAACACGGGTTGTTGTATACCAATCGATAAATTTTTGAACGCTGGTCAAACTTTTTTCTAGAAGCACATGCTAAAAGTGTGAGGGCAGAAAGTTACGTATATTTAAAAATATTCCAGTCTGAGGGCAAGCTAATGAATTATATAATTATTGTTTTAATATTAACAAATTGAGAGTCTCACTGCATTCCAACAATATATAAAACACATAAGTTTAATGAAAATTAAAAATTGGTTAAAATGTAGATCCTACTACCCCATAAGAAATTAGTCCTTGAACCAAAAATAAATTCGTGCTTGTTTCATTTTGGTATCACAAAGCGCATATTTTTTTCAGTTTCCCACTGTATCAAGTTGGCGAGAGGTGTTTTTGTAGTTCCTTTGTGCAAAATAGCTAGCAAAACACGCTGTTTCAGTAGTTGCATTTCACTCCTCATTTCATTTGCTAAAATCAATATAATTGTAAAAACTGCTTTACCCGGAAACAATTCATTCACACTTGCATGTATCGATATTTCATCTTCTGCCGTTTTGTGCGAGCCAATGTTTACGTAGGTGCCTAAATAACGGAAAAACATCCTTATTGAAAACAAGGCGATTACATTGCAAAAGATGACTCTCCTTGCGCATTTTTATTGTAGGTAGTTAATTTCGCGTTTTGGAAAATTTCAAGTTGCTGACATACGTATAACTTCTGCCCAATGTCTTAAATGAATTGCAAAGGAATATAAAACTATACAATGAAAAGAAATGTAAGTAACGTGCTACCATTTCTAAATTGTCTAAACAGAATTTCACCAAGTCTTTCTCTTGAACTTGTGTCGTATCTGACGGATCCCTAGGAAAAAAAGGAAATTAAAAATAAATAAATTTGAAGTTTTAATTCATATGGCAGTACATTATAACTAGTTGTATAGACCGTGGAAAAATCCATTAAAGACATTAAATCATTCAAAACTGCATTCTTGTAAAACACATATTAATAATAAGCACATTTTTGTCGCCGGATCGGAGGCATAAAAACTCAGGAATGTTTGTTATATTTCACATGACATTAAATTAAAAAATGTAATCCATGAAAGTGCTGATAATTTCTTAATCATTTTGTTAAAAAAAAGAGACAAACTAACGCTTTATTTTTCCAAAATGACAAACATGAGAAAGACAAACTTAATATTTTTTTCTCTAAGTTAATATATTGTCTGAAGTAAAACGAAGAAGAATAAAAATTGAAAAACATTTCTCTTACTGATGCTCCTTCTAGATTTATCTTCTCCAAAGCTTGTGCCATCACATTTACTTGCATATAAGACCCATAGGTAAAATTGCTCAAATTAAAGTTATGTGGCGGTTTTGTCACAGCATCTAAACTCTTGGCGATTGCCCAAACCGCATCAAAAGCAAATGAAGCACCTTCGTAAAACAATGAAGAGTCATCTGATATATGCCTAGTTGTTAAACGTCGTTTCTCAGTTTTGATTAGCTCCCATATCTCAGCAGCTGTCTACAATGAGTATCAAACAGTGCACGACACATGTGTTGCAGAAAAAAAAGTTTTCGAAATTCCTAAGAGAAAAGTCTAAGACTTTCCTACAAAACCTGGATAAAATGGTTAAAGCTAATTTTGTTTTTGCTGATAGATGTAAAATATGCTCTTGCTACGAAGAGGAAAAATAGGAATAAAAGAAACAGCGCAGAAAATATTAGCTATTCAAAGTTTATACTAAAAGAAATAAATTCCGCGACTATTGCCATGTGTTTTATCAGGGGCAATTTATTGATGTAAAATGTTGTGTAAAAGGAGATGAATTACCCTGTTAGCAATTGTAATTTTTCCATCACTTCTCAGATCAGCTCTTTTTGTTGTAAAGTGGCCTTCAGCAGCAATAATCATTTCAGTACTGTTACATACATATCCACGTGTATCTTCATACCAATTTCTCGACAAACCATGACTAACTATCCAAACAAACTTTGGTCCATACATTTTCCTCAAATATGCCTAGAAAGGATTCCCTTCCATTTTAAAATTTAAAAAAGATACTACTTTAAGAGACCAACTTTTTGCGGAAAATAAAATGTTTAAGTATGAGTTTGCGGATAGAATCTCAATAATCGTGCAAAATGCGGAATAAAAATTATAGTGCTATAAATGGGAAAAAGGAAACTTGAATAGTTATTGTTTTGTAGTCACGGATTAAATCGAATATAGTTTTCAAACAATGCAAGACAACTTTTAGAGCAAAATCAAACTGGAGTTGGATACGTTCCACGTTAGGGCAACTCCCACCAGACTCCTTTTCCACCAAGTTAGTGACAAAGACATTTTTACAAGGTAGCTGCTTTAACACAAGTAAAACTTTGGGAGAGAAGACTGACCTAACGAATCCGAAATAATTTAACATACCTCGCAGAATATTTTCTTTGCACCATAATTATTAAAATCTGCAAAAATAATTCTTGTGTCTAAAGCCTATAATGAGAATGAAACATCGATGATGCTCTGCCGAAGGTCAATGTTTTCTCGCAATGTTCTTTGACATACGCTAGTTCGGACTTTTTCTCAGGTTCTTCACCGTCTTAGTAATTTTCACTATTTTGCTTCCGCTCTAGTTTTATAATAGTAAAAATAAAAAAAGTAAAATATAAAAATTTAATTTCCTAGTAGTTTATATATAAGATCTTCCGGAGTAGTTAAAAACACGTCTTCTCTCGATGACGATCCGGAAGTTTTTGGAAACTAGTCGGTGGCCCGTGGATAAATCCACGGGTCCACCCGTGATTTACCGCATTTCGTGTGTCTCGGTACTGCGGTTACCATTTTGCGTAAGAGACAGACAGACGTATACGGGTATTACAATATAGACTAGTCGGTGGCCCGTTAAAAAATTCACGGGTTCGCCTGTTCTTTTTATACCGCATTGCGTGCGTCTCACTACTTGCGGTACCATTTTGCGTGACAGACAGACAGACGTATACGGGTAATTTAATATACCGTAATTATTCTAATTTAACGCGCCGGTAAAAATAATCATTTTAACCGCCCCGCGAAAATAATTCGAAGCGATAAATTACAAACTTTTGAGCACGGTCAACCCGCGTTAATAATTAGAGGCAAATAAACTAATATATCGAAATATATATGTTCATTTAATCTAAACCACTGCTTGTTTTTTTAAAAAAATACGATCCGTGTTAAATTAGAGGAAAATAAAACACGCCAAATTTTCGACCCGCGTTAATAATTAGAAGCGATAAATTACAAACTTTTGGCCATTTTTGTCCGTCCGCGTTAATTAGAAGCAGCGTTAAATTAGAATAATTACGGTAAATAGTCGTTAGCCCGTGGAAAAATCCACGGGTTCGCCCGTCCTTTTTATACCGCATTGCGTGCGTTTCGCTACTCGCGCAGCTAAGCTACCATTTTGCGTGACAGACAGACAGACAGACAGACAGACGTATACGGGTATTTTAATATAGATATTTGACAAAAAATGGATAAAATATATATTAAATCCATGCCAAAAATTTAAAAAGATGTGAAATTTTCAAAATCATAACGTAAATAAATAACCTGCTATAAAAATCTATTTAATTACGCTATATTTGATCTTTGTTTGAAAGCGAGGCTCGTAAGGGAAAAAGGAATTGAAGTGATCTATAGCCAAAGTAGATCTAAGTCACAAAAATATTAGCATTTGGATAAAAATAAATACAATATGTTTATGTTTATGTATATAGAAACCATGTCTTCGAACAATATAAACGTTCGATCCACTGCTGAAGGAAAAGAATTTCTTTTCGAACATAATGCAAACATTCCTATAGTTTTATTTTGAAAGTTCTATTATTTGCAGTCGGTGGAGTGGGTTGTGTTGTTATAAAATTAAACGAGCAATTGTTGAAATTACCAGAAAAAAACTAAAAAATGTAGATAATGTTTTTTTAAAGAGATAGTTGATGATTCGGGAGTGGCGTTCAGTGGATTTATTTTATCCTTGTTTGAAGAACTCAAGATGTGAGACATTTATGAAACGATGAGTTTTGTTTGCTGCTTTGTAGCTTTTCAGGAAGTCTCTACCTTTATGATCACTATGTTGCTTTGAAAAAACATATTGAAGGTATTACTTCCAAATTTCGTAGTATACTTCGTTTTCAGAGACTGTTGGTCCTGTATATTGATCTATTTCATCGTGCTCCTAAAGGCTTAAATCAAATAGTTTAAAACTTGGATTTTCTTTGGGTGTTTTAAATTTAACGAAAGTTTGTTTTTTGTGGACATTGTGACCGTTCGCTACAGAAAAATTGCGTCAGCTCACGTGATCGACATAGGCCAATAAAACGGTCAGATATAAAGAACACCGCCTAAGATGCTACTATAATTGTTAATGGCATGGCCATGTGGTTACGAGGTTTGCTTCGTTGTCAGGAGGTCAAGTTACATTAGCATAGCTACGGGTCAAAAGAAAATTGGGTAGGATATGCTTATAGGATATACATCTAATATATTGTATACATTCAAAACACAAGACTCACATTGATAACAGTGCTCAGAACACAGTTATTAACCATCGCGGCAAAAAATTTAATTTAAAGTTAGGAATTACGAACTTTTTTCACGATCATTGAAATTCTGAATTCGTCATGGTAATGCAACTATTGATCAAACATAAAACTTAATGATAATGTTATCACGAAGTTAAAGGATGTGTTACAAATAAATTCGAAAATATAATATATAATGCTGAACTTAAAGTTACCAATGACAATTAGGCAATGTTTTCCTTACCTTTAACTTTTCCATTTGTGTGTCAACATTTGTCAGATGTAAACTTGAAAATCCGCTCACTGATAAAGTTGTAAAGTTTTGCGCATTCAATCCCTTTGATAAATGATCAACTGCCTATAACATATTTTTATAACACCTCATTAGCAATAGATTTTTTCTTTGCCTACTTTCAATAAAATGCCTTTTTTGCATACGTGTTGTTTTTCTCGTTTCGTGCTCCCTGGGCACGTTTAACTATGACTAACTGCCTGCTTAAGTTTGATTATCTGTTCGTTTTTGACAATGTCAAAATGCCTATTCTTTATCTCGAAAATTAGTCCTATAATTGAAACCGCTTCGCTTTCCCCAAAACATTGAACAATAAACAAAACAGCACACTGAAACATGATGCTGACCTTAAAATCTATTTTCTTGTCAAATTAATACTATTTTAAGTGAAAGCTATTCTAAAAATTAAAATTGTTTCCTTTTCAAGAAAAGCCAACAACAAAAGGACACAGAACAAAAAAGTATAACAATCACAACCTTTATTCAATATGGCGCCAAAATATGCAAGGCTTGAAATCACACTGCGGATTAGGAGAGGATACAAGAATTTAAAAAAGTTAGTCCAAACATTTGATGAACTTAATAATAGTAGCATGTTAAAACAGATTTGAGGGGCAGTAATATGCGAAATAAAGTATTAAAATATATCTATCTCAAAGCAGAGGTGGGTCTCGCTGTCTTTATTTTGGTTAAAATTATTGAGAAAGCACCTTCTTCGAGGTTGTCAAAATTTCCTGGGTGCTTAAAATTTTTATAAAGCTTTAAATTTTTGTAGAACGCCGACATGTCACAACGGGATTTAAAGCGAATGTATGCGTCAAAAGTCGCAATGAAGTTCTTTTGAAATGTATATTACGTCTATCGGGCACGCTGGTGTAAGCACTCCACACACGGATGTTCGACATGGCTTACCTGTACTAAGCGCTCATCCCAGTGTCACGATTAATTTTTGGACATTTATAAGAAAATAAAATGATGCTGGTCGTTGAGGAGAAAATTATTTTGCCGCATACTGTATACATGTACTAAAGCGCTCTACGTGGCTGTTGTTGTAACAACTTTTGATTATCATTGATATTCAACAAATCAGTTCTTTAATTACTTTTTATTTTTTTTGTATAAAGCAGAATATGCTCCAAGATTACTAAAATTTATCATGATAAAGGTCAAAAGAGAGTCAAAAATTAAGAATAAAATTTAGAACAGTTGATAGTCACTTTTTTAAATGGTGTAATTTCATAAATAGATCCAAAAGTCATTAAAACTTTCGTTAGGCCTATGTCCAGTATTTTTTCTTGTTGACACACAAAAAGCATATTAGCCATTTTGAAATGAAATATTTGTTGTCCGCTGTTCAATTACGTAATGTTATAACTTATTAGCATGTCGATTGTTTTCTCGACCAAAGAGTATTACTGAAACTGGCAGGGACAGAATTTAAAAAGACAAAATATAAGACAATATATAAAAAATATTATTATTATCATTATGAATAGGTTTGCAACTGATCGCATCAAGGATGATTTCAATAAAAGCAAAAGAGTTCAATCTTTCTTATTTCTACCTGCATGGACAGAGCATTTTGCTTACGGCGCATGCATTTTCATACCTTATAGTCAGAAATTTTCGCGTCAACTAATTTTCGCGATTTTCACGATTTTTAGGCATTTTCGCGAAATTAAAATGCCACGAAAAAAATTTAATCGACGAAATCGCGAAAATAAAAACCGCGAAACTCCACAGGGTAGCAGACGTAAAATTTTCGCAACAAAATAATTCTGGTGATACCCAGTTTGATAAAACCCGGGAAAATTAAGGAAGAAATGCACTTTTAAACACAATTTTAGAAGGCGGTTTGCCTGTTAACCTAAATGGCATTTTGTGTAATAAATCATCGATCTCCTTTTTTATGAAATTTCTTCTTTTTTTAAACTTTCCTCTCTAACTCTTACACCTATGAAACCTCTTCAGTTTTAATTCTTTTATCCCTAGTGACATTCCTAACCAGATACCAAAGGCCAGAAGAGGTCGGAGGACATGGGTCTAAAAGACAGGCAAAAGATAGGCAAACGCCGAGGCGAGTTTGAAAGGTTGTACTATCCTCGCTTAATCAAAAATAAAGGTTCTTCCGCTACCTTATTGATTATAACATTGACCTTTTATGAAAAAAAGCTTCCTTTTACAGATGTCATTATTAGAGTATAAAAACGTACTTAAAAATCATATTTTGTTTTTCCTCCACTCCGTAACTCTATGAAATTCAAGGCAACGAATCGCGAAAATAAAAATCGCGAAATTGTCCCAAAATTTTTATCGCGAAATTAAAATGTCGCGAAAATTATATAATAAGACTATAAGGTAGTTCCAGTAAGAGAAACAATATATCAGAGAGTGCCTAGTTTAGTTACGCCTTTTACACTTTTAATCTTTACTTAGCAATATCATTGACAATCTTTAGATTTCAATCGCATGTCAACATCTAAAACTTACATGGTAATTCAAATTCTGCGTGTAATCATACAGAAGTGAGACATGTTTCCAGTTGAAATGTCGAAGGAAACTTATTGTTGCCTTGTTAAATGAATAACTTGATGGTGTGGTACGGAAAAAGAATGGATAATGAATTTTTGATATCAAAGTTGGGTCAACAGCTGCATACGAAATCTAAAGTCAAAGGAAACATTCGAGTAACATCATACTGAAATCTGGAAAGTTCTTGTGTATTAGTTTTAACTTACATTAAAACAAAGTAACACAAAAAGTAAGGTATGCAAACGATGCATTAAATGTATACCTGCAGAATTCCACGGACAGTGCAAACTTCAGCAGTTGCAATGGTCGGTGCAGAATATCCTGGACCAATAATCGCTACCTTTGCTGGCCCATTATACAAGAGCTGGTACAAACTTTGCATTGTAAATCCAACTTTTCCCTAGTTTAGAGAAGAAAGGTATTTAAAATCGCATTCGACACTACTGACAAATCGTATGTTTTTAAATTTGCAAATCAAGTTCTGTGACTTTCCACACCAGCTTGGGTTTGGTTTTGTGCCTTCTTTTTATTTACTTTATTTACTAGTCGTTAAGCCCGTGGGAAAATCCTATCAGGAACAACAATGAAAAATATCCGCCATCTGAATTTTGGTGACGTCAGCAATGGACCCGTGGATAGCCAAACTTTGTTTTCTGAGAAATTTGTTTAACAGTTACTTCCATTGTAAAGAAATGCAAAGACTGATCAAGAAAATGTATAGGGTGATGTGCTTTTAACGAACGGTTAAAGAAATAGTGTGGTTAAATGTATTTTGATGACATCATCGGCCCTGTTTCTGAAACGGGTGGGTTGACTCAGCGTTAGGAAATTGGTCCTATTTAACTAGTCTGAAGATACTTTTCTTTGACGTCAATATTGTTTTAATGCAAAGTTTGGTGAATTACAGAACAATTTTATAGATGAATGTTTTATAGACTATTAAAGAAAATTATAAAAAATATAATCGACTTTGCAAAAGTCACACACAGACAGACACACGGAAGTTTTGTATTATTATAAGAGACTAGTCGATAAGGCACGTGAAAAAAATCTACTTTGACAGAAGAATAATGGAAAAATAGGTTGTTCTTGGTGTTTTGCTGACGTTAGCAGTGCATATACACAAAAAATTGGCGCAATAAGTCTATCCGTTACCTGTAACGTGTAGAGGTTGAAACGCTGATGAAAATAATGTATAGAATCATGTACTTTTGACAAACTCTTACAGATATATTGAGGTTTAAAGGTTCTTTAAGACGTCATCAACCCGTTCGTTTCGAAGCGGATTTAGGGACCCAGACTTGGGAGACTAACCCAATTAGGTCGCAGGTTGACGCTACTTACCCACGCGGTGAAAAATGACTAACGGGTGGTGTGTCTCAGCTTTAGGAACTTACCCAATTTGATCCCTGGTGGCCCCTGGTTACCCATGCGAGAGATGGCGTCAGTTATTCCCAGTTGTTTCCAAGATATAAGCCCTTAAACATTAAGACCAATGCAATGATTTCGCTAATTTTAAAAATGATATTGACGTCTGTCTATAGACGTCAGGCCGTAACGTAAGAAATGTTAACAATTAAGACATAACTTTTTGGGGCTAACTTCAAGTAAAAATGAGCACATCCACTTTACCTATCATATGTACTGTGCGCAGTATACGCATGCGCACTGCATAAATACGCGAAGTAACGTAATCTCAATAACATAACCTCAACATTAAACAATGGACGGAAAGAGAACTTTTAGTGTTTTTTTTTTGCATTCTTATTACTAAACAAGAAACCGCGGTCGGTTTGAAATCACATATAACGTAAAAGCATTTCATTGTACGCGTTCCTGCCAATAATATGTAGATACAGATACAGATATTAATAAAAAAATGATAAGCTGCGTTTCCAGTTGTATCACTTGCATATTCGTAAATTGTGTATTTGAGGAGGGCGGGATAAAATTGTTCATAAGACTAATTAGAACATGGTGTGTCAAAGCAGGAAGAAAAACTAGTCAAGAATAAACCCAACCTCTGACATGTTGCTTAAGATTTTTAGGAAAACCCTGTATACGAGGACGTTGTCAAACTTTCTGCATGTTTTAAAATTTTATCAACCATTTTTATCACTCAAGACAAAAGCTTATTTTCAAAAATACATGGTTTTTCTATGCAAGCTTATATCCTCTGCACGTGAGAGCTAATTTTAAAAGAAATGTGCAGAAAGAAAGCGCATGGGAAAATAAACAAGACCTAAATTAGCTCGCAAAACAAGAGCCTAAATGAATTTTGCTTTACTGTAATAGCATACGAGCTAGCCAAGGTTCTTAAACCTATTTATTTTCGCAACAAGCATATGGGAAAATAATTAAAACTCTGCCCGGACATACCCTGAGCTCGACGAGAGACTGATTGTCAGACTACATATGAACAAATGTTATTTTTTGAAAAAGAAACATTGCGAAAAATTTAAGTGCATATTCATTTATATTTCTTCACGAAAAACAGAACAAAGCAGGTCACACGAAAATTACGTGCACGATCGGCATCAGGCACCACTTGTGTGCGTGTGCATGTATAGGTTATGTACTTTTGACAACCGGTTACAGAGATATTAGGGTTTGAAAGTTTTTTGATGACGTCATCAACCCGTCCATTCCGAAACGGATTTGGGGACCCAGGTTTGAGAAACTTACCAAAATTGGTCTCAGGTGGTCCCTAGTTACCCACGCGGTGAAAAATCATTGACGTCACCACCTCGTTTCCAAGTTATTTGGCCTCAAAGTTTTAAGTGCACTGTAATGGCTTCATTAATTTAATATAGGATATTGACGTTATATTAGTGTTATTAACGTCGTGCCGTAACGTCATAAAATTTAACATTTAAGACATACTTTTTCGGCGACTTCAAAGAAAATTTCGGCGACATCAAAGGAAAATGACGATATCCACTATGACCGTCACAAACACTCCGTATTATTATATAAGATTTAATTTACTGTAAGATCCTCTATTGAAAGTTGTGTGTTTGCACATCAGATTACTTAATATACCTTAAATCTTTATGTAAATTTCTCCTTTTTGTTCTTATTCCTTTGCAAATTTGCTACAACTGACAATGTACGTTTCGGTCTGCAAATTACACAGATGTCATTATATAATAATACGGAGCTTCTGTCTGTGACTTTTACAAATACGATGTTTTTTAACAACCAAGTCCGCGATTTTGTCGAGTTACCTTATTCCATGAAATTAACGAGTCAAGAAATTAACGCGAATTAAATTAACGGTCATGAAATTAACGCGGTTCAATGAAATTATTTTGAAAAAGGCATTTAATTAACGCGGTTGAGCAAGGTTGTTTTCAAAAATGCATTTAATTAACGCGAATTTGAGAATATGCGATATCACTCGAAGCAAAAATTACGGCAACAGTCGAATCCGTCAGTTGCTGTTTGGAAAGACATGTTAAAAATTTAAAAATTTTGGAAGAAAAAGTGCTTTCAGTTAATTTTCCACTTGTATCAGGGTATGAAGATTATACAAAAGCTATTTTAAAAAAGATCGCCGAAAAAGAGAGCACCGTTGAGCTATCGTCCGATGAGGAGGAAATAGTAGAAAATTTGTAAAAAAAATGTTTTTGTATGTTTTTTTAAGCTTTTATATATTATAAAAAAGTAACCAAATTAACAGTAATTTAATTAAGAGTCATGAAGTTAACAGTCTTTAAATTAACACTGCATTTAATTAACGGTCATAAAATTAACGCGAATTTTGAAAAATCGCGTTAATTTCATGACTCGTTGATTTCATGGAATAAGGTAATTTGTTTTGTTTACATTTGTCTCGCAACCGTTAAAAACCACGTGATAGAAAATAAGCAGTATGATTCGCTCAAATACGTACTTTCGAACGGGACGGCATTCGAATAGAAAGTTTCCTTGGCGTAAAAACAAACAAACATAAAAATCTCTCGACAAAGTTCTCGACAAAAGGCGAACTAAAGAAGCGGATAAAAAATGTCTTATTTTCGACGATCCCTTAGTCATAAAAAATTGCAGATATTAAGAGCAAGGAAAGTCAAAGTGAAGAAGTGGAGTGGATTAAAAAAGCATATAATTTGGAACAGGGTTACCCATCGACACACAAAACAACGACAAAAGAACGGTCCCTTCGTCTTCAAAAAAGTGCAAAAAGTGAAATGGTAAAGTGTTTCAAAAAAGAATATATGAGAAAGAAAGAAAAGTCCAAGTGAAGAAGTAGAAGTAAAAGTAGAAAAGTGAAGTTGGAAGCCACAATAAGTTACTTCGGAAGTGAAGAGTGGAGCTAGAAGTAGTAAAGTAAAAGTAGAAAATGAATGCAAGAGTTTCAAGTTCAAGTGACTTGGAATTCAGAAAAAGTAAGAACTTTGATATTTTCAGACGTTCCGTTTTTATATGTAGGACACTTAAAATTGTCAAGGAGAATCGTATTCTCAAAAAAAATCCATTAGAGCTTCAAATTCTTAAAGTTTACCGCGTTTTTTATAAAGAAGCTAGCATATTTTTTTGTTTTTTTTTGCATAATTAATGCGTCTCCTGGTGCGTAACTAATGTATTTGTCCTAAAATTCAAAATGCTACATAAAGCTGTTAGCTGGCTACAATGTGGTGGCGAAATAGAAAATTCTGGTTTGTTGAACTAACTGCAAATGTCATAATTTTTACATAGCTATTGTTTTCCTTTATATGTGTTTTACTAAGCACAAATGGCTATCTATAGACGTAGCCAAGTGTCCCCAGCTTAAGTATATTTAACTGGGTGTCCTAGCTACTGTTAGCTAGCTAATGTTAGCTTCAAGAAGGCGCCATCCCATAGTTAGCTCTAACCTATAAGTTATGTTGTTATTCCTCTCTTTTTTAGGTATTTATAGCTACCTTAGTAGTCAAACTTTTCTTCTTTTTTGAACACGAATTATGATGTAGCAAGCTAGCTACAAAATCTTTCTTGAACTTTTAGGATATACTGTGACTCATTGTAGTAAATGCCTATAGAGTATAGTTTTTTTTCCATTACCTGCAAACTTTACAAGGGGACCACATGCAATATCACAAGTGGAACAAATTTTGTAAAATTTAAAGTGTGGCGTGTGTTAAGTTATTTTTTATTGTTTTGTTTCTGACATCCTGCTAAACTTTTGTCAGGCTACGTGTAAAATGCCAAGTTATTCTTACAGGGGTTATTCAAATTACATTAGAAATTTACGTGGGTTTATGACTTTGAGTTAAAAAAATTTATGAGAGGATGGTATGGTTGTTCGTTTATATTGTTTGTGTTGCAAAATGCTGTTTTTTGAAATTTTGTGTAAACTTTTGTGGAAATAGACCACATGCAATATATACTGAAAGAACAAATTTTTGTAAAATCGGACTTCACTGTAAGCTGTTGTATAAGCTGATGTCTTAAACTATTGTTGGGGAGAACTAACTGTATGTGATGTGTTTGCTGATGATAAAAAAATTATATACTTGATGTTCTGACTGAAACTGTTTTTGTTTTTTATATTTTGTAATCTAAACGCGAGGACTGTATGCACTGAAATCACTGATTTTTTTAAATTTTGATGTGTTTTATAACCTTTTTGTGGAAGATTAATGGGTAATGGCAATATACGACATGCTGAATGAACTTATTTTTGTTAATTTAGATGTGTTTTTCAAAAACCGATCTGTTTTACATTTTGTGTAAACTTTTGTTTACGAACCGTATACAATGTTTGTTGATTCAAGTTTATTCTTTGCTCATTGATTTTTTGACATTTAGGTTTAAAATTGTTGGTAAAGGGCATTACGGAACTAAAAAGGAAAAATTTTGTGTTCTTAACTGGTTGATTTTTACATTTTGTGTAAATTTTTGTGGGAGAGGATGGTATCCAACCGAAATGACTGATTTTTCTAGATTTAAATTTAATGTTTTTGAAACTATGGCTTTTTCATATTTTTGTATATAAGCTTTTAAGGGAAAGACAATATTTAAAATGTGTAAAGAACTTATATTTGTTGATTTGTGCTAACTCTTGCAGGCCTCCTTTTTGACATTTCAGAATAAAATACTGAGGGTTTTCAACATAATCACTTATAAGATGTACATATTTGAGATGCGTTATTTCTAACATTGTTATTATCCGTGTTGTGACTGTCGGTGTTGTAACTGTCGGTGTTCTTACTGTCGGTTTTGTGGGTGTTGTGAGTGTTGATGTTGTGAGTGTCGTTGTTGTAACTTTTTATCAACTAGATTTTGCACCTTTCATGCTGTTCTTTTTTATTTTGTGTAAGATTTGTGTGGAGGATTTAATGCGATTTGACATTTGATATTTGGTGTAAGATTTTAAGAACATTTTTTTTTTGTATATGCACTGCTGACGTCAGCAAAACATCTGAAGCAACCTATTTTTTCATTGGCCTTTTGCCTAAGTGGATTTTTCCACGGGCCTTATAGACTAGTATAATAATACGGAGCTTCTGTCTGTGACTTTTGCAAAGTGGATTATATTCTTCACCATTTTCTTTGATAAAGTCTGTAAAACATCGCCCATAAATTTGTTCTGTAATTTACCAAACTTTAACGTTAAAATAATATTAACGTCAAAGGAAAGTATATTAAATTAATGAAGCCATTACAGTGCACTGAATGACGGTTAAAGATGGCGGACGTCAATGTAAACAAACGAAAAACGAAACCGAAAGATAGTACTAAACTCCTGTTAAATGACGTAGAGACGTGTTCAAACATTTAAGTTGGAATAAAAGACTATAAAATCGAAGTTTTGAGGATTATTTTCATTGGTGCCGAGTCAAGATCACCTGAAATTAAAGCGACAAACATTTCTTGAAAGTTTGATGAAAAGACGAAGATAACAAAGTTTCCTAAAGTAAAGCAAATACGAAGGCACCCTCCTTATCGGGGACCTTTGAGGTAAGAGAAGTTTTAAATTTGTCTGAAGCTTTGAAGTACGAGGAAAGATTTGGAAAAGTGTGCATTGGATCTACACATTGTGTCAATAAAGAAAGCGCATATAAAAAGGCACCCTCCTTTTCGGGGACCTTTTAGGTAAGAGAGTACAGGTTTCTTACTGGTTATTTACAAAAATAGTAAAATGGATGAAATGATAAAACACCTATTTTTTGATGATGCAACTGCACCAATAGCTTCTTTGAAAAAAAATGTTGAAGATAAAGAAGTTCTGCTTGATGCACGACAAAAAACGTATCAAAGCAATGGATCAAAATATAACGATCTTTCTGTATTTTCTGATACGACGTCTTGTTTAAACATCAATAAATGTTTGCACTGTGCAAAGATTTGTAAAAGTACATCTGGACTGAAACTGCACTTAAAAGCTTGCGGAAAAAAAAAGTCTATTCAACATTTAGAAGACTCAAAAGCGAAATCAAATCAATCAATTGATGGGAATCAAAAAGAAGCTATTGCAATGCCATCTTCAACGGACGTTTTCCCAACAGCAATGTCAAGACCTCCTCCAGTTCCTGTGTGGGGAAAGTTGACATTGGAAGATGTTACGATGATAATAGACAATATATACGATGAAGTTGTTTTCTGGAGACGAAATGTATTTCTCTTGCCATCTGGTACAGCTGGTAAAGGGTTTATCAAAGAACTAACTAGAATGATTGATATATGGAATAGTGACTACTCTCCATTGAAAGAAATCGCTTTGAAAGCAATGATGGTTATGCCTGCTTTGCTTCTACAAAAACCTAGCTACAAATCGAAAGCTAAAGACCACAGTGCATGCCTAGCTAGACGATTGGAACTATGGGAAATTGCAGATTTTGATGCCCTTGCTAGGGAGGTACGGACAATACAGGGCAAACTACAAATGAACGGAAGACAGATGGATCAAGAAAATCTCGCTAAAACATTTGCGAAACTTATGTTTGAAGGAAAAGTAAATGCGGCTTTGAAGCTTCTGGACAACACTAACACAGGAGGTATATTGCCACTGACTACGGAAACCCTACACGAATTGAAAAGTAAACATCCTGAAGCTAGCCCAGCAACTGAAGAAGTGCTTATGACTGGTGAACTGCCGTTCAGTGATCCAGCTGTATTCAACAATATTGATGAAGATACAATCATCAAAGCAGCTTTACGTACAAGAGGTGCATGTGGACCATCAGGTTTGGATGCCAGTGGATGGCGACACATTCTCGTCTCAAAAAGTTACGGATCGACTGGAAAAGAATTATGTGCATCTCTCGCAAAATTCGCTCGTCTTCTGTGTACCCGTAAAATAGAAATCAAGCCGTCGTCTCAGAAAAACACAAACTTGGAAGCTTATGTAGCCTGTAGGCTTATTCCGCTTGACAAGAAACCTGGAGTTCGTCCGATAGGAGTTGGAGAAGTATTGAGGAGAATTATTGGTAAAGCAATCATCTCAATAGTCAAGCCTGAGATAATAGAAAGCGCAGGAAGTCTTCAACTTTGTGCAGGCCAACAAGCTGGTTGTGAAGCGGCAGTTCACGCCATGGCAGATATATTTGCTGAAGAAGCAACTGATGGTATTCTTTTGGTTGATGCATCAAATGCATTTAATGCATTGAATCGAAATGTCCTACTTCATAACATCCGTTATATCTGTCCGGAGATTTCTACCTATGTATGGAACTGTTATTGTGTACCATCTCGTCTTTTTGTTACTGGTGGCTCCGAAATTAAATCATCAGAAGGAACCACTCAGGGTGATCCTACAGCAATGGCTATTTATGCGTTGGGCATTACACCTTTATTAGCATCTATTCGCCCTGAACCCGATCCTGACATACGCCATGTGGCATTTGCCGATGATCTTGGAGGAGCAG
Organism: Hydractinia echinata; assembly: GCA_030067915.1. Taxonomy (NCBI): domain Eukaryota; kingdom Metazoa; phylum Cnidaria; class Hydrozoa; order Anthoathecata; family Hydractiniidae; genus Hydractinia; species Hydractinia echinata. The sequence continues at coordinate 186,372 of JASGCC010000177.1, read as the reverse complement.
GAAAGTTTCGAAAAATGAAATATTGGTGGGACAAAATTGTTGAGGTCGGTCCAAAATTAGGATATTATCCCAATGCTTCGAAATCTTGGTTGATAGTGAAGTCTGAAGCAAAAAGAGTTGAAGCAGAAAAGATTTTTGAAGACACAAATGTAAATATTATAGTACAAGGAAGAAAGTACCTCGGAAGTTTTGTTGGCAGCGAGGAAGGAAAATATGAATACGCAAGCAATTTAGTGAAAGAATGGTGTGATCAGCTTCTTGTACTCTCCAAAATTGCAAAAAGCCAACCACAAGCAGCTTTTACATCTTTTATAAGTGGCTTTAAACACAAGATAACCTACTTCATTAGAACGTTTCCTGAAGTACAGCTTCATATAGCAGCTTTTGACAAAGTAATTGACTCAGTTTTCATACCAGCATTCACTGATGGTCACATATGTTCTTCTGACGAAAGGCTTCTTTTGTCACTACCTGCTAGAATGGGTGGACTTGCTTTGCCGATCTTTGCAGATACAGCTCCGGAAGAGTATCAGAACTCGATTTTGGTAACTGCGCAACTGGTTGACAACATTAAGCAACAGAAATCAGAGAATTCTATTGATTTGGGAAAAATGAAAAAGGTGAAACGTGAAATAGGAAAGAAACGTGAAGAAAATAGATCAACTATGCTATCACAACTGAGAGAAAGATTGAATAAAGAGGATATTAGAGCTAACGACCTGGCTACCATGAGAGGCGCTTCATCTTGGCTTACCACTCTGCCCCTGGAGTCAGAGAAATTTGTTCTAAACAAAAGAGAGTTTTTCGACGCAATTAATCTGAGATACAGATGGCCTCTTAAATATCTACCTTCCATTTGTCCCTGCAGTAAAGTGTATAGTGTAGATCATGCCATGTCTTGCCCAAAAGGTGGATTTTTATACATGAGACATGATGAAATGAAAGATTCGATCGCCAATCTTTTGCAAGAAACATGCAAAGACGTTGAGGTAGAGCCGCGACTAATCCCTCTGACTGGAGAAGCTCTACCACCAAATGCTATTCAAGGGGATGAAGCTAGACTAGATATTGCAGCTAGAAGTTTCTGGCAACGTGGTCAAAGAGCATTCTTTGATGTAAGGGTTTTCAACCCGTTCGCTTCAAGCCATGTTAATCAGAATCTTCAGAAGGTATTTTGCAAAAATGAAAAAGAGAAGAAACGAAAATACAACCAACGAGTGATTGAAATAGAGCACGGCTCATTTACTCCTTTGGTGTTTTCGAGTCATGGTGGTTGTAGTCGTGAAACAGAACGATTCATTAAAGAACTTTCGTTGAAGTTAGCGCGTAGACAAGGTACGGAAGAAGGTGTTGTGATGGGCTGGTTACGAACGAAAATGTCATTCACGCTATTGAAATCAGCAATCTTGTGTATAAGAGGATCGAGAACTTTGAAAAGGAATGACATGCCAACCGATCCATCAAACATCCTTATATCCCAGTCAGTTGGTAGAATTGACGTGTGAACGAGAACGCAACGTACCGTTGAATATTTTATTTTTTATTTTTTTGTTTTTGTTTTTGGCTAAAGCATAATTTGTATATTATATTATATAATAAAAAAAAAAAAAAAAAATTACAGTGCACTTAAAACTTTGAGGCCAAATAACTTGGAAACGAGGTGGTGACGTCAATGATTTTTCACCGCGTAGGTAACTAGGGACCACCTGGGACCAATTTGGGTAAGTTTCCCAAACCTGGGTCCCCGAATCCGTTTCGGAATGGACGGGTTGATGACGTCACCAAAAAACCTTCAAACCCTAATATCTCTGCAACCGTTTGTCAAAAGTACACGATCCTATACATTTTCTTGATCAGCATTTCAAGATCTATACGATGAAGGCATTAGGTATATAAAATTCTGAAAAAAAAATTTTTATGTGTTTTTGCGGGTCTTTGCAAACGTCAGCAAAATTTTTAAACCCTTATATCTCCTTAGGCGTTCGTCGAAAACATATGATCCTATACATTATTTTGATTAGCGTTTCAACCTCTGCACATTACAAGAAACGGATAAACAAATTTCGTCAATTTTTTTTATATGCACTGCTGACGTCAGCAAAAAATCGAAACAACCTATTTTTCTATTGTCCTTCTGCCTAAGTGGATTTCTCCACGGGCCTAATCGACTAGTTTTGTTAATAAAAATATTTCCAGTTGTGTGTTTTTTATGTAACAAAAAGTTTATTGAGCTACTTAGGTCTAAATTCGATTAGATTCAAGATGTTTCAAAGGATTATACTTTGTCTATTCTAATAACTTTAGACCACTTTTAACGTCATGTTATTTTACAGACCAATTTTTTCTTCATAAATACTCTTTATCAGGTTTTATCTCCTTTTTAAATTTATACTTGATAAATCCGTTAAATTGATGGCGAAATTTTATATGATTGACCAGTCTGTAAATTAAACAGATGCTACATGCTATTTTTAGAACATCGCAGGGAGAGTTTAGGAATAAAATGTAGGGCTTAAGAATCTGACGTAAGGGTACTTAAAGGCGCGTAATAACCCTTATCGAAAAAAATTAACATATACATTTTATTTATTTATTTCAAAGTTCAGACGGAGTTTTGACTTTCTTGAAAATTTGAGGATGTAAAACGTACTAGAAATGGAAATAATGGTACTTTAATATCTTGAATTTATTGTTGTTTTTTTCCAGCCGCCATATTTAACGATCTTGTTGATCTCTTATTCTTGTCTAATAAGCGGGCCGTCGCAAAATGTTCGTGTGAAACCGTAGGTAAACAAACGGCCTTAACTTTAAATGAGCTCTGAGATGGAGTTCGATAATATCGCCAATATGGTAGGCTCCGTTCACCATGCTGTTCTTTTTGGCTTGTTTTTTCTTTGCAAAACATTGCATCAAAAAGTGGAAAGAAATTTTGGTTCTGTTTAAAAAAGTGGCCGCGCGTAAAAACATCCGTATCACTTTCTCCACTTAGATTTAATTTTCTTCTATTCTATTTGTCATTGTTTTTGGAGACCAGACAAAACAAAACATACAGAGAGAAGAAATCACAGCATTGCCTCGTGGTTATTAATTATGATAATTAATGCTTATCACGCTCTTTCTTTTTTTATTAGCTTGACCGGATTACTGCATATTATAAGCCAAAAAACCCAACGGGGGAGAATGCTCATTGTGATAGTTGAAGATAGTTGAAGCACTATGGAGATAATTAAATTTAGAGCATGAAAGGGGAAATTCTGAAAATTTAGGTATTCTAATTGTCTAGATCTGATACTGTCTCCAGAAGGAAACAACTAACTGTTTGAACAAAGGAAAATAATCAAAAAGTAAGACAGTTAGCGAGGCGAAGCTGTCTTCAGAAACAACAACAAGAAGGTCAGTGTTGCAAAGAAGTCTGATTTCAGTAAGTTAAAACGTTTAAATAATAAAGAATAACACAGAAACTTCGATTGATTTATCTGATTTATCATGTTCGGAACTTTGTGGATACATTTATAAAAGCATTACGATGGAAACACAGCTACGGATACTCTCCCTCATTTATTATTTTTTCTGTAATGGCATGAATCCAGCAACCATGCGATCGATTTTGCCGTGCGTTTATTATCGCATGATTCGTGCAATGAAATGCAATGGCGGTTCTGTAGGCGAAGAGAAATTGGGGTGAGTTTGTTATTTCTATGAAACATTTGAACATGTTCTGGTTGTCAGTTTTCAATAAAATTTTCAGGATAATGTTTTCTTATGTATATCTTTCAATTTTTACAATAAAATAGGCACCTCTAAAAAAAGTTGCCTACAGGGTGATTACGCGCCTTTAAGTTTGTCATATGTTTTCATAAGATTGTTTTGGTTAATAAGAGAATATATATACAGCTACATTCACATGGCATAAAACCCACAATAAGTAAAGTACCTTCGTTTTGGCGTTGTAGAGCTTGTAATAGAAAACATCTCAGAAGAATTTTTTAAACTTTGAAATTATTAAAAAAAGCGATGATACATTGAAGGAATAGTGAGGAGTTGTTAAACAGCAAGAAAAATGTGAGAAAACGTTTAGCTCTGATGGGGATGCTTATGGCACAGAATAGATTTTCTTTATCATTAAGTGTCCGTTATGAGCATAGTTTGTAGAAAAAAGAGACAATTAAATTTCGGTAACAGACTTACAGCCGTCTCCTCAATCTGCATGACAATTTCATAATCTGGCAAAATATTTGGGTCTTCATTCACAAGTTTTGTTGCAACTTTGATAGCCGATTGAAAACAAAACCTATCGATTTTGTAAATATATGGCACCAGTGCTCCGATTGGAAGTGGTGTTTTTGCATGTAGGTTTACCAAGATGGTGAAGAACAGCAAAACTTGCAAGGATAATCCCATCATATCTAAAACGAATATACTCCTTTTTTTACAGGCACGCAGTGTAAATAATTTTGAAACAGATGTTTTTGCTTTTCCTTTCAATACACTAGTATCGATCTTTAATATTTACATTGTAAGCTCGGGATGATTTTGAATGATTTAATCAGTACATTTTTCTTTCTTGGGTTACAAATTGACTGCGCATATGTTTTACATGTAAAGCGCCACTATTCAGTTTCATCTCATCTCGGATCCACCTATATAGGCACTTGAAAATTGAAAAACCGTAAAAGATTTTTGCCTCTTAAGCTGGCAAAAGAGAAAACGTATATTTTTTCGCCAACAGCTGTAAGTTGATGGGATTGCATCGCACTTAAATTTTGTTTGCTACCTTAGCTTTTGGAGTAATACAGAAGGTGATTCAAATGTTTAAATATTCGAATTTTATAGAGCCACCATAAGTAGCACGGCTACCATAATGACAACTCCAAAACCGAGATTTTAAAAATCTCGTTTTTGGAGTTGAAATAAAAAGGTAAAAAGTCGCAAGTTTTACTAACATAGCCATCTCCATACACCCTTCCCACTACATTTGATACCAAAAAGTGTATATAGGGTTAAATTGTCAAGATTCGAAACACTTTATTTGCTGGTTTTCTAGGTAGCTCTATACACATGTTCAGCATGTTATACTGCTTTTTTGATACAAAAAGTTTATATTTTAGAAAATAAATGGTTATACAAATAGATCTACCGCGTGGTCGACCATCTGTGTCTACTATTTTGTTTCTTTTGAGTGCATTTTTTGTACGTCGTTGTCGTAAGATATTGTCCAGTACAACCTAATATATAATACCATTTAGTGGACAGGAAACTCAAGGGTCCTGTATAATATCTACATTAGAGGATCTGTTCTAGCATATTTCAAACTACAGGTTACCGTTGCACTAAGGCAATAATAGTAGACTTTCTGTGACGTCCTCGGAACTGTTTGCTTTAAATTCAATCACTTTAGTTCTAGAACAAATTTTAACATTCTGTTTAAAGTTCCTGATAGCCTAGTAAAAGTTATTTAACATATTTTCTGGTGTTACCATAATACTGATGAAAACCCGAAAATTTTCTCCATTTTCCGGTAAAATCTGAAAAAATAAGGAAAGAGAATGATTTTCTTTGATAAAAGAAAAGTTGTGTTGAGAGTTACTAAACGTCAATTTATAGCTAGTTACTAAACAGAGAGAAATGTTCGCAACAAACCTTTCAAATAATGCCGCCAATCTACCTATACCTTGTCCTTTATTGCTTAAGTGGTCGTTCTTCAATTTTTTTTCTTTATTTTCGAAGAAGCTGAGCTCGTTTTTATTTGTCTCTCTTTTTGTTCTTTCTGCGTACATTCAATATATTTTAAATCAATGTGTCAAATGTGCATGAATAAATTATACGCTGCAATTACACAAATTTCAAGTGGCAAAAAGTTATATTGAACATGTTTTATATTGGTAAAAGTTTTTAAATTTTCACTTTATTTCTCACCCTCACACCTTATGTCTCATTTTCACTCTAATCTATTGTAAATCACATTTTAATTATTTATTTGTAAATATTTTTTCACAGTAACTATATACAATGTTCGGTCTAATGTGCAATCTCTTTGTACAATTTTTGTACACGATATACATTATTTCTATAGTAGGGCCGCGTCAAAAATCGCTATGTATGTGTAAATTCAAATAAATTCTCGTCAGACTATCGGCAAAGATTTATGGAATAAAATTATATGTACTCGGCCATTGTGACAAATTTAAAACACTCATAATTTACATTAGTACGAAACAATTCATCACAAGCGTATAAAGTAGCCTACTTCATAGAATACTTCCTCCGGGACCATTGCGTCTTGTTACATTTAGCGTACCAAACTTCTGGTACGTCGAGAATGCGAATTAACGGTATAGCACGACGTAGTAAGCGCTGCACAGTCCTGCTTAAAAGCAGTAGTGTTCACTGGAAAAAGAAATGCTTAAAATGGCGGAGATTCAAGGAAATTCATTGGTTGAAATCATAGAATAACACCGCTCCTAAATATTGCGCAATATCGAGCACTTTGATGCGTGCATCTTGAGCCGATGTGCTAAAAAGTTGAAGTGGAATATCACCTTTAGACAATACCGTATTGTTGTCATCCCTAGTCCCCTATTCATAACGCGGTTAGTACGCGATTTTGCAACCAAACTTGGTAGACCATGAAAATGTAAAGAAATGGTCTATCGAAAACTGTAGAGTATAATGTATAAATCAATGAAGGGGCAAGTGAAAAAATGTTATGCTGGACAAGTTTCAGTCTACTGAAACAAAATCCAGGCAAAATGTTGAGAACCAATCATACAAAATATAAAGTAACAAAATATCTTCTGCATAGAGAATGTGTGAATAAAAATTAAAGAATTATGCGACCTTTTTTGAGAAAGGCATATCAAAGAACAAAGACAGAATTTTAAAGAGTTGTACGAAGAAAACATTTCTGTGATTGCATTTTTTTACTATAGGTGTTTAAATAAAAACAAGAAGCCCCGCAGCTTGAAGATATCCGTCATTACTGTCGGAAACGGTTCCGTGGAGCAGGGGCAGTCTCGGGGGGGCGCACATGTGCATTTCTGCATCCAGCAGACTGGGTGGACACATACCACCTCTTAGAGAGTTTAAAAAAAAACGTTTTTCGAAGAGATCGTTTTAAAAAGAGAGTGTAAATACAGTCCTATAGAACATAAGTTTGTTATTGATACATCTGTTATTATTAAAGACTAGCCGGGAGACCCGGCGTCGAAACGCCGGGTTAAGCCACAAGTGAATGTGCGACCCGGCGTTGAACACTCTGTGGAGCGCCTAATAAGAGCCGTAAATTGTGCCACACGATCAGATATGCCGTAAATCAAGTGAACCGCATACACCATTATAGTGTTGCGACTGTAACATATTTTTCAAAAAATTCCCGCAACAATAGCTGAAATAAAAACAAAGTTCACAAACCGTTGTTAATCCGTCATAGCAAAAACATTCGGTCAATATAATTTTATTTTGCGGAATAAGTTTCTATGAAAGTTAAAAAAATTAATCGTAACACCGGGCTGAGCGCTTAGTAGAGTTAAACGGTTTTGCACAGGCGCATAGGGATAATACCCTTTTGAAAAACTTGTCCGCAGACTCTGTTTAAATAAAAAAAAACACAAGAAACAGTTCATTGCTAACACCAGGCTGAGCTGTTAGTACAGGTAAACCGTGTAACACATCCGTACAGGCGTAATACACTTTTCCAAAAAAATTATCACGGTTTCGGTTTAAAAAAACCCACAGGAAACAGCCCGTCGTTACCCCGTCCAGCTAAAAATATCACTGATACGTTTAATTTTGTGGAATAAGTTTTCGTGACAGTAATAAAAGGTGTAGTTTAGGGTTAAAACTACCGACAGTTGCCATAATAATCATTGAAATTTCAGGATCTTCAATTATTTTCCCCCCCCCGCCTTTCTCGTTTTTTAACTGTATTAAGCAAGGAAAATAAAGGCTTTGTTTTGGGAAGAAGAATGGAACATTTATGGATTGCATTCTCTTTTTTCAGCAAGGGGGGGGGGGGGACAATTTATAATCGTTGGATAGGAAAACACAGACGATGGTCATCAAATTCAAGTGGAGATGGTTGTCCTAAAGACAACAAGATAGCTGTATAACTATAAAGCTGTGGAACTAATGTTATAACACTGAAGCACTGAACGCTGCAACAATCGCGTTTAAAGGAGATACTACAAAAGCCATAATAGGGGATTTATGATTGCGATTAGCTAAACCTTATTCTTAAGAAAAAATCCATCGATGCTCTAAAATTCGCAAGAATGTGTTAAAACAAATTATTTGACATTCACCTTTACTAACAACTATAAAGCATTTGAGACACAAAAACTTTGTGGCGGCTTATTATTACAAAATCTATGCCTACTTACTCTTCTTTTTATGGCTAGCTTGAGGATGGTAAAGATAACACAAGAAGCCCTGCGGCTTAAAGATTTCCGCCATTAGCAATAATCTGAAAAAGATATAAAATCGTGACTTGTCACGATTTTATAGCTATAATACATTATCTTTCACCAAAAATATCCAGCCTCAACAATTCATCTTTAAATTAAAATTCATGAATAAGTAATTCGTTCTGCTGAATACAGCTTTAAGGTTGTTTTCCACTTCAAGAAAATTTTCCGCGGAACGGAACGGAAAGGAACAGAAAAGCTTCTGAGCATGCGTACTTAAAATGTTTACATCACGTGAACGGAAAATTTTCTTGTCCGTTCCGTTCCCAGCAAAGTAGAATCGAGTTCAACTTTTTCTTTGCGTTGTGTACGGAAACGACAGGTAGAAAACATTTTAGCCAATCAGATTATTTTATTTCGTGAGAATTGCGCAAAGTGTGTTTACATTCTGGATTGAAATGTGCGCAATATTTTGAAGTGGAAATTACTTGTAGAAAATTTTCTGCCTGTTCTGTTTCTGTCTGTTCCGTTCCGCGGAAGATTTTCTTGAAGTGGAAAATAGCCTTAAGTCTACGTGCTTGCGAATTTGTACAGAAGGAAATGACGTAATTATTAAAGGGAAACGTTAATAACATCATGGCGCATTATAAGACGATCTTCATTATGCTACACTGCACGAGCTTTAACTTTCGATAGCATATAAACTTTAAAACTAGCCATAGTTACCACTAATGCGCCCCGAATTGCTAATAACGATTTAAAAAATACGAATTTAGAACGGGATCGAAATTTAAATTGGAAAATGGTGGATGTTTCATGTAACTGCGTGATAACGGGTATGATAACAGAAATGCAGAACGGAATCGAATAGAGACTTGTGGATAAGCTTATTGCCCAGGGGAAAAATTATAAATAAGAAGCCCTGCGGCTTGAAGATTTCCGTCATTAGCCTGGAAGATTCTGAAATTTGAAGTATAGACTTTGAAAACGGAGAACAATGGGTAAACAAATCATAAGTATCCTAATTCTCAATTATTATTGTCACTAACCTAAAATACAACGTAATAAATAAAAATTAAGAAATAATTTTTTTACATATATATAGTATATATTCTAAAAACTTTAACTGGATATTTTTTATAACTGATCTGAAAAATGCTTGAAATTCTAGGATACAGATTGTTTGTATGAACTTGACGATTCGAATATAACAACTTCTGAACAAGTTCAATTTCAATGAATTATTACTCAATAATTTACCAATAAAATCCTTTAAAATTTACTCTCTCGTTGAAGATTTTTTGAAAATGCTGATGGTGCATGGTTTGATAACAGTTGATCTGAAAAAGAAAGTACATTTAAAAATAAGAAACAAGAATACAATTTTACCAGGAACTGAATTAATACCAGGTTGTGTAATTATTGTCTCCCTTTTTGATTTGAAGTGAGAATTTATTAAAAAGATACAAATCAATGCCATGTGATGCACAAGGTATATTATATCAATATATGTGTATAAATTTAGTCAAGCTGGCTTTCGATATCATTGTTAAACAAGTAACATTTTAAGCAGGCGATACATGATTTTCAAACCTGTGGACAATACAGGATTTATTTTGCCGAAATCGATTGAACAAATTTGATCGTTTTTTGATTTTGAGGAAATTTATTGGTCATTGTTTTGTTTGACAAATTCAAAAAGTTGAACATATCTAACTTTTGAAATTTCGAATTGTATTCAACAAGTTGAAACAAAAAAGGGTAAACGCATAATTAATAAATTTGTCAAATTTAATAAATTGATGGTCTTTTCATGAGATTTTTAAAATCAAGTCTTTTCTAAGAAATCTTAGAAAAATATATTGTGATACTTTAGGTAAGGTCAAGAACTTTTTCAAGCAAATTAGGGTCCATTTTTTTCAACAAAATATCTGGCCATTAGGCACTCAAGGAGAACTGATAATTAGCCAGTAAGAGAATGGTTAGCCGATGTAGAATAATTATATATAGGGTGCGTACAGTATAATTAGCAGCTCATACAGCTAATTATACGATATAAATTTTTTTGACTTAAATTTCCACACATTTCTTCGTTATCGATTTATATAGATCCACATAAAGTTGTACTTCAATTAAAACCAAAAATAGGAACAAGAAACGCTTGTGCCAAGAAGATAATAGTGTTACTGTAGCAGTATGTCATGTTATTTAACAAGACACTATTCTGATTTCAAGAAAAAACATGAAAAGTGAAGAACACAAAGAAGCCTGTAACAACAATTATACTGTGGGTAGCGTATAGTTATACTGCAACGGCTAACTATCATGTTATTGGCTAATTATTAGTTCACCTTGACTGTTCAGTGCAAGCAACAATAAATTTTTGTCAGGCTTCGACAACTTTTCTGCAGAACATATAAAAAATCCTGTGAGGAATATCTTTTTACCTGATAGCAATAGCCTCACAACGGTTCCTTCGGAAGTTATTTCAGCCCGATTTTTCTCAAAAGAACAGGAGTCGGGTATCCAGCCCCTCATGATAAAAAGAGGGTGCCGATAAGCTGCAAACGCCCGCATATAAAAGGGTGAGTTTGGCGGCCTTTTGAAAGAAATTATTGGTTGTCCTCTGAAACTGCACGCACTTTCCCGAACTCTCCCTAACTCACCCGGAGTATTCACGAAATGCAATTCCTTGTAACATACAATGCGGACGACAGTTGGAAGAAGGCGCTTTTTTCAGGCATCGTTTGGGCTATGCGAGTTTTTTCGAGCCAATACTTGAATTTTTGCGAAACGCCGTACTCGCCCTAACTTTTTTTACGGCGTATGCGGCTTATCAGCACCCTTGTTGATAAAATTATGCAAAGCAGGACAAAGGTTTTTTAAAGGTAATTAAAGCACTATTTTGTGTAGCTAGCTAGCTGGCTAGCTTGATATATAGCTAGTAAAAGTAATTTTAGAGGAATTTAAAAATAGTATTAAGCTCCCTAGCTACATCAATAAAGCTACTACGACAAGCCAGATCAGGAAGGCAAGACCAACACAATGTAAGCAGTTTTAGTCATGGCCGTATATACACGAAATCTTTAGAGATAATTGACATCATAATGTACCTTAACATCAGATAACAACCTTAACATGTAACATCCTTCTTCACAAGAAGGCAAGTGACATACACAGCATTAATAAAAAGTTCAAAAAATGTATCAACGGCACAAGAAAACTTCCCAGTTATAAATTTCGACGCATCCCTAAGTTGTGGCCTTTGGATCAACGCCAGGAACCGTCCTAAGTTTAATTTCATATAAGACATAAGTAATCCTTCCACTTACTTACGGTTAACAGGTTTAGCAACAACGTGGTTCAGACAAAAACAAATCTATTCTTGAAGATAAATTCACGTGGGCTGCAGCGACATTTAAGCACATTAAACGAGGCAAACGAAGCCTCATATTACAAAGCTCCATATTAGCATAACAAAAGAATCTCGATTAACATTTTTTATCGCATTCAAATCTTTAGAGACAACAAGGACACCGAGACAAAAAAAGATTTGCTCGATGAGTGTTTTTTTGTCTTGGTGGTACCAAACACATAGGTTGTGTTATATCAGAGCCGGGTTGGAAGATCGAGCAGAAGTCCCCCGCGAAGTAGAGAGTGGAAAAAAAATTTCTGCCATACACCAACACAAACACTATATACCCGCGGTCCACTAAATGTGCGCCCCTTCGGCGGGGCGCAATAAAGTATTGTTCATTGGATAATAAAACAATTTGTTCACTGTTAGGATTCTTATTGGCTTAAAACTCATTTTAACCTCGTTCTCAGAAAAAAATCTTAGCCTGGATAAGTTTCGGGCGTCCAGCCTAGCTGCGCTGTCTCTATCTATCTCTCTATCTCTCTCTCTATCTATCTCCTCAGGCGATTTTAAAGATTCCGCCTTCGCTGGCGGAAATCAACAAAAAGGAATAATAAAGATGGCTAGCATAAAATGCACTAAACTAAAGCTAAACTAAATGAAAAAAATAGAAGAAAACGCAAAATAGCTCTTTATGGCTATCTACTCTGGCAATGACTACGTTAGCTGGCCTGCTATACGTCAGTTATAGCCAAAATAATAAAAACGATTTGTCTAAGATTTACATAACTAAAAAATGTGATGATATACTTATTAGCATATAGCTAGAAGTATAGAAAAAATACAAGTATTTACAAGACAAAAAGAGACATTTTCCGAACCTGAGCTTGCAACTTCTAAAATGGCAGATTAACCGTCAATTTTACTAACATGCATATCTTCAGTCAAATCCCAAAAGATCAGGATTTTGTGCGAGCTTTCAGCCGAAACTAGAAGCTGTGTGCTCCACAGCTAATGATTAGGAGATATTCGGTTTTGTTTTCTTTCTGCATATTCTTTTGAAATAAGTTTTCACGCGCAGAGGAAAAAGCTTGCATACAAAAACCATTTTTGAAAAGAAGTTTTTAGAGTGACCAGAATGTTTGATAAAATTTTAAAGCATGCAGAAAGTTTGACGACCTCCTACACAGGGCATTTTTTAAATATCTTAGGGGCTGTTTATAAGAGAGACGGGACGGGACAATTGCCGGGACGGGACATTTGCCGGGATCCCGCTCTCATTAATAATTATACTAAAAATCACTTTGTGTTTATATGGAAAAAAAATTTCCCGCGACAATTTCGTCCCGTCCCGGGGCTAAGCGGGATCCTTGGCTTTTTTTTTTCCTCTTTTGACACATCATGTTCTAATTAGTTTTATGAACAATTTTGTTTGAATACGGATACAAAATTTACGAACATGCAACTGGATGCAACTGGATGGAAACGCAACTTATTAATATCTAGATCGGTATCATATCGACATATTCCTTGCAGGAACGAGTAGACTGAAATGTTTTTTCGTTATGTGTGATTTCAAACCGACTGCGGTTTCTTGTTTAAATTTTAATTTGATGTAACTATGATGCGAAATGATATACGTTACATTGTAACATTCGTGGTACATGTTATAATACCGAACGAAGACCACGCAACAAAGACAAGGAATTTGCCTAATAAAGATAAATAATAAATAATCAGTATTTTATAAGGTCAATGTTTTTTCCCAGCTGAAAAAGTGCGAAAAAATGTGCAAATTGATCTCTGATGTTAATCTAGCTATAGCTTATTCATGATAATATAGTATAAGTTTATTTTTACACAAAAACATCGTTTCAGCTTCGCGATTGTTAATATGCACAGCATTTTCCTATTTGTATTTGTTTATGTTGATGTAATTTTCTGATTTTACCGTGTAGTACGGCTCCCGGCATTTTCTTTCCATCCCCGAAATGCTTCGCAAACTTTTTTAATTCGTAGTACTATTTTAAGAAGTGTTACAACTTCCTAAACTTCAGGGAATTTGGAAGTTTACTTTTAATTGGCCTTTACCTCTCCCACCAATTAAAATGTATATGTTCACATTGCTATGGCTCATACTGACTGATTACACAGCATGTTACTACTTAATTAAACATATACCAATTAATTAAGCAATTTCTTACTTTGAATCTTGTAAGACACTTTACCACGTCAACTCACCCATAAGTTCATTTAGTTGTTAAAAACTGTGCAGAAGAAATAAAATTAGCTCGTACATACCTTTTATTTACTTTGTATCATGTAATTAATCTGTTACCGATTAATTTCAGGTTTTTCATGACTGCCTTTTTGTCTAGCTATAGCTAGCAATGTACAAACTAGGTTTTACTGTATGATCCAAGGTTTCTCTTTTACTGGTTTGCCCGAACTGATCGTAGTGTGGACATCTTTTGCATAAAAACTTTAGCCTGCCAGTCTATTTGAAATTTAGCGTCAGAATTGCAATGTAACAGTTAAAAGAATGGAGCTGCAGAATGAACGCCTATGATGGTAGTCTCGATTGTTGTCGCAAGTTGAGGGTACGCACGCTTCACTTTAAACTACTTCGAGATAAAATGAAACCAACTAAAATTAAGCTCCCTTCCTTTTTTGTGTATTTAACTATGATGTCCATTGTGACTGTTTACTCCTCTTATTTGCTAGACAACCTGGTCAACCACGCTGAGCAGTTTTTAAATCATCAGAGAGATAGCCAATTGTAAATTCAACAAGAAGCCGCTCGGCATTCACACTGAAAGATATTGCCTATGAAAGAAAATGAAACATTTTTTAAAATGCAAAAAGAAAGGGTTTTTAGAAACAATTTTATTTTCCACAGACAAAAACCTAACGCTTCAAGGTTAGTGCATGCTTCTGAATTTTATTTACCATGTACAGCTTTCCGAAAGGGTCTGTTTTTTTGAAACCCCGCCACTTGTTTGTTAAATAATAAGGCAAATAAAATATTACCTATGTTGGAGAACATATTTCAATACATTTCTTTGATACACATAAGTCGAAGAATATGCCGAAGTGCATGCTTTTGTAAACAATCAACGAAATTTATTTTGTAAAATTTATTTTAAAAATTATTTTGCACAAATGTGGCCCTTCTAAAGAAAATAAAGCCTTTCTAGTGTACGGAAGCCCATATCTGCCATTTAATGTTGAGCAGTAGAAATAGATTTCTACTGCGCAGTAGACGAGTTTTCACTGCGCAGTAGACCGAACTTTGACTACTGCGCAGTAGAACTATGACTACGGCGCAGTAGAATTGTTTTTACTGCGCAGTAGTGATCTATTTCCGCTGCTCGACAATAGTGGCATATATGGGCCACCGTATGTAGCTAATGAACAACAACTAAAATGTATAAACTGCTCGTTGCTTTCTAAAAACACAACAAAGTTAGCTAGGTACTAGAAATGTAACCAATTTATCAATAAAATCAAGCGATTAATATATTTCATGTTTTTCCTCACTACAAGTATGCAAGAACCATGCAGTTCCTTTGGTTTTAAAGGTTAGGAACAGTTTAACCCTATTCGGTCCCGAGGGAGGGCGGATTCCGCCCCCCTGACGGTTTTTTTTAATAACTCCTTATTGCTATGTTATATGGCTATGAAATTTACTGAGTTTCAATATTTATCTATTAGACACCTGCATGCCAAATTTTTAGGTCCCATACCTTTCAGAGGCTTTGATATTGGCCATTACTCGAAACTACCCCTAAATATCTCTATGAAATCCTTATAATGGGGAAAATTTAATAACTCCTGTTAGGATTTTCCTTAGAACTTGAAACTTGCAACATAACTTTGTTTTATTAAGAAGAATCATTTTGCATAATTTGGACACGTGATTAACCCGATTTCCCGATTTTGTCGGATTTTACCCGAAAATCGGAAAAAACCGGATTTCCGGGCAATTTTTGGCAATTTTTTATGCGATGCACGTAAAAACCGGAAAATATGTTAAATAACTTTTATTTAGCTTTCAGAAACTTCAAACAGAATGCAAAAATTCGCTGGCATTTTTAACAAATTTCAAGCTTCTGATGACGTCACAGAAAATGTGCTGACGCAAGCAAAAATTTATTGCTGCCATTTTGTTCCCTTTATGACGTACTATAAGTGTGCCAAGTTTGATTCAATTTGAACAACCCTATGAAAAGTTATTGAGGGCGGAATATAGTATGTTCGAAAAACCCCGGACCGAATAGGGTTAAAACAAGAAACCCACAAGCTGATAGCATAATACGTGCTTTGAAATTATACCTATTATCATGCACATCAGGCGGGAGCGTCTGACAGAATATTTTTGGATATATATAGTTCCTTTAAAAAATTACACGCAAGTCAGTCAGATGGAGAGTTAAAAATAAAAAAGTTATCAAACAAAGGATGTATTATATCGCACTCCATCTTTTATTGTTCTCCATAGTAGTACACAAAGGATAAGCAATCAGATGGAGAGCTGAAAATAACTGAAGTGCGAACGTTTTAAAACAACAAGAAACAAGAACAACGAAAAAGACAAAAACAAAACAAAATAAAATAAAATATTGGGAGGTTCGCCACTTTAGATAATAATTCCTTTCCAATGGTGCATGATAAAACAGATATTCAGCGCGGTAAAAGCGGATATCGTAATTATTACGGAGTTTCATACCGCGCAGGTCTGGGCACTAGCGAAGCGCTTTGCAGGGACAAATTTTAGACTTGTTTTCTTTTGTGTTGATAGCCCAAATAATTTTCATGGTCAGTTTTTCACAACTATTCTGGTTAGTGCTGCGAAAAGAGGCAGAAATGCAAAATCCTGCCTGATGTTTCTTCAACTATTTTTTTGCTTTTAACTGTCGTTTCACCTTTTAATAACACGTTTAAATGGTGTTGCTAGCCCTCTTTGTGGTATATTGACATGGGTAAGATGTTGGAATCGAAGAAAACTTAAATTACTGACTTTTACAGAGAGACAAGATAAGACATTGTTGATGTTGGTTTTAGCAACTAGCTAGCTGTAGCAAGCTACATGTACCATACATTTTGTGTTGTGAGGAATAAAGTAATGGTTAAAAAGAAACACTATTCTATCATTATCAGTGCACTTTGGCAAGAAGAAATAAAAATTACAGCTATATCCCTATTTTACCCGGGTCAGATTAGGCCTCAATGGCCCAGCTCGTACAGATCTGTACGAGCCCTGAAAGAAGAGAACGACAAGTCCTTTTGGTCTCATATTTTTTTTGGAAGTAACTTAGCCTAAATGGAATGTATGAAGCATAAAAAATCACAGTATTAATGCTTTCAACATAAATCTATCTATTAACACAAAAAATTACCAAGCGTAATTTATAAAAATGACTATCGGTTCAAAAATTTGACAAAAATGATAATAAAAATATTTTTAGTTAATTTTTCCTTCATATTATACCTAACACTATATTGAGGAACCAATTACAAACAGAAAGAAGTTGTGTAACGATGTACAATAACGTTTTTGGCCCTTCAAAATATCAACAAAATCTTGAAAAAAATTACCAAGCGTAATTTATAAAAATGACTATCCGTTCAAAAATTTGACAAAAATGATAATACAAAAATATTTTTAGTTAATTTTTCTTTCATATTATACCTAACACTATATTGAGGAACCAATTACAAACAGAAAGAAGTTGTGTAACGATGTAAATAACGTTTTTTTTGACCCTTCAAAATATCAACAAAATCTTGAAAAAAATTACCAAGCGTAATTTATAAAAATGACTATCCGTTCAAAAATTTGACAAAAATGATAATACAAAAATATTTTTAGTTAATTTTTCTTTCATATTATACCTAACACTATATTGAGGAACCAATTACAAACAGAAAGAAGTTGTGTAACGATGTAAATAACGTTTTTTTGACCCTTCAAAATATCAACAAAATCTTGAAAAAAAATACCAAGCGTAATTTATAAAAATGACTAACCCTTCAAAAATTTGACAAAAATGATAATGAAAAATACTTTTAGTACATTTTCTTTCATAAAAGACCTAACACTGAATTGAAGAACCAATTACAACCAGAAAAATTGTAAAAAAAAAAGGTATATACAAGTTTTTTACCATTCAAATGCCATTACAATTGTTGCACTTGTTGGTGGAGTGATTTCGACATACATGAATTCCACACATCTGACAAGTGAAGTATACACCGCATAGGGAATTCTGACTTTCACCGGTTTTGAGATTATTGATACACATTTTGCATCGCCTCCTTTTTTTACTTGATGCAGGGTAAATATCCTGGTTATCATGATTGGCGGCAAGGTTTTCGTGATCTGTATCAGCTTTCATGGTCATAAGTGTTATCGCTATCTTCGTTTTCACAACTGGTGATAACCTCGCTTGATTTCTTTGTTGTAGAAATGGTTTCACAAGATCAAATGCAACATCCATGCCATATTTAAAAGAATTTTGCTTCAGTGGACACAGTTCTTTGTTCAATGCGTACAAAGTCGATGAATTCACCCGAGCTATGTCTAGAATATAGGCAAATGCAACCATGGACCACTTACGAGATTTCACCTTGCATGTGTAAAAGCCCATCCATTGATCTACAATATCGGTCCCGCCTTTGGTGATATCATACAGTTTATAAAGTGCCGCTTTGTTCTTGTCGTCGTCAATGGTTGTACCAAGAATGGGATTTACTGTCGAAAGCATGAGAATATTTTTCTTTTTCTTCGTAGCCGTACTCACCATATAAGAACCCAAAACAAGATCTCCTTCTTTTTCCCAATAAAATTCAGTGGAAAGTGCCTCTCTGTGGTCAACCTTCTTCAAGTCAGCTGGTATACCTTTCCTATTAGCCATTAGTGTACCAATACACGTTACATGAATCTCTTTCAAGAGCCACGTTGCGAGTGAGAAGGAAGTGTAGAGGCGGTCAAATGATATGTTTCGACCATCGAGGGGTTGATGTTTATGCAATGTCGAAACAAGATGTTTTGTTATGGTTTCTGTTCTAGGAAAGTAAAATTTTCCTCCCTCTTCTTGAGGCTTTCCAGCATATGGTGCGGTGATGTACGTATACGCGTATCTAGCTGCTTTTATCGTATTTGGCTGGCTTATTTGGGTTATACTGTTTGAATGCAATTCGTGTTCGCATTGGATAAAGTGTTTCGTCCAAGGAAAGATAATCACATGCTCGAAGACATGTCATGCATTGTTTGTTGAACATTTCAAGGAAATCTCGAATAACAGTAAAACGGACTTTTTTCCATCGATCGCCACGAGTGGTTTCGTCGTCAAATGTCAAGTTTGCGATCAGAAAATAAAATCTGTGTCGCGACATGGTTGCACTAAATATTGGAGGTCCATATCTATCTGAAAAAAGTTTCCTCACAGTAAAAGTATTGAGTTTATAAAGACCACGATATAACATCAATCCAATAAACGCACGGATTTCTAACGGTGTCGTTTTTTTCACAAATGGACATTTTTTTATTGTTTCTTCTGATGCGCTAGAAATTATTGTGTCAATTTTCTCATTTGTACGTTTTATTATTACGTCTATCATGTCATTTGTGAAATACATGTAAAACGCATCAACTGGTGTAGCTGTGTTCTTTGATTTCGCTGTTGGTCCCGGTTTTCCATGCAAAATATCCACACGCCTTTGTCGCCCTTGTAGATTTTTGGTCGGTTGGTTGGTAAAATGATACCGAACATCAGGAATATTTTTGTCACCTTTTGCGGTTATCGTGGGTTTGGTCAATATTTTCCTCTTTGACATCGGGAACTTCTTCATCTAAAAGAATTATTTATTATTTCAACATTTCAACGAACAAAATTTATAGCATTTCCATACACTAGCTATGTAGCTACGTGTGGAAATAATCATGTTTCCTGTTGTAAATATTTACCTAAATCTCCATTTAGTTCATCTAAATCATCCGGACCACCTTGAAAAAAGTCAACATCACCATCGTCATCGTCATAATCTAATTCATCTTCCGAGTCTTCAACGAACTTCAAAATGTTTGCGATAGCCGCATCTGCGGATATCCTTTGTCTTTTCATTTTTGTAATTATATAATATATTATTCTAAAAATATGAAATAGAGATTATATTCAAGTAGAAAAAGCATGTTAGAAACACAAACATGTAACTTTGATGTGCTTATAAACAGAAAAGCGACTTAGCGTAAAGGCGCTGAAAATCATAAATTGAGAATATTCCGATTAGCCTTGACGGAATCTTCATAATCTTGGCACCGATCATTTTTTTGTTATTTTTTTTTCGGGAACCGCAGCGATATACCCAAAAAATAAAAGTCATGCGACACTAACTTCCAATATAAACCGAAATAAAAATGGCAGCCGCTTAAAGTCAGCTCGTACACTGGTTGTACGACCCGGGTAAAATAGGGATATAGCTAGAAAGACTTGAAGGAAGTTTTCTACAGTAAGCTATTATAGCTAGCTATATATGGATCTGCAAGTTTGACATGAATTAACGTGGTAGAGCATTTAATAAAGGATTTATTTGCAAAGTATTGCTAATTAGCTATATAAAAAAGAGCACAGATGAAATTGATTGAAAATAAAATACACACTTCAATGATATAATGACTGGCTTTGACTTTTTGTTGGAAATTATTATTGTATATTACATAACTAACTAGGAAGGGATATATATAATAGCATGTTACACTGTATTACTGTTAATTTTTTTTGTTCTTAATTTTGGTAAAATGCGAGAATAAATTTGGCAAGGTCCACTTTCCAATTTTGTGATAGCTATAGTAATTTTGGTACATTGACGTAAGAAAAATTTTTGCACATATTTTGCACAATTCTGCAAAATCGGCAACCGAAATCTTTTGACGAAAACAGTTAAAGCCACAAAATTTGTTTAAAAATTTATTTTCCAATAAATTTGTTTATTTTAACCACAGTATATTATTTTATTTTTTACAGCGGTTGAAACTTTGTACTTTACAGATTAAAATTATTCTAATGCAAAATTGAGGCGTAGCAATTTTTAAGGTTAAGTTGGTGTTCGCACTGCACCGTTTGATGATTCTTGAATTGAAGTGATATTAGAAATGAGTTTTTATGATCCTATTTTTAGCATCTGGGCACTTGCCCACCTATATATCTGATTACTGTACTAATTGGGCTACGATAGATATGAGTGGCTCAGTGACCCCTGTAACACCAGGATATGTCGCAATCAACGTGATATGTCGCAATCCACGGTAAATGTCGCAACGTCGCCGGTAAATGTCGCAAGTCAACAGTAAATGTCGCAAACCCAACGGTAAATGTCGCAACAGCAAATGTCGCACCAAAATAGATGATGAACGGTAAATGTCGCACAGATAGAAATCATCACATTACTCTCAAAATATTCTACGACATAAGTATCACTGAGGGAAGGAATAAAAATTTTAAAGAAGCTAAAAAAGTTTTTCTTACATACGCAAATAATCCTAACAAACTAAACTTTAATGTTATCTCGAAATAAACACCACTTATGAAAAGACCACTTCCTTACGATTTTGTAATGTGTAATGAAAGGGAAGACGTTAAAACAAAAGTTCGACAAATCGTCAAAGTAAACTTAGAACATAATCTTCACTGTAAAAACGTTTCTTTCGTTCTTTGTTACAGTTGCTAACACAACAAAGAACGCCATAGAAAATATTACAAAAATAAGAAAATATGTAATATAAACAATTTTTTAGAAGCCTTTATTGTTTGGGCCAAGTGATGGATAGTATTGCAAACCACCCGTATGTTCTACAATTTCGTTACCATCTTCCATATTATCACTCTCTACAACTTCGTTACCATCTTCCATATTATCACTCTTTACAACTTCGTTACCATCTTCCATATTACCACTCGCTTCAATATAATCACCATCTTCCATGCACTCACTCCCTATCGAATTTTCACGATCTCCCCCGTTACAACTCTCGACAATGAAATCAAAATCAGCACGTTTGACACTAACATAATGCTCACCATTTCCTTCAGGGTAATACCCAACTGTCACCGTAGGAATGTTTTCTGCTCTTCCCGTGGTACAATAATCCGATCATATTCACATGCTTCTGATGAGACAACGTGAATGCGTACAAAAAACAATTCACTGATCGCTTGCAGGGTCAAGTGGTCTCCGAAAGTCGAATCTCGTCTCATCATGTCAACGTACTCATCATAGTTATTGTAACGATCGGAATTGAAGACACTAGAAAAACTTTCACGATCATTAAATGGAGACTCTTTAAACCATTAATCAACCACAGCCTGTCGAATTTGACTCGCCGACATTTCAGATAGTTTTAATCTGTTCAACTGGTCACTTATGGCACTGAATTGACAATTCCCATCTGGCAATGGATTCATTAGTATGCCATAGCCTGAACGATCGAAAGCGTTTTCTAATCGCTCGTCTAAACTGAGGGTTTAAAACAGAGATTCCATTTTTTCTCTCTCTATTTGCTGCACGTAATAGCTCTTCAACATTTGTATACTTCTTTCTGTTACGTTCTGTTGCAACTGTCAAACTCGTGATATCTGACACTAGTAACCAATCTTTCTCAAGAAACTTCGTTTTTGGATTTACATATTCAATTTGGTATTTCGATAACGGGATGTTTCTACCAATTACTTTTCCTTTGATTGAAAACCTTTTCCTGGGATTTTTGGTTGCGCTATAGGGATATTTCATCATAATTTTCACATTCAGTTTGTAAATTGGTAGAGGAAACCTTCTGAGTGCTCGATTGACCATTGTTATTGCACACTTACTCGAAGAATCATATGCTGCCTTCTGTAGAAGTTCTCGAGTCATATCCATATCAGCCAAATCCTTTTTGCTAAGTGTTGGCCACACTTTTTGTCGTATCACTGCAACGTCACCTTCACCTTCACTGTCTGGGTCACTGTCTGCATTTGGGTTAATAACATTTGAAATGGCCTTCTACCACCTAGCTCTTTCTTCACGTCATCATTTATGATGGATTGATACTCTGGCAAATTTTCAACCCAGTTGGCACCCTTTCTCAGCAAGTCGAATCGAATTTTATCCCGCAATGTTCGATGACTTCGTTCAACTTTTCGCTGACTTTGAGGATGATGAGCACGACTGTTAATAATTTTTACACCAACAGCTTTACAATTTTTTTGGTGTTTCCTCTAAATTCTCCACCATTATCGCATTGCAAGACTTTCGGTGGCCCATGTTCACGATAGATTTTCATCAATTCATGAGACACAGTTGAACTTTTTTTTTCTGCAGAGAGGTCGTAGCCAAAGAAAACGACTGAAATCATCTTGAACTGTAAGGATATACCGATAAACATTTCCCCGATATTCAACAGCGTCATTTTTCATGTCGACAACATCTATTTGATGTCAAAAGATAGTTCATTGTTTCAATACCTTTAACAATAGGGACACGCGCCGCTATTCAAAATTTATGATGCAAAACTATCACATGGAGCATTATTATGAAAGGTGCAGGTGGTTTATTATTTCTTTATAGTCAAGTGATATTTAAAATAATGTTATTTAATCAAAAAAAGTTTGAAACCATCAAAAAAAATTGCGACATTTAATGTTAACTGTGAATTTCTGTGCGACATTTACTGTTGATTTTAACGTTCGAGGCACAAAATTATTTGCGACATTTACCGTTGGGTTTGCGACATTCACTGTTGATTTGCGACATTTACCGGCGACGTTGCGACATTTACCGTTGATTGCGACATTTCAGGTTGATTGCGACATATCCTGGTGTAACAACCCCCAGCTAAGAAAAACTACATCGAGACAGATGCAGCCAGCTTTGACAATTTTTAATTTGGTGTATAAAAAATGTAGGTAGCCCAGCCCTGGTTAGTTAAATAAAGTTTCTAGCAAACACAAAATAAGAACTTTTGGAATTGTTCTTTAATATTATAGGTATATCTGTTTAATGAGCTACATTATTTTTGCTGTCCTAGTAGCTATATATATCTTGCATGACATGCTAGCAATTCCTCTTTGATCAGTACTGTGATATTTTTGACAATAGTAAAAACTTGTGATGTAACTAGCTACCAAAAATAAGGTTTCTTTCTCTTTTGACTGCCAACTTTTCATGATGAGTGTAGCTACCCACAACTTGAAGCAGTTAATAACCAAGTTTAGGTCTTGAACTTTCTTTATATAATTGTAAAATCAATATATCGCACCAGTTTAAAAAGTGAAAATACAAAGGAAAAAGTGACTAAATTCTCTGCGTGCTGCATGTTTTCCCTAGCAAATGCCTTACGCTCTGCGGGGGATATAAAAATTTGTCCCTACAAGCGCTTCGCTAGTGCCCAGACCTGCGCGGTATGAAACTCCGTAATTAAGTCTCGCTTTGTTTATATTCGACTCCGCTGCGCGTCGTTGAATATCACAAGCTCGACTGAATAATTACGGATATCCGATTTTACCTTGCTGAATATCTGCTTAATATTACGACCTTTAAAAAGTCGTGGTCACACCTGCTTAACTATAACTTGGAAGATTACTTGGATAATAACCTTTCAAAAAGTGCGTTAGAAATACCAATCGCGAGAAAGTAGCCATAAACTGCATTGAGTCGCAAAGGGTTGATAAAGTCCGGAATTTGCGGAGGAACGCCGGCCATTACAAGACTGGGATATCTTCCAGTAATAAAAAAATGTAATAGATAAAGAAAACATTATCACAGTCAAAAACACAGCTTTTATGTTTTAGCTAGTTAGCGTATCTTCACCATGGCGTGCTAAATCTAGGCTGGTTTGTAGGAAGCTTGTCCATGAGCCAATGCCTGGTTGGATCAGTTAACTGAAATAATCCTTTATTTTAGCTATATTCGCAACGTTACTTAAAAGTTGCTTCAAAATTGTTCGAAGAAGAAGAAGGAGAAGATGAATACGGCCGGATTTAATAATAAGATCTCGAATGTAACACCAAAATCTTAATAGTAACGCTTGTAAAATTATGAGAGTTTAATACGTACGAACTAACAACACGTGCGAACTCAATATACTTTATTTCAAAAACACAACTAACCGAACACACATTCGGAACGCATCTATATACAAACTAAATGTCATGTCTCAAAACCACAACGTTTTGTCAAAACATGAACCTATAAATTTACAAGGAGGAAAAAATGATAAATATTAGAAAAAGTTATATACAAAAATGATTGTACATGTTGGCTAAAAAATTATTGAAATGCGTAATGTTTTGACTAAACAGTTTTTATTTATACTAACTACAATGGAAAAAAATATGTATTTTCGAGATTATATTATGGGGAGTCATCGTAGACAAATTTATGATGCTTCAGTATATATGGTCTTCCTTCCGGAAAGGAAAATGCGACTTTATGTAAGTGAGACACTTTATTTTTAATATTTCATGGCAAAAAAAACTCACAACACAAAATATCTGGCTACGAAACGCTAAGAATAATTTGTACGATAAATCTAT
Source organism: Hydractinia echinata (assembly GCA_030067915.1). NCBI lineage: Eukaryota > Metazoa > Cnidaria > Hydrozoa > Anthoathecata > Hydractiniidae > Hydractinia > Hydractinia echinata. The sequence continues at coordinate 161,041 of JASGCC010000177.1, read as the reverse complement.
TTTTTCGCTATTCTCTGATACGATGCATTATATCATAGCAGTTATATTTTCTTCTTGCGCGCAAGTTCTCTTTTGTTGGGTTGTTAGTGTATGCCAACCATTTAGTAGTTTTAGCGAAGTTTGTAACAACTTGTAGGAAATAACAACGATAACCAGTTAATTACTCTTATCTAATTTATGATCCGATTTAATTCAAGCTGGTTTTCTGTGACTTTACTTAATCTGGGATGAATTACTAAATACCTTTTACACTTTCTTAAATTTTCGTGTTCGACGTTCTCAGGGACATACACTGCTGCGTTTATTCAGAATATTTATTTACAAAGATATTTTGGCAGTAATTGGATTTCATACATTCGTGTTTTCGAACAATAGGCGATTGTTCGTCGCTGTAATCGCTCTCTACTGTCCCCTTTCTTGGGATGGTGTGAAAATCTGCGTCGTTATTACTTATAACGTCTCTTCTTTGATTTTGATATTCTGATGCATTTCCCTCCGATTTGTTGTAATACGTTGTGTTTGACGCTCGCTGTGATGGTCCCGTACTGTTTAGAACTGGTCTACCATTTTTAAAGTTAGGATCTTCGAAATTCTTCCTTATCAATTTGACCTATATCAGGAAAATAAGAAAATAATTGCGTTTCTTTAACTTTATTATTTTGGTGAAATAATGAAATTAATACGAAACGAAATAAATCGTAAACTTCATGATCGGTTATATATTCCCCACTACCCAGAATGCTGAATGTTTTGCGCGGTATATTTTTCATGTAAAATATGAGATATTGTATTTATTTTTCTCTTCTTAGCCACTCACGGATATTATATGAAGATGTACTTGTCGTGCTAACCTTACGTCCAAATACGAATATAAGTGTTAATGTTCATAAATATTATTATTGGTAGGGTTAAAATATATATGAATGTATACCTTTGGTCCAAATACGAATATAAGTGTTAATGTTGTGCATAACAAAACGCATAATGCCAAGACGACATAAAGCTCTGTATAAAACGTTGTCTGATACAATGCCAATGAACAAATAGAACCAATCGATGCTAGAACGCCGACATTGTAAACTGCTAAACCTAAAACAAATTAATGTGTTTAAAAAACAACCTCCTAATTTAGCACGTTATAAACACAAGTATGGCATAAATTTGTGAAAAAGGTAAATAAAATTTAAATATAAGAATTCTAAAATAATTCAGTATAATTATTTAGAAGCTAGTCACCTATATATTTGGAGTCATTGATGGCTGCTACTTTTATGTGTCTTGTCTCCCAAGCCAGAAATAAGCCGAAAATTAATAACACGCCCTTATAAAGAAAAAGTGCAACTCCATAATGAACTTGCAAATGACAACTACAGCGATAGATGATCTGCTCATGTCTTTCGTCAATTTCAAGGCGTTCCTAAACAAACAAACAAAATAATGAAGTGTTAAAATTTTGGAGGAACATTTGTCCATTGCATTGCATATTATTTTATACACTACTTTTCTACGCTATTGCTGTCACAAGTGGTAATGCTTAAGAATGTCAATACGATATCATTGCTTTTAAACTATCGGGGGATAAAACATTAGAGTATATTTAGAGCTAAATATCATTTCTGCGATGTACAAAACATTCAGCTAGCTTTTTAGAAGGCCACGGAAAAAAAATTCATCTAAAATAATTTCTTTCGGTCGACAATAAACGAGTTTTGGGTTTTGTAAATGCGTTGTTGTTGTGTTTTTTTGATGGAATGTTACTGATAAAAAAAAACAAGTATATCATGTGAAGAGAAGGACGTTAAGTAATTATCGTAATACAGCTCAAGACCTTAAATATATCCTAACAAATATAGGTTGCTAAAAATATTTTTATCTGAGTACTTAGTCGACAGTTCGATAGTTGTTTCTCGACTCGGTCTTTCAACTAGAGCTATAAAAATTTAGCGTGTTTTTGAATCCACCTTAGATTTTGATCGGGTACAAAAGTAAACAGCTTTTGTGGTATTTTGCATAAAATGGCAGACCTGTGGTCCTTTACCTTGGTATCCATTGCTTTCGAGTAACAAATTCTATAGTTTGAAATATATTTTTCTTCCAAATATTTTCCTGTTATATAGGCTTTATTGAAACAAAATAGTAAAAACATTATATTTTTATGAAGGTAGTATATAATAAAAACGATGATTATTCGAAGAATAAGTATTTTTTTTTTTTTTTTCAACATTGTGATTGAGGTACAAAATGGCCAGTGCGATCGACGCTGTCATTTTTTCTTTCTCGTAAGACATACTCTTAGGGAAGAAACGTATTTTTAATGAATAAAAGACCTCTAGACCAGCTGTAGAGATGTTCTCATCCATTTTTTGTGAATTTGAGCAATAAGGTACTGCGCAATAAGCCAGTGTTAAAGGTTAAAATTTTCAGTTGTAACGAAAACGCTTTTCTTCCTTATAAAAATGTATAATATATATCTCTCTCCTTCTAGTGTCAGATTATGCGCAACTCACGTTGTCTGGACATTGGGGTAAATTTTGAAGAGAGCTAGTTCATGACGTCACGCTGATGTTCTAAGCATAAACAATTTAGCAGACAAGTGAGGTGGAAGAGTTACAAATACAAGGTAAACGCTGGTTATTTAACCCATGTGACGAATTTTACAAAATAAAGGTGAAATTGTTTGTTCTTATGATATTATAAATCGATTTAGCTAAAATAATTTTTTTGCGGGAGGTAAGTTTTAAAGTTTAAGGAAATGCAGACAAAAGTATGTCATACCTCAAAACTGACAGTTTCAATTTTCAGTTCGTACGGAGACGTAAGCATCCACGTGGTCAATATGACGCTGTCCAAACATAACATTAGAAAGATGACGCCAAACAAGTGTATATCTTTGATTACCTTGAAATTAATGAAACGTAGCACGAAAACATACATTAGAGTGATCCTCAGATTGAAAGAAGGTCACTAATATACCTCGTCTAACTCATACTGGCATGAAACGGTGTTAATGATTTGATTGACTGGTGCATTGAGTATATCAACAAAGGGCAAAAGGGAAGAAAGCGTTTCTCCCAGTTTTTTCTTGTAACAACTTTGTAAGTATATCGTTTTTAGAGTTGACATTTTGGCACTCCACCAGAATTTCCCCGTCGCTACTTGCAGAAAACATCTTTGGACAAGTAGCGATCGTTATGAGATAGGAGATTGAAAGTGTCGCTAATAACATAATAAAAATCTTATTTTATCCCATTTATACTTTTATCAAGCACATTTTCACCGCTGCGTTGTTTCAACGACTTTTCTCTCCACCGTTATACCCTTCTTTCACTTTCTGGAAAATATGAATACGTCATCGTATACTAGGCAATGCAATGCTGTTGTTTATCCCAACTAATTACCAACAATCTAGCTAACGAACATTCGTGCCAAGTTTTTACCAATAAAATAAACTTTCAAGAGCCTAAAAAGCCCCGCCTTTATAGGGTAAAAGCACAAATGATTCAATATGTTGATTCAACTTACAATGACTTGTAATGTTCTTGCGCTTGTAAATATGCGATATATCCTCCATGTTTTGCTAAATAAGGCTCCAAAAGCGAGTGTGAAGCCAAAGGTGAGACAAAACACAACAGCCTAAAAGGAAAACAATACTTGCATTATATTACTAAAGTGCTGGCAAAATATTTCCACGTGCATAAAAACACGCAATCACGACCATAAAATCCCTCCAGAATCCAATATAGTTACGTACGTTGCAAGTCATAGGTATTTTATTCACATCAATTAATTTGGCATCCAGTCCATATAGGATGACAGCCAGATAACATAGAATACAACCTGCCACAATTAAGTTGTTTATGTATGGCGAAGACATCTTTATAAGTCTAAAGGAAGAAAACAATTTCAGCTGTTTGTTAGACATACAGATGTCTCTCAATTTCAGTACACGCTTTTTGTAGCCCCACTGTTAAAAAAATACTTTCCACTTACACCTTCTTTCTGTAAAACACATTGACAGCAAAGAAGTAAACGGATAAACATGTCGCCAAAACAGAAAATGTCCACAAAATTGCAATAGTGGCAGTGCTAAACTTCTCCGGGTGGTGTATTGTTTTGACTCCGTCCACTGGTATTTCATACACTGAAAGAAAACAAATCCATAAAAATATCACAATATGTTTACAAATTAATTTTTGTGCAAACTTTGTTGAAGAAATGGCACATACATAATCAGGTAACATGTTCTACGAAGCTGTGAAAATAAGTTAATTAACTAACAAATTACTCTAAGGTCCCGAATAGCAGGGGGAGGGGGGAAGGCGTTAATAATGGGGGGTGGGGGGGGGGGATTTGTGTTGGAGAGGGATCCGATACTTTTGTAAAATATAATAAACGGGGGGTTGGAATAAGCAGAGGTGTGGGAGACCGAAAACTTTTAAAAAACATTCAAAAATAGATATAAGCATAATAGATTGTAAATATATTCAAAAAAAAGCTTGCTTACTCGCTAAAGTTGATTTGTACTGTAAAGTCCGTTTAGTTATATATCATTTTTTTATGAATAAAACAATTTTTCCGATATTTTACGCCCTAAAACGTGTCTAACAATCTTTTTTATTATATACCTGTCAACTCTTTTTATATACAATAAATCTAAATGTTCCGTACAACCGTGCAATAACTGACGCGATATTCCCCGCTTGTTTTGGTATTTTCAATTTACAATGCAATGACTTCCGTAAAATGCAATGACTACCGTAAACAAAAACGAAATCGAGATATCGTTACTCTCTTTCATGGGCCTTCTATTTGGCAAAAATGCAAAAATGCAATAGAAAAATAAAAAATGTCTGACAAAAAAAAATATGTTAGGTATATAATAAAGCATATATTGCATGCCCGTTCGTCGAATATCAGATTTATCCACTCTTGGTGAGGCAAGGCAAGGAATATTGCTCACCTCGAGTGGATAAATCTTGATATTCAACGAACGGTCCTGCAATATCTGCTTAGTGTCACACAGAAATTCGTTATTCTATGGTAAAATACTAAAGTAAACTTTTTTTTCTTTCTGTTTTAAAATTTAACGTGTTTCAAAATAGTAAATTAAATTCTAAATGCGTTAATAACACAATTGTCAAAAGACGCACAAAGACAACGGCATTTCTCCTAAATGGTAATCTCTAAACAATCTGCTGTTTAAAAAAAGTATATTAGCTAGATTAAAAGACTTACCAAGTGGTGAAAAAATATTTTTCTGATGAGAAATATTGTATTCCACCTGATTGATTTTTGCATTGTATGTTCCCACGTGAGTAAAAGTTCCTGCCATAAAAAATATTCAATACAGCACTAAAATTAAGGTTTCTTCCTGAAAAGTGGTTTATTTCAAATTTCTTGTACATCTTTTTTTCTTTGCTGCAAATATTTTATAATAAATGTATGTCATAACATATATTATGGATTTAACTATCAAAAAGAAATTAGGCAGCCCAGAGAAAGATAGTATTGTCTTACCATTTATGCCATATACTTCAAAATTCGTGTAATCTACCACTCGTCCACGTCGATTTCGACCAAAGCGTATAAAACCCTGTAGAAATTGTTACCATTGGCGGATTAAACTGTTTAATATATTCAAATGACAGAACAGTTAAAAATGACGGTAAATTTCTTTGTAATTACAGGTCCTTCATTCACAAGAATTAGTTGGGCAAGGATCATTTTTTTTGGAATCATTTTATTTTAAAACTGCATATTTTCCTTCTTCTTTTTCCATTTTTCAGTCTCCTATGTATTAGCAAGCCTTATAAATTCATATTGACAATTTAAACCGATGCCTCGGTTTTGTATTATTAATGATAACTAGTCAGCTTACAGTCATGCCCTGAAACTGAACTTTCTCCATTTCATTTACAAGGTTATCTAATGTTGTAAAGTTGTCATATGTGAACGACTCCCCAGTATATTTGTACTTCTTCATAACCCTGTCTAGTGTCAGCGCGACAGTCCACAATGTATCGTAGGCGTACAGAGATCTTTCGTCATATTCCAGCTCGTCTTCGTGTAGGTTTGTCTCGAGTTCTCGACGTTTGGCCTTTATTAGTTCCCATACCTCGTTGACTTTCTAAAAGTAAAAAAGGGCTTAAGAAACACAGTTGATGTAAAGATTTGACAATAAAATATATAATTGGTACAACGGTACATGCATGGGCAAACCAGAGTAAGTATGACAAAATGTTAAAAAACAAGAGAAAAAGCATACTATATTTGCGACGGTATTCACATTGTCAGATCTCTTTAGTGAAAGTCTTGGTATTAGCACATTTTTACTGGCTTTATCTACTTCGTCTGCCGTACACTCAGTCCCCGAATATCCCCAGCGCTTGTAGCTAGGATGGTTAGTTAAAATCCATTGGTATTTTGATGACGTCATGTTTAACTTATAAGCCTAAAAGAAAAGAAATTGAATTTGCAAAAGACAGAAATTCTGACGTAGCTGTAACCTGCGTTTTTCTTTATACCAAATGTACAGGTGTAAACACTTACAGTATTCGTACTAAATTCTTGGCCAAATCATTTTTATACAATAAAAAAAGCGTTCAAGCTGGTAACAAATTCCACATATTTTTATCGAAAGACGTTTTTGCAGATGCTCTTTTTGCACAAAACACGTTTTGTGTACCATTGTACTATTTTTCAACATTATTGCAAGAATGCAAGTATTGCAAAATTAAATTTCAAGTTTTTCCCAACAAAGTAATAGTTGATAAATCTAGCTTTGCCTGAACGAATTTGCATAGGTTTAAAATAACCTTTTTTTACCTCACCAGACGAATTTTTTCACTTAAGCTGCGTTAAAGGAAATCGTTAGCAAAGGAAAAATGAAAACAAATAAGGTTAACGTTTTTAACCACTGCTCGTTTCTTGTTTTTCATAAACATTTGATGTTGACAGGAGTTTGGATGTGCACAGTATTGACATACTGCCAAGAATTCAATATACGCTCACCTCACATAATATGGCTGGTAACTGAAATCTATTAAACGCTGCAACAATTATGCGTATGTCTTTATTCTAAAGGTTCGAAAGATAGAATATCACTGATTTTGTTCCAACATTTCATAGTTTGAATAACGACTACGTGTTATTGTGATTAAATTGGTTGTCTGCTGGAGATTCATTTTGTACCAGTGTGCTTTTAACTCACCTTAAACGATATTAATTTGTTTCTGATTACTTTCTTGGTTAGTTTATGATTTATGGAGTTAAATACGGTGACATAATCAGTTGCAACTACTTCAATTTGATTTTCGCTGAATTTTTTGCTCATATCAGTAATCACCTAAAATGCAATTAGAGATGTAGTAAACACTACCAAGTAGTTATTTTAAAGAATCAAACCCTACTACAATACTTCCTCGAAGACAAATGAACATGATATTATTTAAGAACTCCTATGACGTAGGTCAAAATAAAATTCCTCGCAGAGTGCTAGCAAATCCTCAAAATAAAAAAAATCGTAAGAAAATTGTATAATACAAACTGAATCAACACTGCTAGAAACAATTAGCCGTTCAGAACTAAATAAATTACCTTGATATTAATGTCAGTATTTCCTGATGTTTCAGCTCCAACGATGTAAAACAGGCCTACACGTTTCCAATTAAACTTTTTAAAAAGGAAAACGATTGCCGTATGAAAGGATGAGTATGAAGGCATCAAACTAAACACGTATGGGTTAAGTTTTTTTGAAGAAAGTGTAGGATCTGTGGCTCCTATGTTCATCTAAAATAACGCAGAAATGTTTCATAATAACTGATAACAAAAAGCATAAGAATCATCCTTTTAAAATAACCATAAAATGTCTATTAAAGAAAGCGTTTTACTTTAAATACTTGACTAAACTCTTTTTTCCAATAAGCGCCATACCCAAAAAATCTTAGGTTATTTGGTTAAATTGTGATCATTGTTGCTGATGTCAGCATTGCCTATTTTATCGATTTGCTGGACCTTCTCGGGCAGTTGGGCCATAGAGATATAATAAAAAAGAGAAGTTCCCGAAGCCGGATTGTTTACCCTGATCCAATCATTTTAGAGAAAATGTTTCGATTGTTATTTCGCCCAATCAGCGTTAATAAATGTTCGCCAAACTTAAATATTATGTAATAATTAACTGCACGTGTTAGCATAATTTAGACTCGTTAAAACGACATTTCCAGTTGTTCGGCAAATTACACCAAAGAAAATCGTCGTAAAAAAAAAATTTAATCGAGGCCCTAAAAGAAAAGTGTAAGCAAATGTCAATAATAAGCATTTTATTTTGAGTCATCGGTAGAAAAGGATTTTACCACATCAATATAAATATATTAGCAGTACTAAATCAGCTTAAAAATTGTGATAAATATATCGCTAAGCTCTCTCTTAGCCAAGTAGAGCTAGCCTTTAATTGACCTGTTGTCGAGGACCAACAAATCTTACTTAGAAATAAGAACAAAATAAGAACATGGTGTTACACCAGGATATGTCGCAATCAACGTGAAATGTCGCAATCAACGGTAAATGTCGCAACGTCGCCGGTAAATGTCGCAAATCAACAGTAAATGTCGCAAACCCAACGGTAAATGTCGAAAATAATTTTGTGCCTCGAACGTTAAAATCAACAGTAAATGTCGCACACAAATTCACAATTAACAGTAAATGTCGCAATTTTTTTTTCATGGTTTCAAACTTTTTTTGATTAAATAACATTATTTTAAATATCACTTGACTATAAAGAAAGAATAAACCACCTGCACCTTTCATAATAATGCTCAATGTGATAGTTTTGCATCATAAATTTTGAATAGCGGCGCGTGTCCCTATTGTTAAAGGTATTGAAACAATGAACTATCTTTTGAACTTTCAAACTGTTGCGAGTTTTGATTGCCTTGAAATTAGATGTGTTCATATTACTGTCAGCATAGAAATATTTTTCAATCGTATTTAATTAACTTGGCGTTTTTAACCGGACTGAATTTAGGACTTTGACACCAACAATATTAGATACTTGTGAATCGTGCATTTTTGAAACGATGAAGACTGTAGTAATGCTTGTAGTTTTTCTCGCTTATTTTGGAGGCGCGTCTGCTGTTAAGGAGAGGACCATAAAAGCTCTTACCGAAGAAGAATATGATATTTTAGTACGGATAATAACTAACTGTTTTGAAACACCAGCAGTTGATCGAACGGCACTGCAGAAGTCCGTGATAAGAAAATTCCTTCCCTCAGTGATACTTATGTTGTAGAACATTTTGAGAGTAATATGGTGATTTCTATCTGTGCGACATTTACCGTTGATCATCTATTTTGGTGCGACATTTGCTGTTGCGACATTTACCGTTGATCATCGATTTTGGTGCGACATTTGCTGTTGCGACATTTACCGTTGGGTTTGCGACATTTACTGTTGACGTGCGACATTTACCGGCAACGTTGCGACATTTACCGTTGATTGCGACATATCACGTTGATTGCGACATATCCTGGTGTAACACATGGAAAGGGCTGAAATTTTACTGGTAATACTTTTTGTCCTGAAAAACACACACACACAAAAACATGGGGAACTACTTTCTGGGAAATTTTTTTACAGAATCAATTTTTATATTTTTCGAAACGTGTATATACTGAAAACGTGATATTACATTGCAAATATTTGTAATGTACGTACAGCAAAATGAATAAAAAAATGCTCAAAATATAGAAAAGTAAGAACAATTTCAGGCTGATCATGTCAATAAAAAACACCTCAAGGTAAAGCCAAATGTCAATGGTTCTGATTATAAAAGTGTATATCAAGCTTTGATACAGTACATATATACTAATAACATTTTTATAAGAACAAAATATTCAAGGTATGTATATACTCGTTTTGTTGACATGGTGGCTACTTCAACCCAACGCAACTAAACCAAATTTTTAACTTTCTAACTTTCCACGTGTCACACCGTTCATCCTGTTTCAATAAAATATTGTCAATCCAATTCAATGTCAATTTATAACTGTTTATGTGTCGGTATTTTGCGTATATATTGAAAAATGTTTTTATAGTTCGATTTAGCATATTTCTGGCGTATATCGATAAGTAACTGCACAGTTAGTCGATATTTTCATTTTCTGGTATGACTTGTGATTTTTTTTTTTAAATCAGTAACTTGGCTCGCATATACATACATGTTTGTGTTGAATATATCGTGATTCAACATATGCTCCTGGTAATGCTGATCTGGCTTTGTAATGCTGTATTGTTGATCAAGGTTTTCTACCTCCATACTGAGTTCGTAAAACGTGTGTTTGAAATGAAAAGTGTTTTGGTAATTAATTCTCAGTGCATATTTAAGTTGTCTGATATGAAAGCAGTTGAGTTCAGAGCTTACATCACTTGAATGTGGTCTAAATACTAGTCAAAACTGATAGTTGTGAGAGAAATCCTTCATATGGCTAGCAATAGTGATTTAAATTCTATTGGTTAGCCTCATAGAGGGTATATAGCTAGCTAGCTACCCTTCCAATTGTAATCCAATCATTTTACATGTTTTAGAGCAGCTCCTGAAACCTAAATAGAAATAAGATAGTAGATTGCTAAAGCTGTTTTGATTTAACTTTTAAATAGGATAACTAGTCACAACTCGCTTTTTTACAAAAACGTTTAAGTTTTTAAAGTCACGAGGTTTCAAAGACCGCCATTTTTACGTAAAAAACATGGTATAATACACCGAGTATATTTAAAGGGACACTTTATCAACACCGAAAATTAACAGTTGAATTTTGTCCTTAAACTTTGGCTAACCATCGTCCTTCACTTAAAGGTTATTACTAAAGTAAAGAATAAACCCTTACCTTCGTACATCTATGAAGGATTCATATTCCGTTCCGTATTTCTTGAAAAAAACACGTTTGGTTTTTATATACATACGACAACAACAAATAGGGCTGCTTGACCTTCGAGCTTCTTCTCCAACTGATTCTCTTGAAAATTATGCAGGTAAATTATTTCGAAGGCGAGGGTAAACCCCTGAGAGCCTTTTAACCACTTAATTTTGGTGGAATTCAGTGGAAAACCTAATTATTTTCTTAACCTTTTACAAGTAAAATTGTCGGGATTCTATACTGAAAGAATCGGTCATTAGTCGTCTTGCGAGAAACGCGCAAAAAGAACTGGCACCCAGTGACGCGCCTCCTCCGTATTGTTTGTTTGAACAATAGGGTTTTGAATAGAAAATTATCGCGTTGTGTCTCTTTCTATTTTATTATATCTCTATGGTTGGGCTAATTCTTCCACAATGCGGATTTCGCAGGAACTGCAACTAGCGCCTCTTCAACCTTCTTCATCCGCGCTACACATCTGCCAAGCAGAACTCCTGTTGCTTCTCGGTGCAGAGCAATCGTCACGCGATGCTGTTTTGCCATTTCAAAAAATGGGCAAAGAACTTCCATTTCCAAAGAATTATGAATAGGATTGTAGTACCTGTCCTAGCCTTTCGGCCAAATATATCAAATTTAAAAAAAATTCGATATATTGCTGGTTTAAAAAAAACTTTTTCCGTCAAGTTTTCCCTTTTAATGTAGTGAACAATACCAATACGCTGATTTTGACATATTAAAAATGAATGATAGGCTCACAAATTTTCAATATTAAGCACTTACTTTATTCCCCTTCCCCCAAGCATCAAACCAAACCTGAATGGGGGTTTGGTTAAGTAATTAATTGTGGAATAGGACAACTAGGAACTACTACTGTGTGGGAACCTAGAATAGTCTTCTGTTGCACAGATTGTCAAAACGAAAGTCTTCTTGTTAATTGTTCGTGTCATTTTAATGAAATTGACAACAAGCATACACTAAATTTTAACGCATTGTGTAAGTAGATTCAATTAAAACATTTGGTTTGCAAAATTTCTAACGACAATAAAAACAAACCGTTTTTTCATAAGAAGCACAATAATCTTTAAACTTTTTGAGTGGATTCTTCCACGGGTTTAAATAACTAGCCTCTTATGCCAACTCTGTCTGTCTGTTTCCAGCAGTCAATTATATTTTCTACAATTTTCCTTAAGGCAACTGTAAAAACATCCCTAAAACAATATTCTGTATTTCAGGAATCTTTTCTTGACTTTTTTAATTGGTTTGAACAAATCATGCAATGAAATAAACCGATTTAATTGGCTGGGAAATGTATTGTACACTAATTTAAATTTACCGTGACGGGTTTTAAAACCACAGAGAATGTAATTATTTTTATTTGCAGTCTTTTTAATGAAATTACCAACAAAGGGAGGTATTTTCTTCCAACCTCTCATTTTGTTTTTTCATTTCATATTTAAAATTTCGATATTACTTTATTAATAGAAAATTTTACTAAAAAATGGCATTTTTTTGCAATAAAACGCTAAATTAAATTTATTTATTAGCTGTGGAACACACAGCTTCTAGTTTCGGCTGAAAGCTCGAACAAAATCCTGATCTTCTGGGATTTAAGTGAAGATATGCGTAACTCGGACGCGGTTAGTAAAATTGACGTTTAATCTGCCATTTTAAAAGCTGCATAGCTCAGGTTTGAAAAAGATCTCTTTTTGTCTTGTAAATGCTGCGTATGTTTTCTATACTATCACACCTATGTAAATCTTAGTAAAATGTTTTTTATTATTTTGGCTATCACAGACGTATATAGCAGACCAGCTACCGTAGTCAGTGTCAGTTAGATGGCAATATAATACATACAGACAGCTAGCTAGCTATTTTGTGCTTTTCTCTCAAGTTTTCCATTTAGTTTGGTATGAGTCCATTTTGTTACTTCTTGTGTTGTTTTTTACAAACCTAAAGGTAGTCACAAAGTAGTAGGGAGGCATATATAGCTTTTGTAATTTTGTAAATCCTGCAAATTTTAGCTATGATGCTTTTTTCATACATCATAATTTATTGTGTTTGCTTCAACATAGCAATAGAATAAAATATTTTATCCTAGTGGTATAAACGAGCTTCGATGTTTACGTTTTGACGGAATTTCCACGCTTGTGCATAAAATCTGAAAAATCGACAGATTATAAAATGGGCCAGATTAACATTCAGGGAGAACTGATAATTAGCATGTAACAGGACAGTTAGTCCACGCTTATACGACTATAATACGGTGGAGATCTTTTTCGCTTAAATTTCCACAATTTTCTTTAATATGTCGATATTGTAATGTATGACTTCTTCATGTTTTTCACGCCTGACTACGTCTTTTCAATGCTTTTCCATAAAATCAGCGTTGTCGTTTCAAGAGCATTCATAAATTGAATCTGCTAATTATATATATATATATATATATATATATATATATATATATATATATATATATATATATATATATATATATATATATATATATATATATATATATATATATATATATATATATATATATATATATATATATATATATATATATATATATATATATATATATATATATATATATATATATATATATATATATATATATATATATATATATATATATATATATATATATATAATTTATACGGCTAATTATACAGTAACAGCTGTCATATTTGTTGTGATGAAGCTGAGGCCATGCAGTGCCAGCAAAGTTGAATTTAGACGGTTAATTAGCCGGTATGAGTTTAAAAATAAATATCTTTAACGCGCAGTCGGTTCTTGTTCTTTTTTTGCTTTTTATTGAAGCATAACATGCTATGGAAACTAGGTAGATGACTATTGGAATATCGATATCGAAGAAAAGTACAGAAATTTAAGCAAATCAGATCTCTACCGTGTAATTAGCCGCACAAGCAGCTCATTTTACTGCATGTATCGTATAATTATCCTGTAATGGCTAACTAAAGTTAAAGGCTAATTATCAGTTCACCCTGACAGGTCAAGTTATGGTTAAAAAGTATCTAGTAGCATTTTTTCACTGATGTATAATGTAAATTATAATCTGCATGCAAAAACTAGATTTTAATTTTAAGATCAAATTAAGATGCCTTCACTGAAAATTTTTAACAAAATTTTTAATTTTTAACAGTAACAAAAAAAACCCAGCTCCGTTATAACATTGGTTCCACAGCTTCATAGCTCATAGCTGTGCAGCTTTCTTGTTTATTTATTATGAATATTTATACACAGGATGTACACTTCAGTAATAAATTACTGCTATTATTGCGTGTCCTGATTCTGCGTAAGATCAGGGCATTTTGCAATCCGCGAAATTTGAAAATTTGAAAAAAAATATCATAATTGACGGCTACTGTCGCCGTCGAGTGTTTTATAATGTATAAATTAGTGTTTTATAATGTATAAATTTATAAGGGTCTGGTCACACGCGAAAATTTGTCCCTACGAACTTTGCTACTCCTCGACAACCGTCAAACTTGCTTTCGTGGAAGTGGAACTGTTTTGACAGTAAAGTATTGTATGGTAACGAAATTTCCTTTTGGACATTTGGCAAACAATAACGATTTGTGAATGATAAAAAAAGTCGCACATGTCGTTGCGCCTGAAATGTGTGGTGTACAATTTTAAAACTACAATCTCTGAATTTTAGACTCAATACAAGAAGGAAAAAAGGCTTTTTATAGGTTCATCCTAAAATGACGAAGCGATATTCCACAGTGGAAACGTATGCGAAAAAGTGCAAATATACTCTTGAAAAAATGACAATTCTAAATGAGCCACAAAAACAGTAAGTCAAAAAATATTCATGATTAGATTTTCTTTGTGCAAGACAAACAAGAAACGTGTTAATTGGATTAACCCTATTCAGACTAGGCACACTTATAGCACGTCATAAAAGTAATAAAATGACAGCAAAAAATTTTCGCTTATGTCAGCTAATTTCAACAACACATTGTGGCGCGTTATAGTGAGCAAGCAACTATTTGCATGAAAAAAAATTTATTATAGAATAGCCCGTACCTGTAAAAGAGCTTTCTTGCTGTTATCTATAATATATCTGCACGCTCCGAAATCTGGTGAGTTTACTGGTCCAATGATGCTATACATATGCTCCTTTTTTGTGCTAAGAAGTGGCATCAGCTTTGGAAGTACGTGGAAAATACCCTATAAAAAATAATGATTTTAGTTAAAATGTTGCTGTGGGCTGAGTTTAATCATAAAAATGTAGTTCAGAAACGTCATTTTAAAAATTTTAACTTTTTAGCTTTTAGACTTTTGTAAAAAGGAATTTTATATAAAAAATGATGATTACTGGACAATAGTCAAAACGCTTTTAATTTGAAAATAAAATTTTAAAATTAAGCTTCTGAATTATATTTTAATGATTCTAGCTGTGCAGTAGTTGTAGGTAATAAAGTTTGCAGTACATTTGTTAAAGAGTAACTTTGCTATTGAAATGCAATTTGTTTGGCAGAAAAATATTTATTTTTAAAAATTGTTTGACTTACAAATAATATAGGATTTGCAGTTACTTGAAAGTCATAATCTGTTAACAAGGTTGTGTTCTTGTTAATTAATTCTTCTGCCACTTTCAGAGCAGAGATGGCTGTACTTGGGTCGTGTTTTTTCTTGCTACCATAACTACCAACTTCTTCATTAACAAATGCTGTAGTCCATAATTTCATTTTCGGTATTACTGGTACTTTTGTTATGATTGATTTTGCCTTTTCTCTCTTCTGCTCCGTTTTTGTTGGTTTTGTTGTTAGCGCATTTATTTTAGTCATAACAGTCCTTATTGAAGGTACTAAAGTTGCTGTGTGAGTTGGTGAATTAGAAATTTCAGTTGGTGTAGTAGAGTTTATTTGCATCAACGTTGTTACTACTTCTCTTTCGGCAATTGATATTGACGGTATACTGGTAGTTGCAGGAAAATCCGAATTTTTTGTTGATAACGCGGGTGTGACAGACGTGGCTTCATATCCAAAACTATTCTGCGCTTTCAACATTTGTATTAAGCCAAACATGATCATTTGTAAACACACCTTTAGTAATCGCATTTTTGTGATTTTTCTTTCTAAGACTAAATTTAGGAAGAAAAAATGTGATTAACTATTCGCTGAAATCAGAAAAGTTTACCGTGCACAGCAGCCGAAGGTCCATCAAAAAGTTTTTTGAAAGAAGAAAATACAGCATTTTTAAAACTTCACGGAAAGCTAAATTTATTCTTTATCCACTAAATTTTAATTTATCGTGTGTAAAAGGTTCATGGAAATTTTCGTAATTCTAAGATTACCACACCTTACACATATGCTCTACTCGAACTTCCGTATCTAATGTTTTTATTGTTAAAGCTTGACTTGTTTCTTTTAGTTTTTACGTTTTGCTTGAGGGTTAACCCTAATTTAGGTTTCAGCAATGCCCAACCTCAGGGTTTTCGGTCTGTAATTCTATACTGTCTCACAAGTTAACTAGAAACTTGCACTAAGCAGATTTTACATATACATATGATGTTGAGTATTAAAAAAAAATGAAATTGCACCAGCAGCAGGAGCCTACTACGTCCTTTGTATAATTACCTTATTTATGAAAGATATAATTCTAAGTATGTTGCCGCAAAATCTTCCCTTTCCATCTTAAGCCCGTTTTTCGCCCAAGCCCCTAAATATCCGCTATAAGTGCGTACAGTACACCCATAAAGCTTTCCCGGCATTCTTGCGACTTATTCCATTTTGCAACAGCTGCCAGATATATAATGTATAAGTCTGTTTAGTCATACTTATTGTGAAAATTTTTTTTATTATTTTTATCTAATGTTAATGTATAACAACTGTTATAAATTTGAGAGGAAATATATTCATTTGACGCACATTGAAAGCATAGTACAGTATACTCTCGATAAGTGGGACACTCAAGGCACCGAACAAAAGTGTACTACTTAGCGGGCGTCCTACTTATCCGAATTTCCTTGTAAGTAGGGTTTTCATACAAAGGCTTAATTTGTCCTAGTTATCGAGAGATTTTTTGTAAAACTTAGCGAACAAGAGGACTTTGAGGCTAAATTCATAAATAAGAAATGGTGATAATTGCATTTACTTTTCTATTCCATTCAATATAACATAAGATTACACTACATTATACGTGAAGAAACAACCAATGTGTAGAATAGATTTGTTGACAAGTTTTTGATTAAAATCAATGCAATGTCTTCTGTTTCAAGAAAAAAATATGAAGTCATTCCATTGCATGTCCCACTTATCCGAAGTTTTTGCCTCAAGGAACCGAGAAAAAGTGTACTACATAACGGGCGTCCTAGTTATCCGGGGTCCCAGTTATGCGAAGTTTTTTTGCTTGAATAGGGTAAGCAAGTTCAAGGGACCGAGAAAAAGTGTACTACATAGCGGGCGTCCTAGTTATCCGGTGTATCACTTATCGAGAGTATACTGTAGTAATGTGAAACAATTTGAAGCTTTCCTGGAAAGTGCGTACTGTAAGAATAAATATCGTTTTGCTGACGTCAGAATATATGTGTCATATGTGTCATATCGTAGCTGTTAGTAGGCACTCTAGCTCATTTTAATACTTTCTTTAAAAAGCGTGAAAAGAGAGAAAAAAGGTTTCAACCTAATTAAATGGTACTTGGTCAAGTAAGGAGTAGAACATAGTTTAAATTAAATGTATATGGCGTGGCAAATTCCATATGTAATTTAATTTTATAGGTAGAGAGATATGGTTACCGTTTTTAATTACCGGTTCTTCCCTGTAACTATGACACCACAGTCTTATGGTTTTTCAGGCAATTCAAAGCTATGAAAACAAAGAACACTACTGTTTCATACAATCATAAACCTCATTGTGTGGCAAAGCTGATAACTGCTGGCCCAAAAACTGAGGCAGTTCTATTAATGATTACCTCATGGCTATGGCTAGCCAACTATATATATCTAGTTGAAAACTATTTCTAGGTAATAGGAAGATAAATAGAAGAAGCACACCAGTCTCAATAATTCCTGAACAACCTAACTTAAAGTAATATTCCCGAAGACGATTCAAATGCAATGCAAGTCATTGTAGATAAAAACAAAATGGCGGCGTCTTCTCCCCAAAGAATCATATCGGACTGAAAGTTGGAAAGGTACACAAAACAGAACTTAAAAATTTACAGGAGAAAATAATACATGTTTAAATTTTCATTTAAAGACACATTTTACATACTCTAAATTTTGAAAATCCAAGCGGCAATAATGTCACCCTTTGAATACATAGACGCCATTTCACAACAGTTGAATGTTTGAGAGCAATTTCTTCATAAATTCTGGTAGTGGATTTCAAAACATTTTAATCACGTACCTACTGTTAGTTTGCTAATTTGTGATATGTATAATACCAGCTAAAGAAACTTTAAAAATAACGCAGCAGTTCATTACCGATGGAAAACTGCAAAAATATTTGAAAACCTGTGCAAATGCACCACAAAATTCGCTATTTCATGCAACTCTCTTCTTCATAAATTTCTACAGTACAGTACACACAGCATACATTTAATTATACCTTTATCAAGAAGATCTTTCGAAAGGTTTATGATACATTCAATCAAGTATCTATGCTGTCACTAAAGCCTTCTAACTAAACTTTGCTTAAAGTAGTAACGTTGTCACATTAAAAACCTTATCATCTTGAAGCAATTTAAAGTTTCGTTAATATCAGGGTGGTATGTTATAAACGAACGTCTGTGCTATACGTAACGAAGACATGCGTGTAATGTATTTGCTCTTGTTTACGGAAGTGAAGTTACACAAGCTAATTGTATATTTAATAGCCAAATTAATCTTTGTTTTTTTCTGATATGTCGTTATAATTCATCCTTATAAAGTCACACAAATGATAACAACAAAAATCAAATTCAAAAGCTGCCAACATAAATTAAATTAAAAATTCAATTTGTCTACAAGCCATGGAAAACCATCTGCCATAATTATTCTCAATTTTCCCTGTTTGTGATGAAACAATCACTGCCCCTCGACAATCACGGACAAAATTAATGATACACCCAGCAAATTCTCCCTTTCCTCCAATTCAATGTTGTGTCGAGAAAGATGTCGCGTTGTTTCAAGTAGGTTTAGCCTGTGATCGGTAAAGAAATTTAAGGTATTGATTGCAAATTAAATAACTTAACTACAGCTATTTCAAAATCTTTAAAAAAAGTCTTGTTGCTTCAAATCACCTTTATATGCACACCACATCTAAGATTAACGACAATTAAAGTGTACAATTATACATGTGGACAATCAAATGATGTTAAAAATGACATTATAAACCTACATAAACATAAATGTGTCTTATGAAAAGGTTTCATGTCAATGTAAACAATATACACCTAAAACAGAAACCCTTCAAGCTCTTTAAAAAAAACCTTTTTGAGTTAACAAATAATAAGATTCTCGTAACTTAAGCCGGTACATGTTGTGTACCGTTACATACCCCACCCCATCCATTTCCTAAACAATTCGCAACACATTTCTTGACAACCTCTCTGAATAATAAAGACCGTTTCCCCTTCCCCCTCCCCTATTTATTCTCTTCGTTAATTTTTTTTAGCTCACTGTACCTGCTTCTATAAAGTTCAATGAATTTTAAATTGAAAGCTCCATCAAAAAGAAATATCATACAAAAAGCACTTTTGTTCGCCACTACTATTCGCCACGCACAGATAAATAAAGCAAGAAAATTTTCTAGCTGATGCATAGATGTTGTTAACTTGTACTGAAATTAAATAGATGCTTACAGAGACTAATGGATGCTTTTTAAACAATTATTATTATTCTAAACCAGAAAAGTTGTTTTCACTGTTATAATTTTAATGTAATGAGATATATATTTATGGAGAATATCGTTACGGCAGTTTATTATGCACGTGGTTATGATATGATGTGTGATTGTTAAACATAGAAGACTCTAAATTATTCATTTATTTTTTGCATGAAATTAAGAAGTTGCCAATCGTAAGAACGTTGAAGTTAAGATTTCGTTAAATCAAAGAACATATTGAGAAGGTACTCAGTCTGAGTGGCTTCATAAGAAAAAAATAATTTGAGTTTAGAATTGCTAAGAAGTGAGTATTTCCATGCAGTTGGTCGTTCTTTCTACTAGTACATGTGTATTTTTTTAGAATAAGATAACTTCAACATCATCTATGTCTTCCGATTCTAAAAATATATATCATTATCCAATATATATTTTCCTATCAGTATAATAAACCGCTGTATCTCAAATATGCACAATGGTTATAATTTACTAGTCGTTAACCCACCTGTCTGTTGTGTTTCTTTTCGTTGTCATATCTTTATCTCATTTGCATAATTTTTTATTATAGCAATGTCATTCCCAACCCTGGAACTTTATGGGTGTACTTAAGGAAAAATTATTTTTTAAATACGCTAGAAATCATTATTTATTTAAGTTTAAATACATCTGAAAGTTGTTATTATTGGCTTGCTATAAAATATTCCATGATACATGCACATTTTAGAGAACTTTAGCCATGTAGCTAGCTCGTTCAAAGGGTTTTTTTCGAGTAAGTGTAAAGAAGTGTAAACGTATTAAATAAGTTATGGTATCAAATAAAAGTAGAGAATGTTTCTGGTGTCCATGCTGCTTTTGTTCTCTGTTCTCAATTTGTCGCTAAAGTCAGAAATACACGGATGGATAAAATTATCAACATGAAAAGAAATTTCATTTTATGCTGTTCAGCTGAAACCAAAATAAACTCTTTTTTCACTCCGCCTGTCTTGTTTGTAAAATAAATCACAACAGCTCACTCATTCTGCAGGATAAATAGTATAATCTGAAATCAATCAACCATTTGCTTAGTCTAAGTTTCGTCTGCTAGGCGAAAAATGTCCAATGTACAAAAGCAAAAGACAGTGAGGTATAAAAAAGAAAAATGCTCAAGTAATAGCAAGGTCTAAATGTGAATTAACCTTGCAAATTTTTTGTAGTATGTTTAACGTGTAAGTAAACATTATTTTGTATAGAATATGTATTCTATACAAAATAATTTGATTTCGAAAACATACATCAAAAATCATCTGTCTTCCAGGTTTTATATGATCTAAAAAATTGTACTCCATATTGCAGGACGCGCAAAAGTAAACGCAGTTATATTTTTTCTTGTAAGAAAGTATTCACCTGACAATTAACGCAAAGCACCCATAAAACACAGCACAACTCATGAAACAAAGCACAACTCATGAAACAAAGGACAACTCATGAAACGCAGCACAATTCATGAAACACAACACAACGCTAAAACACAGTACAACCCATGAAAAAAGCACAACCATGAAACACAACACAACCCATAAAACAAAGAACAACCCATGAAACAAACCACCACTCATAAAACACAACACAACTCATAAAACAAATCACAACTCATGAAACACAACACAACCCATGAAACAAATCACAACTCATGAAACACAACACAACTCATGAAACACAGCACAACTCATAGAAAAAGCACAACCATGAAACACAACACAACCCATAAAACGCAACACAACCCATGAAAAAAAGCACAACCCATGAAACACAGTACAACCCATGAGACACAACACAACCCATAAAACACAGTACAACTCATGAAACAAAGGACAACCCATGAAACACAGCACAACCCATGAAACACAGCACAACCCATAAAACACAACACAACCCATAAAACACAACACAACCCATAAAACACAGTACAACCCATAAAACACAACACAACTCATGAAACACAACACAACCCATAAAACACAGTACAACCCATGAGACACAACACAACCCATAAAACAAAGCACAACCCATAAAACAAAACACAACCCATGAAACAAACCACAACTCATGAAACAAAGCAATCCTAAATAAGCTTGTTGGAGCTCATACATATAGCGCACAGCGCACGTTGCATGCCACTTCTATAACTTCTGAAATAAACGAAAATTGGTCCAGCTGTGGTATTCAATAGAAAAACTGAATGGTCGCAATACGTCTTTGCTTATGTCAGAGCTTTTTTTGTGACGTCATTAGAAACTTAAAGTTTGTTTAAAATACTACTGTCTTCCTAAAATCGAAAAAAATAAACTTTAACTTTATGTTCAACGTTCCTGAGAGCTATTTAAGTGTTGTTTAACATATTTTACGTTTCTTACATATTTCTAATGATAAAATGCCTAAAAATAGCCAGAAATTCCGATTTTACTAATTTTTGGGTGGCTAAAATAAAAAATATCCCCTGTCACAATTTTACAGAATAATTCTATTTAATAAAACAAAGTTAATTTTTTATTCTAGGTATAATCCTAACGTAAGATCCAAAAAACGGGCTGTAATAAAAAGTTACTTTAAAAAACTATTTAACAAGAATAATCATAAATACAGGTGAAAAATAAAAAAATTCTGCCACAAAACGCACTGAATGTGTGAACTTCCTGCAGCAAAGTCTCTCACCGTTTTTATTTAGTACCCTTTAAAGTAGTCTGTGTAATAGAAAACCTAGGAACCCGTGTTATTTGCCGGGAGCGGAGCGCTATGACACAAGCTTCCAGAATATTACTTTTCTTGTGACTGTGATTTTATCTATTATGGGGATTTCTTAGAAATTTAATGAGGTATCTGATACATATTTCTGCTTTTTCCACATTCTCTTTTTTCACAAAAAGGGAATATGAAGATCATTTCTACTTAATTAATTAATTAATTAATTCTAATATTGACAAATTTAGAAAAAAATATTTGGAAAAAATATTTGATTCAACCGTGGCACGGGTTGTTTAACAAGGACATGAAATGCTTTTAATAGAATAAAGCAAGTTACAGGGTCGCACGTATGTTTGATGAAGAAAGAGAGTCAAAAATAATATTGTGAAAAACAGAATATCTAAATAATATCGCTAGTTGGAAACAGCAGGAATGAATATTTTTCATTGAACAAGAGGTATCCTGTATTCTGTTTAATGACAAGTGCTTCCAAATAACCACAGAAACAAGAGAGGTATCATTGAGTTCGTGAACTATAGTTCTGGAGATCACGAAACTTCAGAAAGTTTACTTGGAAAACTTTTATTTTAATTTATTCTGAAAATGTATTATACCAATAAAGTCCGCTAAGCTGTCTAATAAAATTTAAATTCAATCAGATATAAATCCTTCATTAATCAGTCTCAAACTAAATTTATTGAATATAAACAATGAAGAAGAAAGAGAGATTTCCTCGTCCCGAGTTTGTTGAACTAAGCACGAGTAAGTCAAACTACCTTATACATTTACTTAAAAACTATGTATGTAACATCTATGTAAATATATTTATTAAAACAGATTTGTTATCAAGTAAACGCAAGATGTAATAATAACATAACACGAATTCCAAATTCTTAAAATTACTTAAACCAACAGTAATAAAAACAAGGAAAAAAGTAAAACTATAATCATAGTATAAATCACTAACAATTTTTATTAAAATCAAATATAACATAAACCATTTAGCATCCTTCAGACAATAAAAACAAAAAGATACTCATGTCCGCCATTTTTAAAACCTTTGTGTTAATAGATTTTCCTTCCCAGCATTGCAATCAAACAAGAATGTTAATTATCGTGTTTAACGACTTGGCAATTCGTTCGTAAATAACACTTAGCAAAATTAATGAGAAGAAGTAACTACGTGGTTGCACACGTGATGAGGAAATAATAAAAACTAAACATGGAAGCTGTGAAATGAACTGTAGTGAACGATAGTCTATAAATATAGTTCTTCTATTTTCGTATAGCAAAGAAAAAGCTTGAGACAATACAACTTCTTGATGAAATAATATTAGAAGACGAAAAAGTTTTCAGCAAAATTTATTGGTCTCATTGTTATAAAATTATTGGTAACATCAATTACCCTTACTTTTCTATAGCTTTTCTGATCCAAAAGAGGAGTTACAAAAGCTGATCAATAATACTGAATACGCAGAGCTGATCAATAATACTGAATACGCAGAGTTGTATCAATAATACTGAATACGCAGAGCTGTATCAATAATACTGAATACGCAGAGCTGTATCAATAATACTGAATACGCAGAGCTGTATCAATAATACTGAATACGCAGAGCTGTATCAATAATACTGAATACGCAGAGCTGTATCAATAATACTGAATACGCAGAGCTGTATCAATAATACTGAATACGCAGAGCTGTATCAATAATACTGAATACGCAGAGCTGTATCAATAATACTGAATACGCAGAGCTGTATCAATAATACTGAATACGCAGAGCTGTATCAATAATACTGAATACGCAGAGCTGATCAATAATACTGAATACGCAGAGCTGTATCAATAATACTGAATACGCAGAGCTGTATCAATAATACTGAATACGCAGAGCTGTATCAATAATACTGAATACGCAGAGTTGTATCAATAATACTGCCCTCGATCATTGCACGTACTTTAGAAATCAGGGGATATTTGGCGACACAACGCAAGGTAATACACCTTTCCCGAATTTCATAAATTATAATAATTATGACGTCATCCAAAAATCTTCTTTTTAACTTATTCTTGTAATGCTATAATATTATTTTAATCGCTTTTTACCACTGCTTTCACACACAGCACGTTCATTCGAATGTAAAATTCAGAATGCGCGTGCGCAAAATTCGCAAAATATTTTGTAATTTTTACAAGATGGTAGACGTCGTCGCATGCCTGACAAACATTGTTTTACAAATTGTATGCTCTACTGATTTTGAACAAAGGCTGACTTTCATGACTACAAAGCGTTTGTTTTAATTTTATAATGTTTGATAACATCTTAGCGAAGACAAAAAAATTGTTGGTGGCTATGGCGAAAAGCAAGAAAACGAAAGAAGAACATTTCATTGTCAAGAACGTATTTTTTTCTGACAAGGGCAAAACGAGCATATAAAAATGCCTAAAACTAACATTCTAAAGTTTTCCTATTCATAGTTATTTTTATTAATTTCAAACATTGTATTACCAGAAGAAATCAACGTCTTGGTGCTTACAATTTTTTGCTCTAAAAAATTTGCCTTCAAAGTCAAGATATTTTCGTGACCTGTAGCTAGCTATAAATGGCACTTTAATGATGATGTTTATGAGTAGTATAATGAATTGTAAGTGAAATTTTGTTAACTGATTGAATGTTTTTTCTTATTAAACTATATTTTGTGTTTTTTTTTCAGCTGGAGGTGGAGATAGCTAGAAGCACAAATTGATTCTTTCCATACTTTGCATCTTTTCAACGCTAGCCTTCTGCTATCCTAGCAACCCATTGTTATTAGGACTAAAGTACTGTGTATAGCTATACAACTTTGTGCATAAACATGGTAGCCTGAAAGTACAATAGTCAATAAGGGGTGTATCTGTACACTGTGTTGTACTATTTTATTGCGTTTACAATTCACCAATTATGACTGTTTCATGTTATTCTATTCTTACTTAAAATTCGGATTCATGATTCCTAGGAATGACTAAAACCTCTACCCTTTTCTTTTATTATCGAAAAGATGCTAATTGTGGAAAAAATGATATTTGTGGAACCTCTTGACCCCTGTGGGCATTTGTGGCAAAAAAAATTATTGCATGTCATTAATAAGTATATTTTATACAAAAGCTAATGATTTTTACAGAAAATGTTCCTCAAAGCATCATTGAAAAATTAATTTGTTTTTTGCCAAAACCCCTTGAACAAGAACTTAAAAATACGCAATAAAAATACTTATTGTCAGAGAATTTTGTGGAAAAATATGTATAAAGTTTTAACTGCGAATATATATATATATTCCATGATATTTTTGAGTTTTTAAAAAGAACTGTGTGAGTACTAAAAAATACTAAGAATCTGTTAGGATTGTAACAGTGAATTTTACAAAAAAGGTATATATGCATACACGTTTTTGTATAAGAAAACCCTTTTTTGACAGGCCTAAATGATCTCAGCAAAGTGACTGAATATAAGCTGAAATGTTCTTAAATTTTTTATTTTTTTTTATTTTTCTATTTCATATGTATTTTATTTGAAACATCTTTTATTTTTATTGGAGTAAAAAGACTTCTTTTGTTATTTTTAGAATAAGGCTTTGTTAGGATGTATATTTGACTGAAAAAAAAGAAATTTTTATTGTGTAAATGTAAATATCGCGAATAAGTGATTAAATCTATTTCGCGTAAAATAACTTAATTTTACTTTTATTTTTGCTCCTATACAATTTTATATGCACGTCTTTTTTACCTGCACAAGCTTCACATTCCAGTCATTCATGATATTATGTCTATAAAATAAATTAAAAAAAAATCCAAGGCAAAATATATTTATTTAAAAATGTATCCTGTTAAGGTAATGTGTTGTGTATCTGAATGTGAATATTAAAAATCCACTGTCATATTTTTTTTTAGTTGATATGTCAACAACCTGTTAAAGTGTTTATGGATTACTCCTTGTATGGTTTCAATCGTTTGGGATACTTTCTGTTGCAAACACAACTATGCACATTATATGGTTCTTAATGGAAGACTTATTTAAAGAATTATGTTAATGTGCAGTTTTTATTTCTATGTTTGCTAAATGAAACTTTTTTTTTTTATCTTTGTGTGAGACTTTTCTTCATGACTTCGAAATATGACATTTAACACTTAACAGCGAAAGCGTGGCTGTAATCATTGTTCAAAGCATTCATAAGACTTATTTGGTTTAGTTTTTCACAGTTTAATTAATAGCCAGCTATCTAAATATAATTCTAAAACTGCTACTTAGCCTTGGATTGTTCTTAAAATTTCATCCAAATTTAAGGCTTGTATTCTTCGGCCAAAAATTAACCCATGTGCTAATCAATTGAAGATAATGCAATTGTGTGGCCACCTATATCAATCTGCTATATCTTTCTTAAGGTTTGCTGCATTTTTTGTTCTTTCCTAGCATTTATGGCCTGCTACACTGTATCTTGATCTCTCACACTTTCATACTGTTAATCAGAGTGAAATCAAATGAACTGTTAAATGTAATAATGGAAATAATTTAACCTTTTTGGATTATCTAGGACTTATAGAACTTTTTGCACGTCGTCCTGTCGGCCATGTTTGTTGATATTCAAGGAGGCTAGCTAGCCAAACACCCTTACCGTAGAAAATGCTTAAAAACTTTTTATTTGTTTAGAATAATGTTTTTTGCAGCGGAAAGATAAATCCTGTAGCTTTTCAAAATATATATACTTTACTGGGTAAAAAACTCTCAAATTTAGTTCTCTCTCAAATTTTTTGGTAGAATATAAGAATTCTGCAAATTTGTCGGATAAAAGAACCCTTTTGTTTACGTTGCCACAACAAAAGCAAGCCCGTCGTTTTCGGTGGTTATACAGAGCCTTGGCCACACTTATCATAATAAAATACAAAGTAAACAATATTTTAGCACCATGCTTTGTAATTTAGCATGTTAAGTCAGGTATGTCGAGATTATGACGTCATCATCACCACGGAATTTTGCTTTCTGAGATTTCAAAAGTTGGCGCATGCGCAGACTGAATTTCCCGTGTACAGGCGGAACTGAATGACCGTGACTGGGAAGTGTTGGATACCACTCTCAATGAATAGTCGCAAAGTATCGAGTAGTACAGCTATTCGACAAAGATCGCTTGAGCGACGGTATATGTGGCAGAAGTCGAGGTGAAATATGAGCAGAAGGACACGAGTCGCAATAAGAGGACGTCCACGCAATAGTAGGGTTATTTTGTAATGAAAGGACGCGTGTCGTACTAGCAGTGCAGCACGCATGTCGTTATAGAAATAGATGTGTCGTATGAATAGGACACTTATTAATGGTTGCACAGGAGGATGCATAGGAGGCTCGTAAATTGTTTTTGCTGCTTGTAAAACTTACTCTGAGATCAATCGCAAAATATTGACAAACAACCATCATAGTAATCAAAGTATCTTGCAAAAAACAGGCAAAGTTGATCTGTTGTGTTATTGTAGCAGTATGTCCGGGTTTTTTCCATTCTTCTTTTTCATACTTTTTTTTTTTTAACAACAAAATAAGTAAAGTGTTGAGGATAACTCTCCTTTATAAATGCAGTAACGCATCATTTTTATTGACGGATACTTTGGTTTTTTTCTCTATCATATGTATCTTCATGCCCTATTTCCTCCAATTAGTGCCGGGCCTCAAAGTCGCGCCGCCCTCTAATAAGCGTCTCCTTGGAGAAAGATGATTTTATTAGCGCCGCCTAATATAATTATTTTTTCCTTTTTTCATAGAAATGGTACTTTTAACTAACGTTTTAACATTATACACAACGGAGTACGTTTTTTGATGCTCTCCACTCGCCTGTTATATGCTGCAAATTACATACACAAATTTTATAGTTCATTAAGTTTTGTGCAAATATATATACGTTGCACAGTCATTCTTCACAGATTCTCTTTTTCATAAGCTTATCATAAATATTTTCTCGTTCAAGAAAATAATTTGTCGTTTGAGCATCGCGCAATAAAGTCGATCAATTGGCACAATAACTTCAAGTTAAGTTGTATTTACAATTTATTTTAGTTTGAACACTACACCACATTATACTCGCGTGTGCTTATTACATGGATACCTCTTTATAGCAAACACCTTTTTGGTCCCGTTTCTGCCCGCTAGGAAAGCGTTATTCATGTTTGAAATCGTGCGCATACAGTAAGTAAGTTTATCCGGTCTGTATATTTATTAAATTTGGCGCCGTCTAATCATAACAAACTTCATCGTTCGAAACTCGTAGTGTGTTGTAGAAAATAAACTCAAACCATGAAAAAAATATTGTTGTTGGTCATGACAGATGTTTCTTAAGTTCAAAGAAGTTTAAACGAAGGTTAGAAAATGCTGCTACTACTATAGTACGTAAAATATTCTTGGTTATCTAAGATCTTATTTTTGACGTTTACTGGGAAGTACATCCAAAACCTACTTATTTTTACCCTAGATAGCCATGGAAATTTTGTAAAAATGTTGTTAGGAAGATATACAGATACTTAGTTATGAAATATAGTTATTTATTTGTTATTATAATAGTAGCTACCTTGGCAGATTTTCTCTCGCTTAAAATTTGTTTTCTGGCTGCCACAAAATAGTTTTTTGTTCGCCTCTCCTTTAAAACTAAATTCCGCGCAAAAATTGGTTAAAAACAAGTTACTTTTTTTCTAACGCATTACTTGTTGATACAGTAGACTCCCGGTTATTCGAAGCCTCAAGGGGGATAAGAATTTACTTCGAATAACCGGGAGTTCGAATAACTGAAAATTTGCCTAAAGGAAAAACAGGAAAATTTGCCAAAACGATATTTTACTTTCTGAAGTCAGAGATGTTGTGTACTTGCAAAGTAAAAGTGACAGGGAAAAGAACTAACTTTGGAGATGATAAGGGATTGAGGATCCC
Source organism: Hydractinia echinata (assembly GCA_030067915.1). NCBI lineage: Eukaryota > Metazoa > Cnidaria > Hydrozoa > Anthoathecata > Hydractiniidae > Hydractinia > Hydractinia echinata. Next base: position 131,633 of record JASGCC010000177.1, on the reverse strand, counting down.
CTGTTTGCTTCAATTCTCTGGACCGAAGGAGAATATTGAACTTTTGAAGAAATTGCTTGAAGAGTGTAAATAGCCATGAATATTGAAACCTGATTTTTTGAAGAAAAAAAGTGTTTTAATCGCAGAAAATCAATGTTCTCACTCGACGATCTCCCAATAAGAAAAATTCGAATAACTGAGGGTGACTTAGCCTATAATTGGCCCCAAGGGGAATAAAAATCACTTCGAATAACTGAATTATTCGAATAACTGAAGTTCGAATAACCGAGAGTGTTTTTGCCTGAGTTGGGTAAGCAGATCCAAGGGGAACGCCATCTCACTTCGAATAACCGAATTATTCGAATAAGTGCAGGTTCGAATAACCGGGAGTCTACTGTATTATAAAAAATTTTCTACTGGTAGAAACTTCCCGACTTTGATAGCTGCTTTGAAGTTTCCCAATTTTTAAGATTCTATGTAAATTCTCAGTTCTTATTAGTCTTGTTGTAGTCTGTTCGCTAAAGTCGTCAATCGCAAAGGTTTATTTCTTGCAAAGTAAGTGGGAAATATTAGTGAAAAATTTATAATATATCATCTATATCATTTTTGATGACGAAGCATAGTTCTTATTAGTTGTTACACTTTTTTAATTGAAAGAAAATTAATTCCTGATGATCTGGGTTCATAGAAATAAGTCTGCAAAAGATAACCAAACAGGGAAGCATAATGCGATGGCGTTATATCGATGCAAACGAGTTCTTCATACAATGCTAAAGGACATGGCGACGACTCAATTAAACGTTATACTGACGTCCTGTCAACGTTACTTAAACGTCATATCACCTAAGCATCACCAACTCATGACGTTCGAGATGACGTCTTTTAAACGTTGTTATTACGTCGCCGACTGACGTCATCGTTAAGTGCAAATGTACCCATCTGATGACGTCATCACAACGTCATATATGGTCATGGTGCGACGTTACTATAACGTTTTAATAACGTAATATTGCCGGGATACAACGCCAAATTGTATCTTAGCTGATGTGGTATATAGTTGATAAACGAAAATTTAATGAATAAAATCGAACTACTTAATTGTTTTGACTTTTTACTAAACTAGTCATTAAAAAAACATGACGACAAATTACCTTCCATGTTGTGGTTTTATTATATCATGTCCACAAATTACTACGAAAGAGTCATCTCTACCTTGCTACGCAACCTAAACTTAAAAACACGTTGTGTTTACTAAAAACATCATCCTACGTCTAGAAATTGATTAACAGGTAACTCCACGCATGGTAAATATTATCTTAGAAAGTGATTTCGCCTCAATCAATTAAAGCATTACACAAATTGCTCACTTTTAAGTTTTTTTATAGATTTTTTGTTTTCACATATACCTGGCAGTTAGTTTGTACGAGGTGAAGGTAGCATACGTGTGACTGATACAACTGCAATAAATCGAAAGTTTTTTTTTAATTAAACTTTTTTAATTTCTGAACAGAATTTTTGCAGTAACCCCAGATAACTCAAATACGATCTGTTTTTGCCGGACCATTTGTGGCTACTCAATGGAGGGGCTGATTCCCATTTTGTTCGTTAGACATGAAACTAGTCATAAGTGTTAGCTAGGCCTGTAACAACTAGAATAAAAAATGACATGTTAATATGTTTGCCAATGACGTCGACAAATACAGAGAAATGTAAAAAATTACCTGAGAAAGAATTCTTTTGAATCAAAGCATTTCTTGTCTCCTTGATATACTTGCAGCCGATAAATCAAAGACTACATAATTTATGTATTTATGTATTTATTTTTTATTTGAAATGTCTATACAGGACACAGTGTTTCAGTTTTATAAAAACTGCTATCATTACAAGTCCGGTTTCAGACCACAAATACATTAGTAAATAATTAGTAAATAATAATAGTTAAGAAAATAAGAAAATGAATATTTAACTGTTTCACGCCAACAACGTACGATCTCTAGCTAACTAACATTGTTTTTTTCGTCTCCTTCTGTACTTTTGTAATATGCACCTAAGAACTTGATATGGGGCGCTGGTCTCAAGATTTTATGATAGCATCCGTTACATATTTTTGGGGAACATATGGTATTGTGTTCCTCTACAACCGACTTTCATACAGCGCGGTCTAGGCACGAATAAAGCGCTTGTAGGGACAAATTTTAGCCTGTTTTTGTTTGACTCGATAGCCCAGTCAAGTTTCTCGGTCACTTTCTCACAAAGAATTATTTGTGTCATACGGAAAAAGGCAGAAATGTGTAACGTTCTGTTGTTGTTTTTCTAATTCTTTGCTTTTTATACTAACGTTTAACTTTTAAATAACGTGTTGATATGGTGCTGCTAGTCCTCTCTGTGGTATATTAACTTTATTAAAACGCTTAAAGTAAGAACAGCTTACAGTTATTAACTTTACAAAGTTCAAAGTTGGATGATGGTAAAAAGGGTATTTTTAGCTAGCTATGTGGCTGCAGAGACAGTGAGCATGGACTGAAGTACTTGTTAAAAGATACATGACACATCTTTTCCTTATAATCAACCTTCATGGTATAAATTAAATATAGCTAGATGGCTGAAACCACCAATGTAAAATGTATGCTTGGCTATATGGCTACCCTAGAACAAGGACAATCAAACATGAATTAGAGCTAGCTAATTGTAGCGAAAGTAGAAGAAATGGATAATCCAATATCAAGCTGAAAGAATCAAGATATGGATAATCATCAAAGACCATTGTCAAATTTGAACGAAAGGTTATTAAAAATGCCACACAACTGTATATGTAGCTTATATACACTGTCTTAATTACGTGATTATCTAAAAGCGAATATTTAACTTCACAGACTACATAACTTTATGGTTTAGCATCTCGTAAAATAACTTTAAAAAAATTATGATTGAATAGAAAGTCATTGGATGAAAAGCGAATTAGTAAAAACATTCAAACATCCATATAGCTACTATAATTTTGTTATTTTGATGCAGACGAAGACGTGAAAAAAAGACATATTTTCAGATAATGTATAAGGAAATGATCTACAGATTCATCGTTGGGTTTAAAATTTAAATTTTAAAAGTTTTAATTTAACTTTTTCTGGCTAACTGTCTTCTTTTTGTGGGGAAACGTTTTTTGTGGATGAAGGTAATCTTTGAAAGAAGTATTTTTAACAGAAAAACACAAGTTCACAAAAAATTTTAATAGGCAGTCATGTGTTTACAAATTATTCGCTGAAATAAATTCTCATGTAATTTTGCTATGATTTCTTCCCAACCTTATCCCATCTCTGTCAGAAAAGTTCGACCTACCATCCCCCTGTTAATACTAGTCTCCTAACCAATTTACATAAACAATATTAAATTCTGGCTAATCTGGCAATTTTAGAGTTTTTTGCGAGAATTAATTGTTTTTATGTCTGGTATATATATATATATGATTTTCATTTGCTGGACTCTTGTATGTTTTACGAAAATTACTTCTCGGTATTTATACATTATTAACTAAAAGATTATATGTCAAATTTTGATGAAGATTTTTGCATAAACATTGAAGATTTGGTAAAAATCAGTATTGTCAAATAACGAAAACTTTATTGCGGACAAAAAATAAAAAACTTTGTGATAGAAATTTTTGTGGATAATAGATTTTAATTTTTTTTGTAAATTTAGAGTTAAGGTAGATATAACTAACAGCTAACATAATGATAATATAACAAAAGTAGTTACAGTGATATTTTCCCTGTCCCTGTGTACTGGTAAAACTAACCAAAACTAACTTGCTTAAACTACACCTACCTTTCGTCAGCTAGCTAGTTAGCTAGCCAGCTAACTCTGCACTTGCTTACTTTTGAAATATAGTGGTAGTAACTATTGGGGACAATACATTTTAAAGATAACAATAAAAATTAGCAATGTGGTGCCAACAATAACATTTCTTTCTGGTTTAATTTAACACGTCGGACACTTGACTTTTATTAGCTAGGCTAACCTTACGACGGAATAACAGTTTTTAGTCATTAATAACCTTCAATTTTGTGTTTTTTGGATAGAATACAGGCCATAAACCTTTAAAGAATACTCTTCTTTGATTTTAGTTTTATAATAGTAAAGCATGGAGGTATAAAAGTTATTTTATACCTCCATGGGTAAAGTTACAAGTTAAATTTTCTGTTAATGTTTTTGTTTTCTTCTAGTTGCGCTACCATTATGAAAAAAATTGTCCCTACAAGCGCTTTACTAGTGCCCAGACCGCGCTGTATGAAAGTCGGTAATGTTTCATAAATCTCACATTACATGCTGAAAAAGATACAAAAAATCTCTCCCACTGTCTTTCAACTGTCGGCAAGTTAACATATTTTTTTATTGGCCGAGAACACAATAAAATTTATCAACCAATCACAAAAGAATAAATCATTTTAATATTTCGGTTGTTGGTTTTAGTATTATGGCGCAAAAAGCATGCAGGAATTTAGAGAGAAACTTATGATGGAAATATAAAAATATCCTATCTTGTATGATAAATTAAATTTAAACAGGAATGCACCGCATAATGCAAGCTGGCAATGGAACAAATAATGTATCTTACTAACCATATTAATTGTTCGCGATTTCAAATTCAAGTCAAAGCATGTAACGACGTCGTACGATTCTAAAATGGCTGTTTTCCTCTGTTTTCTCGTGTGCCTTTTGACAAGTTTTGTTGACTTGGTGACATTAAGTTCGGGTCTGCAAAATACACACTTTTTTCAATTTTATTTTTTGCTGATTCGCTGCTTTGTTATGTTGTTTTAACAAACCGCTGTACTAAACTCGAATTATATTGGGTCAGTAGAACTCTTCGACTTTTAAAAAATGTATGGTACATTAGGGTAATGTGGGATTCTTGATGTGAAATATGAGAAAGATTAAGGGATACAAAACTAGGGAAATTTTTGTTTGGGGCTGGCTAAATTTTTGTGGACAGGCATTGAAACTATAATTTTATATTGCTTGTGGATATGCTTTTAAAACTTATTTCGTGACAAAGTTCAACATACAGAGGAGAGTGTTAAGTTTTTCGTGCCGTGTTTACCAGTGGGAACGTTATAATTTCAACAATGGGTTTTATATATCGTACATAAATATTGTCATACCCGCTAGAACAGTCATTTTTAAGGCATGTTATGGTTTTGAGCACTTCAGTATAGTTCGTGTGTTTAATACGAAATATTTGCGTACGATGTTCATCTGGAAGATTTTTTGTCAAATTATCATAGTTGCTCTCCACGTTTTTTTACTAGTCAAGTTTGCGGTTAAGTTAGCGAAATAGTGGTTCATTTCTGATGGTTTTTGTTTAATTCGTTTATGTTACTTAGTAAGAATGCGGTTAATCGTGTTCCATACAGTTTTTAGATTTTTCAAAGATAATGCTTATCGCATGAAATTATTCTTCCTCTCTTTAATGAGTTTCTTATACTGGTTTCTACTCTCTTGATATTTACTCCGTTCTTCTACGTCGCTTGTATTTCGTGATGTTATACGGGATTGCTCTATAGTTCGTTTTGAGCTTGGAGAATAGACGCGTCCTTTATCCAAGGAGCAATTGGACGAGTCAACTTAACTCGTCGAGTTGGAGCATGTTGATCTATACAATTGGTTACAAGTTTATTAAGCATGGATATCTGCCCTTCAGAGTCGTCAAACGCAAAAATTAAACTCATTGGTACTTCACTAATGTCCTTTATGTAAGCATTCATATCAACATTCTTTTCGTCACGAATATATTTGTAGCGAGGTTCATATCGTTCTTTTTTTATAGCTATTCACGATGACATGATGTCATGGTCACTTATTTCATCAGTACAAATTATTCCACTATGTATAAGTTTTTTATATATGTTGCTGTGTATGTAATCGATCAGGGTTTTCCCTTTTCTAGTTGGTTTCGTTACGTGTTGGTGTAAGTTAAAGGAATCCAGGATATCTTTATACCATTTTGTTGACTCCTTTCCCAGTGGGCACATCAACGTTATTTTAACGTTGAATTAACGTCCAGTTGTAACGTTAGAATAACGTTAAAAAAGGGAATCTTGGAAACAAATTTGACGTCAAATTTAAACGTTAAAATAACGTTATCAAAAAACGTTATTTAAACGTTAACACAACGTTGTTTTAACGCTGATATAACCTTTAGCGACGTTCCTAATGCGACGTTATTTTAACGTTATATAGAAACGTTATTTTAGCGTTATCATTACGTTATATAAACGTTAATATAACCTTTTCGTATGCGACGTTATTTTAACGTTATAAAAAACATTATTTTAACGTTATCATTACGTTAAATCACCGTTGATATAACCTTTTGCAAAACTTTATTTTGGGAAATAAAGGACTGTGAAAACGAAATTCTGAAAATAAAATATATTATCTTTAAATATGTACAAAAAATGAGTTAAAAAATGCTTTTAAATATACATATAAAATATGGTTAAAAATTGTCTTGAAATATGTACATAAAATGTCTGTATTTACTGTTGGGTTTTTCTACCACCCCCGTTTGCTCGATCTGCTTCATGTTTAATGTGCATCATGATTACTATCCTACTTCACTTCGAGTACCAGCTTGATAGTCATAAGCCTATGAACAAATGTAATCTATATTTAGTTAACAACAAGGCAAGCTACATAATTAAACTTACTAGCAAAGCTATTTTCGGCTAAAATTTCACTCATGGGCACCTTAAATTTAATAAGAACATTGATAAAACAGACTATTTAATCCTTAAAACAGACTATTTAATCCTTGCCAGTGCAAGGTTTTTTGTCACACAAATCATTAACGTGTATAAGAGGTTCCTACCTCTGCATTTCTTTTACATGATTTGTTTGGAGATTGTCCTCTCTTCCTCTTTGCAGATGCTGGCGATTTTGCATCATACTTTGGTGGTCTCGTGCATGATTTTTCTAAAAAAAAATGCCATCAACTCTTGGTCATAATTATACTAGAACAGTGGTAAAACGTCATAAAGAAGTGCAACCATATGTAAAGATGCATCAATAAACATTTTAAAATAACAACCAAGTTTATAGGTCTAAAGCAAACTTCTTGGTAAAGCAATTTACTTTACTTTCATAAAACCTAACTAGCTAACCTAGGTAAACAAAAACAAAGAAATCATTTTGCTGCAAGAAAATACACACAAAAGATAGATAAATACACAAATTTGTAAAATACAAACAAATAATATCCCAATTCTTACCTGATAAGAGCAGTAACTGACATGTGTGCAGACAGCGTTTGAGTTCGTTGTGATAAAAAGTTCGTTAACTCTCGCGCGCCAATTTACGTCGTGGTCACACTAGCCATGCAACATTTATCATTACTTTTTTAACAAAGCTTCAAGTGCGACTGGCCATAATTAAAATTTTGCGCTCCATCGAATGTCTTTATTTATGTCTCTCCTTCGGAGAGATTAAATTTTAGAACGAAAATCTCAACTGCCCAGAATTTAATTTTCACTACACGTATAACTGTTACCGTGACAAAAAAGTCTTTCGTGTGATAATTTTTATCCGATTTTCTCAACCAGAATTCAAACAGCAAAGGCAGAAATAAAATCGTAGATGAGTCAGATGAGCACCTTACCTGAACGTTATTTCATTGTTGCTAAACTTATGGACAATCTGGCTGCTGTCTTTCAACGCCGGTCGTTGTCTTTCAACGCAAACGTTATTATAATGTTTTTATAACGTTAGTGTTAAACCGTTAAATACTGACGTTATTTAAACGTTGAAACAACGTTACTAACTTTGCGCTCGGTTCAAGATTGTCTGCTCTCTTTCAACGCCGGTCGTTTTCATTCAACGCAAACGTTACTAAAATATTTATATAACGTTATAGTTAAACTCTTTTAAAACGTTGCAATAGTAACGTTATATTAACGTTAAAGCAACGTTTCTTTTAAGTAATTTTATTACGCATAAATTTGCAACTATTTTATAAAATTTGAAACGTTATTTTAACGTTAATATAACGTCATGGGGTTGAACGTTTATATTATGTTTAAAAAATAACGTTGATTTAACGTTATTATACAAACGTTACATACAGTAACGTTAATATAACGTTAAAATTTGGTTATATAACGTTAGAACCAAAATAAAACGTTAATTCAACGTTATAATAACGTTATGTGCCCACTGGGTTGGTTCCCTGATAAGGTCTATATTTGTGGCACCGGTTAGAAAACACACCCCATCCCATTTTGAAATGACTTCAATAAGTATTGTTTCGAAACTATCTAACCATGAAAGTTTGTCTGATTCGTTTGAGCTGGGTTTATATGTCACAGCAATCAAGTATGGTGTATTTTTGTTTCTTCCGCGAAGTTCAATAAACAGGATTTCAATAGACTCATTACTTTCGGTTAAGTCATGACGTACTTTGAAGGGAAATGTTTCCCTTTTTTTTCTTCACGGTTTTTAAAAATTGAATTGTAACCTGGTATCTGGACGTATTCGAGTTGGTGGTGGTTGTCCTTCAGCCAGGCTTCAGTAAGAGCATTTTTGTCGAATTCGTACGTGTTTAACATCAGGGAAAACTCATCGAATGTTGATAAAAGGGACTAAGTGTTTATATGTGCAATGGAAGTATAGTTACAATGCTTTTTGAGAATTTCTAAATGAGGGCTATTAATAAGTTTGTCCGTGATTTCGTTAGTTGTGATTGAACTTAGGTCAGTGTTTCTCTGGTTGTGAAAGGGAAGTAAAGTTAGAGTACATTCAGAACAGGTCCATTTTTAAGCAGTTTTGGCAGAGTATTGATTCCGTTGAAATTTTGATAAATTAAGACAGCTGATATGGGTTAAATTTAAACATTTTTCGCACTGAAAACGTTTTCGACTTGTACCTACTCCTTTAAGACAAAGTGAACATTTTGGTGTACTGTTTCTCGTACGGAAACCAGGTCCTGGATTTTTCTCAACATCACCACTCAATATCACGCTATAAGATGCTACGGAATTAGCATAGTATAAAACTTTTGATTTAGATCGTTTGATTTTATTCTTTACAGGTTGCAATAGTCGGCATTGAGGCTCACTCCCAAGAGGGTTAGTTGAGGATATTACTGTAAGTAACACCAAAGACAAAATAATAAACCTTAGTATCATTGCGATTGATGGTTTCTATCTGTACAGTTAAAAGAGCGATGTGTGTTGTTTACAAATCTGACAAATGATGCCAAAATCAAAAATAAAATCCAAAGTACCAGGGTAAATAAAACTGTTATTAATTCAAACTACAAAATGACGTTTATTTACAATACGGACTCTTCACTTAAAATTAGCATCCACAATTAGAAAAACAACAAGTAATAAGTAAAACTGTATCAAGTTAACCAATCACAATCTTTCCAGTACAACCGTTACACGCCACAATTGGTTAGTTCATTGCATTATGGTTATAAAAGAATAATGCAATGAGCCGTTAACACCTTATCTGGGAGGAGGGGGTGAGCAGCTAACTATAAAGAAAAAATTGATTCTTAACTGATAAGTTTCAGTGATCAAATCAAAATACACTATTTCTGGAACAAAATGCTTCTCACTATCACCAAAGTGATTTAGCTGCGTGTCTTGTGTCAGTGCGAGAGCTCCTTTAAGCACAGAGACCCTCGTGAAAACCAAAGGCGAGATCAAGAAAATGCCTGACCTGCACTTTACATAAATTCTCTTCCCTCTCAAGAAATGTTGAAGTATCTTTGTGTACAATAAATGAAATTGACGTATTGAGAGTAAACAAAAAGATTTTTTTTTTTCTTCGTTAAAAAAATATATAAGAAATTCAGGGTCTCTGGTATCGATACCAGGGTCTCTAGTGCCGACTCTTATGGAATATCGAGACCCAGGTATAATCTACGTGTCAGGTCTTACTTTTCACGAATACCATATAGTTTAAAACCAGGACGCAAAAAACGATCTTACCATGACCGCATCAGCCTGTTTTAATAAATCACTCTCCTACAGGGCGTGAATTTAAAGGCTATTATGCACAATATGTTACCATTTTTTAAACTATTTTCCCATATTATCCACAAACTGCTAACTATGTCAAGTTAGCAGTTACAAAATACAAAAAATCTGTCTAGTCACATTAACATCCTCGTCCCCAGGGTTTTTTTCCTGATCTCAAAGCCTAACAAGACCCTGGTACAGGCTGCTTTCCATAATCAATATTTTGGTTACTATAAATAATTAATGAGGCTTCCACATGATGAGGACGATGGAACCTGGTTGTTTATGTTTTTTAACGCTTGATTTTAGAAAGTTTTATTTCAAACCAAGTTATTATTTGTTCACCCTGAAACTATATTTTATAGTGATTAAATCTGTTAAGAAGACTTTTTTATCAAAAGAATGTGCTAACGTGTGATTCGATAGGGCTGATTTTGTTGTTATATACTGATACATATAGCATATGTTTTACAAGACAAGTACCTCTTTGGAACAAGGTGGTTAATCTTAGATTCTGGCATCTAGCTAGTTAGCTGTATTTTCAATAAAGAAAAAAAACTTTACTAAAAACGAGCTAGAAAATTAAATGTTTTCAACGTCTTACAAATGTTTAGCTAGATAATTCTTTATAAGCAAACCAGTTGTTAAAACATCTCCTTGTTTAAAACTAGGTTTAAAATTAGGCCAAAAATTAAGCAACTTGCTTCAGGGCTTATGTCTATGCTATGATCCCTACTTAGCTACAACCTTCTCATTGAAAGTTAAACTATGACAAATGCCTTCCTAGAAGCAACATATACTGCGTTAATACAGCAATTTACTAACTGATAGCTATTTTCAACCGGTTTATACGGGAAATCCGCTGCGCCGGTTGGTTAAAAATCCTTCACTACGGGCTTTATACAGCACGGTATAACTTTTAACCTAATAGAAACCAAAATATGGTTACTATATATGTGAACAAACAACTTCACCAGAGAATTGGTATCATAGCTAGCTACATACAGACTCAAAAATCAACTTACATTAAATCCAAAACCTCGCATCACTCTGCCAGAAAAGGAATGTTGATAATTTGTGTGATAGACGATGTGTGCGTCGAATTTGTGTGATAGACTCTTCTTCTGACGAAGAATAAACTTTGGTTCAAAAAACGTTTAGAAAAATTCTATATAAGGATATTCTTCATGTTTTGTTTTCTTTTTGTACATGTATTTGAAAAATTGATACAATGAACTTCAAATCGAACGTTTTCTTTCTCTATCAAAACCTGTTTTCTACAACCTTTTCACAAGTTAATCTTTAGATAATAATGCTGGTTTCTACAAACAAAATAGCTATCAGTTAATAAATACAATATAAACTGTTTATCTCTTTATATTAGATATTCAGCGTATCGGCCTCGCAAGCGGTCTATACTTTCGACCTCGGGTAATATTTCTCTGTATAGATTGACAAAACAGTTTATATTCAGGGGCGGATCCAACAATTTTAACATGTCAGTCACATTTTTTGCGAAGCAAAAATAAGCGCAGCAAATTGCTGCGCCCAAAACAGCTGGGGGCATGGGGGGCGCTGTAAGCCCCCCATGGCGGGTCCGAGGCGCAGCCCCGGAAACTTTCGCTATTTTAAGCCTCTACGCATTATAAATAATGTCTAAATAATGGCCTAAATAATGTCCAAATTATTAGCTTTGTTAGAGACGTTTTTTGCTCTAAAGATTTGAATGGACAAGAAAATAACAAACCATCTTTTAAAGGGTTGCAAAAAAGTGTATGAAAATTAAAAACAACAGTTTAAATTCAAATATTTTAAGACTGTTTCGCCCAATATCAGGGCTCGTCAGCATGTCTAGGAAATGCCTAATAACGTAATGTTAGCTATTCCAGACATGGACAGTCTGCTATATGCTAAAGTAGGCTTAACTAGGGGAAGCAGGAAATTAAATAAAATAGATTGATATAACATAAAGAAAGAAAAAAGACATTTATGCGCATTAAGCTTATTCAAAAAAAGGTGTTTTGCATTTACTTTTTTGAATTGTTTTAACCAGAATTACAAAAATGATTGGCTTTAAAATTATCATCACATCCTTCATCAACACCTTGCAGACAAAACAGAATATAACCCTGAGCATAAGTATTTTTAGCATTTAATGATGTAAATACAGGTTCAACTTTGCACTTTGCACCACAGTTAGGAAAATAGGAAATTCGGTTTTTGGTTTTTGATGTATCTGTACAGTCTGGAGACAGAGCATAATTTTTCTTACCACTGGGAAATTAAAGTATTTGGCGAAAGGTGGCAAAAATCTTCTGTGTTCAGAGTACTAACCATGCTACCGCAACTAGTCTACCAAAACAAACTAAACCAAGCCTGATAGTACAAGTAAAAACAGCTTCATTCCCCACAAATTCTATTGTGTTACACCAGTTTAATTGTACAAAGAGGCGTCATCATATGTAAGATGGAATAAATAAATGACTTACCTTGATGTTCTTCTTAGCAAGAAAGTAAAACAGAATTCTTACTATATATATACCTCAGGGTAAAGGAAAAACCCTAATGATGGAATGTTGCAGCACGTCAACCAGTGTATTGTCACCAACATGTAGCTAGGACATGTAGCTGTACAAACAAATCTCCAGTGACTTTAAGAGCTAAAAATAATTATCCTAGGAAATAAGTAAATTGTCGAAACTAACTTCTGTATTATACAACATGTCGGATGTAGCACTACAGAATAAAACATATATGCACCCTTTTGGTTGGTCACTGCCTATTCTGCAAAATGCGTTTGCTCAAATATTATTCAATTGATAACATAATAAATAAAAGACAAACAAAAATTTTATCACTTAAACCGTAGTCGTAATCATGATTAAGCCTTTGTACCAACATAATTTAAGTTGAACATTCCGGTACTTTACAATTTCTTTGGACTGGTTAAAAAATTTGGGCTTAAACTAGTTTTATCAATTCCTATCTGACTTATTTCAACCAGAAAAATTGCTTTTAATGGTTTTTGCACGTGTATCTGTGTTAAAACAGATATGCTGTAAAAAATGCCTTATCGGCGTCCCCAAAAATGCCTAAATTAAAAAACTTAAGAACTACAATGATAGGTCAATGTATATTGGGCTCTCTTTCATCGATCTGGTCTAAAACTATACCATATCAAGTTTTAAGCCATTGTTTTAATTTTTGCACAAGTTATTGGACTCTTACCATTAGCGAAAAGTATGCTTTTTTATACTACCCACATAAAATTGCCACTTTGACTATAATTGGTTAGGAATTATTAATTTTTTTTAAAAATTCACAGACTTGTACTAATATCAAAATTCCTAAGATGATATATCCTAGTAGTAAGCTATTAACATCTGCAGGAAGTTATTATCAGGACGTGTGCTCTGGGCCTATTTCGTGAAAATTAAAAATTAAGTATAAACAGGGATTTTTCATATGAAAGTTAGGTGGTGCTTTTATTTTATAAGTGTTTAAGATAACAAGAATAATAAAGCATTATCTTCTTAAAATAAAGCAATTGCAGAACTCTCTAAGTTTTTGGTCAACAACAACAACTTTAAAAAATAACCCACTCTGCATTTAAATTTCTAGCTAGCTAGCTAGCTAGCTACATATGTTCCAATATCTATAGCTAAGCAACTCTAATTATATTTTTGGCATAAAGACTAACTTTACGTATCTTTCTTGCACATTTAAAAAATTATTGCATCTCATTGCAGCACACATGTCGTGAGTCACCATGCCTGGTTACTAATTAGTCTTGCATGCTTTCGTTTGGTCCGAAAAGTCCTTGATTGCTTTCATTTGGTCCGAAAAGTCATTGATTGCTTTCGTTTGGTCCGAAAAAACCCTCCTAATTGCTTTCGTTTGGTCCGAAATTCAAATTACACGGCATCGGTTACAAAAAAATTCAATGATTATTGAAAAGTACATGCTCTGTCACATTTCGAATGCCGTAAATATGGATCAAAGTCGTCAGTTTTTTGTAAACCAATCAGAATACGTTATTTCGGCCGGCAAGCCAATCACATTGCATGAAAATTCTTCGGATGTCAGTCGCTTTTTTGCCGTATCCATCAACTCAGTCACACAAGAGAAAGGTCCGTAAAATAAAGGTCAACGGTCGCAGGGACTGCAGGATCACGGTACCCTATTATTTTTTACGATTCTTAGTAAAAATTATGTCAGTCGCGTGACGGCGCTGACGTACACTGGATCCGCCCCTGATATTGTATCAATAGCGTGCTTTTTCGTGCTAAATTCACTACTGATGAACACAATTCGAAGGGTCAAGGTCAAAACTGTGTTGGTAAAATAATTATGGATTCTAAAAACAATCAGCTAAAAGGCCCTAGCAACCTAATGTCTGACACAAAAGTTTAAAGGTTAATCTACTCGTTTATCACTTAAGGTGGATTCATCCTAGCCAGATAATTTTTCCCAATACAAAAGAATTTTAAATTAATAGTATTGTTTTATTAATAACCCATCAATTTAAAAGCAAAAAATATAAATATTTAAGAAAAAACATAATGGCGGACGGTGCTGCAGCCTGAATTAGGTCGGATTGCTACCTAACCCGGTCGCTTGATATTTTGAGAAATATTAATGATACTGGTTTGAAACTTTCCGAATTCATTAACCACATATAGGTCTATGTTCTGAAATTAAAAAAAGTCAAGGTTTTGCAGCCAGAGCAGCTAAAAGCTATACCTCCAAATCCACTTTAACTTTTGCGAAAAAAATTGTACAAAATGCTATTCACAGCAAAAATTATTAAGAATATATGCTTTATTTGAGTTTTAGAACATATCACTATATCTGAAGAACATTTCCTGAAAAAATGAAGTTGATCGGATGAACCGTTCAAGAATTATAAGCCGACCCGCTCAGACAACATACTAGAAACGCCGAAAAACCTTGAAAAACAAATTGTGAAAAATTTATATACTAATGAAAACACTTTCATATCCACTCAAATTTAGAAGCCTCCTGCTTCATATGTTGGTCCTTCTTTATCAATGTTCTTGTCCTGTTTTCTTTTTCTCAAATGTCTAATAATTTTCCTCCGTTTAAGTTGTTTCGAAGACATACGGTACGCTGAACGTCGCTTACGAAAGTTGTTCTGAATTTGTAAACCTTTCGTCATATGTTCACCGGGTTCCATATTCATACATTCTAAAACCTTGCATGCAGCTATAGCTCCATAATTAAAATGAGCAATTGCATCATAAACTCCCAAACTAATAATACTTAATCCAACATGATTGGCTTTCGGTACACGATTCCATATCATACCGTTGAAACTTTCATTGGCGTTTTGTGTACGGCCATGTAGGCATTTTGACAAATTCTCCCGCTTACATAAATCATTGTATATTGGGAGGATTGCTTGGCGTACATCTAATGGGAAGCCTTTATCTTTAGCTTTAAACAAGTTTGTACCATTCAGTTTGTCTGATTGATACTGACACCACGTGTTTTCATCTTTCGGGCACATTTCATGGTAGCCAGAAACGTGATACATAGACGCTCTGGTCCCGGAAACCATACTATCAAGATTACCAGAATTTTGTCGTAAAGCGATACCAAAATAGTTTTGAAGAGTGTCTATTTTTGCATCAGTTAAACGTCCTCTTCCACCAAGCCCTTTCACATCTTTCTTTTTCTTACGTAACCGTGTTCCAACCCTTTTCTGATAGTGACCGATACATTCAAACTTTTGTACCGGCTTATTTGGACCGTAAACATCCTTGACGGCGGGATAAGCTTTAGAATCAAAAGAGGTGTAATGCAAGTTGCGTTTTGTTACAGATCGCTTGAAGATTTTCTCAGCACCTGTTGTTTCCATAGCTGGAGATCTTTTGTAATTCAAACCACATTTATGTGCCGCGTATCACTTTTCATAGGTTTGCGGATCTGACGTTTTAACCGACTGCATCCGCGTACAGCCTTTACAATTTCTTGAGAGGATTGCAGTATCAAGAACTTTTCCACTTCCAACTGCAATTGCTGTTATTACTCCATTCATAGATGTGAAACCTTTACGCTGCCAACTTCCATCTACGGAAACACCAACGTCTGCGGGAGGAGCATCTCCTAGTAATTTGAAAGCCGCGGCCGACATGCTTTGTTCTGCAACTTGTTTCGCAGATACCTTTAACTTATCAGAAATGTTTTGATAACTATTAGGCACCATAGGTGCAGGCATGTTCAAATAACAACATAATTTCTTTAAATGTTCATAACCAACGCCAACTTGTCTACACGCATAAACAGCTCTAACGTTTACGTCATAAAACTTTTGCCCTCCTTTGTTTTCCTTTGGTAAATCGATCTGTTTCGATGTGTAAAATGACTGGGTATATAAACAAGCTGTACATTGCAAATGTCTAACTATTCCTTTCTTCTTCTCATTAACATCAGAAAGTTCTAGACATTTAACAGCACCACATCCAGGGCAACCAAGGGAAATTGATGATGTTGATGAAGATGACAAAGGTGTATCTGGTATCTCAATGTCAATTATTTTTTAACCAGATGCTGTGGTAGCTGTTGGTGTAGCAACAGCAGATGATTTAGTATCTTGATGATTGTTTTTATCGACAACCGTTCTTTGTTCATCAGGAGGTTGTTTACTACGTGTTTTCTTTCCTTGATACTTTCGTTTTTTGGAGTATTTTTTCTTGCTTCTTGCTTTTGTACATCGCCCAGCATTACCACTACCTCTATTTCTATCTTCTGAGGTATTTTCATCCATTCTAATCGATTTAAAAAATAAATACCATGAGCAGAAGTTGACAACACAACTGTACTGTGTACTTTCAGCTTTTTTGCAGCTTTCCCCTTGATTTCGTGCGAATTTTACACACAAAAAGCCGTTTGAGCAAAGTAGACATAGCCTTACCTCGTTCCCAGCATATCCTTTTCTCACGGACGGACAGGAAAGGTGCGCGAGAGGGCAGGGATCTAGAACCATCAAACAAGAAAATTTTAGATTTTTAAATGAAAATATTCATAATTTTTTCGACTATTAGGCCTCATAAAAATGATAACGCTGAGTTATTTTTTGAGTGAAAAGAATGCGATATTTGGATTCTACGATAAATTTTGCGTCAGTAGGGTGTATCATATTGTGTGTTTGTGGTAAAAAGCATTTTTTGAAATTTTTACTAAAAAAGTGGTTTTGGCTAGGATGAATCCACCTTAAGGTGACAGTAACCCTTTTTTAGCTGTCCAAATGGCTGAATTATTTACTCAGTGTTTATTTATACCATTTTTTTACTATTTCCTAAAAATATAGGCCTCAATAAATAATAAAATGATTTTAACTTAACACCAAAATTGCTGAGTCGGCAGAAATTTCTATTTAAAAATGTATCATAAACAAGAAAAAAATCGGTTTCTACGAGCTCCAACTTTTTAAATGAACCTTGGGTTAACCCTGTTAAAACGGTGTGCGGAGTTTTTTGTTCATTCATATTTTTTTAACAATAGCCTTTTGTTTTTTTCAAAAGATTTTTTGTTAGCATCCCCTGCTGCATCGAACGCTGTTAAAAGAAAAATATTCCGAATAAAAAGATTTCCGCACACCGTATCATGGCTGCATTGTTCACCAAGCATGTCTGGAAATTTTAAAGTAAAACAAAAATGCTATCGAAAGTTAAGGCTCGTGCAGTGTGGCATAATGAAGATCGTCTTAAATTTCTACATAATGCGCCATTTTTGTTGTTATTAACGTTTCTCTTTAATAATTACGTCATTTCTTTCTGTACAATTTTGCAAGCGCGTAGACTTAAACTATATTCGGCAGAACTAATTAATTATACATGAATTTTATTTTAAAGAAGAATTGTTGAGGCTTAATATTTTTGGTGAAAGATAATAGTATTTTAGCTATAAAATCGTGACAAGTGTGTTATAACAGAAAAAATATGGATATATAGTCTGAAAATAACATTTCGTAACTAATTATGTAAAAAAAAAAAAAGATTTCCGATTTTTAAAAGGGTTACTGCCACCTTAAATGTTTTTCTTATAGTGTCATATATTGTATAAATGCATTTTTTCTTTGATAACAAAATTTTGGATAATTTCATCTCAGTTGTAGATCCTTTTTGTGGTGACATGCAAATTGACAATCATTTCTGAATTCTAAATTATCTTTCATAACGTGACATAGCCTGGTAGTACTGAATAAACATAATAAATTTTTCTCAAGTATGATGATACATAACAAATTAACAAATTTTTAAACTTTTTAAAGTAGTCACATTAGTTGTTAAAAATTGGAAGATATATTAAGCTCGAGTAAAACTACAGTTTTAGAAAACTACTGGTTACTTTAAGTAACAAAATGAATTAAAATAAAACTTATTTCTGTTTAGTAATGGCTCCAATAAACAACTCTTTTTTCACCTAAGTTGTCAAATATCATGTTTATGCAAAGCTGTAGAACAACCTGTTTTTTCATGCAAAATGTCAACAATAAAAACATTTGTATTTTAAAAATATATATTTCATTTTATTAAAAGTAAAAGCTTTTCGGCTTACGCCATCATCAGTACATAAAAAAAACATTTGTCTAAATAACATCTTTCACAATAATATTTACTTCTCGACTCACAATTTTCTTGGTTAATTATTTTGAATACTAGTTATTTAAACCCGTGGAAGAATCCACTTAAATCTAATGTGCTTCTTATTACAAAAAGGTTTGTTGATAATTTAGTTAAGAAGGCTAAAAAACATTTTAAACGAAATCCCGTGTAAAATTCCACTCAAAAACATTTAAAATTTAATGTATGCTTCTTATCACAAAATGATTTGTTGTCAATTTCATTAAAAAGTCATAAACAATTAATTTAAACTGTTGAACGGAATGGACCACAACAATAACAACGTTGATTGCTCGTGACTTTGCTCGTACAATAATTGATAACAAAGCACTCGTCACGGTAAATTTAAATTAGCATGTGCAATAAAATTCCCAACTAATGAAATCACTTTATTTTATCACATGATTTGTTCTAGCCAATTAAAATCGTAAACAAAACTTTTTTAAAATACAGAACATTTTTATAGTTGATGTATTATAGACGCTTTTAAAGAAAATTGTTAAAAAGTATAATCCACTTTGCCTGTTACAGGCATACAGACACACACAGTCTCCGTATTATTATAGAGACTAGTTATTTAAACCCGTGGAATAATCCACTTAAATTTATTTTATTCGTTCTTTTTAAACGAAATCTCGTGGAGATATCCACTCAAAAACATTTAAAATTTATTCTATGTTTCTGATCACAAAATCATTTGTTGTCAGTTTCATTTTAAAGACGCAAACAATTAAAACTTTTGAACGAAATTGACAACTATAATAACAACGTTAATTGCCTGTGACTTTACTCGTATAACAATTTATAACAAAGCTCCCGTCACGGTGAATTTAAATTCGCATGCAATAAAATTCCTAACTAATGAAATCACTTTATTTTATCACATGATTTGTTTTAGCCAAACAGCGAAATTCATTGTTCTTTTCGTCAAAACGTTTTGTTGTTAATTCCATTCAAGCAGGAATAAATAAAACCAATATGTTTCTCATATAACAGTAGACAATAGACACGTGCTTAAGGGAATAATAAAAATTAATTACCGTGACTTTTGTGTAATAAAGTTTACATCATTAGGTTTTTATGAGAACAATAAAATAAATTAACCATAACTTTTTTAAAACAAAAATTTTAAATCAATTTGAAAAAGCACAAAAAAGACAGAATAAAAATAAAAGTTTAGCAAAAGTGACATGTTACCGCGGCTGTTTCTTTAGAAAAAACAACACATCCACTTTTCCTGTTACAGAGACACAGAACTGGCGTATTATTATAGAGATAAACCATAGTCAGGAATATCATCATGTTTCAATGTTTTTATTGCAAAATCCGCCATCTTTTGTTGTATGTATCATAATTCGTGAATAAAAATATCTATGTCGAATTTAAACCAATCGCATTGCAGAACTCACCAGACTGTACCAGGTGTTTCTTAGCCACCAGTGTCGATGTCAAAAAGGCAGGAAACCCTGGGGACGAGGTTGGCCGCATTCAGTAAGAATCACATAAAGCAATACGAGTGTTCTTTGGTTTGTTTTCTAGCTAGCTATACTTTTACCATTAACCACAATGTAAAATTACGGTAGCTAAATGAAGCAATAAAATCTGTTAGCTAAGTTTTTAACGTTATGAAAGGGCGAGATAATTCATGAACACCGCAGCATCTGTTTGTTTCCTAGAGGTAGAAAAAAAAAATTATAATTAAAGTTTGTATGTAGCCAAAAACGGTAATAAAGCTCCAATGCCATGAAAGTTCATTCTGGCATAAAGTAAGAGTGCGGTTACATGTACCTATATGAGAATGCCGGCATGAAATTTTATTTTTTCATGTTTTGTTGGTATGACAATCAATTCAAGGTCAATTGCAATTTAGGTTAACGATCATCATCTCCGTGAAAAGGTAATGGACCCAATGATTGATAATGCCGATTCAACATTATACAAATAAGAAGAAAAAGTGAGAAACAAATCTGACATGGCAGAAAAAAAGTTTAGTCATCTTTAACCAACAGCACCTTCTCAAAGTGAAATCTCAGGATGCGTTTCAACTCGTCAACTTCTACACAGAAAAACAAGTCAGTAAGAAATGTAAAGTCAAGACGCTGTAGAGGTCGTGTAATATCAGCTAGCAGAATTTTAGGACAATCTCTACAGTTCTTCGAAAAGCTCTCTTAAATAGTTGTTTTTTGAAAGACAAAAACAAGAAGAAGAAATGAATAACGAAATTTACTTCAATACGCACCTTTGCTATCTAAAGATATATGCATGTCCTCCTCTTACAAAGCAAAACCTGATTGAAATACTTGCCGTAGAATCCACCATAAGTTTCATGATAGAAAAAACATCTTCGAAAGCCTGCTGTTACTTCTAAAGCAAATAAGCCTGAAGAAATGGTAAGTGGTACCTGCTGACACAGCAGTAAATCAAAAACGAAGTTTGACGAAATTTTTTCCCCTTAAGATGGAAAATCTTTTTATGTTTTAATATTCTACAAGTACGTTTCTTATACAGTGTGCAGAAGTAACTAAATAACACAATGGCGTCATCAGGATTATCAATTACATGCTTTCGAAAGATGGATATTCCCTTCAAATTTGGTTTTATCCTATTTTATCCTACGCACCCATAAGTTACAACACTTTTACATGAATGTGCTTCGCTTTCGAAAATCAGTGCAAAGATTCACCTGGATAAACAAGTTGCTAAAAGATTGGTAGGATAAGTAACCATTTCAAACAATTTCCTGCAAAAAGTGAAAAACGATAGTTGCTTATTTCACTGATCATAACTGTATAAGATGCTAAGCGTTTACTTCACTTGCTTTATACGTAAACATTGTCTCAACACGTCTTTCCATTTTGTCGACAGAAGCACGTATATTAGGGCGTCCGAGCAAAATCCAATACCGTATGCAATGTGACAGGCGGAGAGCAACCAATTACGACTAGTAAACGCACCAACAAGACTAAAGAAGTACACGGCGTCTGGAACAAAAAAAAATACGATGTACGTTGTAAATAATAGTGACGGTAGTAACAGGCGCTTTATTGAGGGTGGACGTTTGCTGTTTTTAAAGGTTCTTTTACGTTCTGTCGTAGCTCTATTTGTGCGGTCCTCGTGCGATCCAGATGGAGTTAGCCTTTGTTTGTTTTTATGCATTGCAAACATTATGTAGCCATAGGTCATTGCGGCAGTTATTACAAATGCGACATCTAAAATCGGACAAACATATGTAAAATATGCTATAAAGAGTGTTTTACTAGCATTATCAAAACTTAAAACGTATATTATGGTGAAAACAAGATGGAGTAGTGTTATAAGCCATGCGATAACTACAGTGTTTCGTGTACGCTTTGCAGACCAATACAATGGATAGCGAATGTTTAAGTAGACCTCGGCAAAGCGATCCATCGTCAACACAAACATGATTAAGTAAAACGGTATAATTACTGTAAGAAAAACTATAGTTGAAAATTGGTAGGCTACATTGCTTTCGCCGTACCGTTGTAACAACATTGCAGATATTGCTCCAGAAGAAGATGTAAACATTTCTGATATGCTGAGGTTTACTAATAATATCTTTTGGCTAGAGCTGATGTTTTTACTTTTCGTAAGAAGTAAGGCGAAACCAATAAAGTGTAATCCGAAAGGTAATAAGTACACCACGAAGGAAATTATCCAGATGTCCATTGTACACCAATAATCTTCACTTTGTTAGTAATGGCTGTTATTTGTGGTCTTCCTTTTTATTTATCTTAAGTCTACCTTGCATGTGCTGTTGTTATATATTAATTTTTGTTTATTTCGCTTTATTTAAAAAATCTAAATTATTTACAAAAAAATCCATTCCTGTTACCAGCACATGGCGTTTCTACGAGCAACTTTAAATGAGTTTTCTTTCCGGATTCTTCAATCCACAGTTTTATCGAAGTTTGAGACAATGGTTTCTATGCAAACATAATTTAACAAATTTAGTAAATGTATAATATGTATATTCATCATATTTTTAAATATAATTTTAATGTTTATTTGCAATATTTTTTTTGATTGGATTTATTATCACACGAATTCTAAAAGCAGGTGTGGTGTTACAATACTTCTTCAAAAATATACCATTGCGTTCTTATTTTTTGCCACCGCCCCTGTTTCAGTGTTGATTAGCGCAAGTTTCCTTCCAAAGCCGTTGCAGACACATACAACACTGAAAAGGTTTCGTGCAAACTAGCCCAGGGTTTTTACATTTGTTTGCGGAAACACAGAAAAATCAGTTTTTGCAATAATATTTTGGGTGGGATTGTCTGAAATATTTAAAACTAAAACCAAAGATCTCTACAACCGCTAGAAAGTACATGTTTAAATTTTCACGACATGTATATCGAGTATGTTCTCACATATTAGCGTTGTTACCAACCTTAAAAATCCATAATGGTGGCTGTAGCTGTGACGAAACCGATTTCTCATGTTTCGGCTTCATTTGGCGTCTGCTATGTCTGCTATTGTATTGAAATTTGTGTGTACATTTCTAATGTATTTTCTCATAGGCAGTATATTAGACAAAATAAATATTATAAAATTTCTGGTAAAAGATGGCCACCACGAGAGTGAAGATGTCTATGGAACTGTTTGTTACGAGTTTATAACTCGAACTTCAAGGGACCAAGGAAAATAGTTCGACTTAACGAATGTACGGGTTAAACGAAGCTCCCGTTAAGTAGAATTTAGTAGAGGTGGGGAAACAATTACCGGGGAAAGGTAATCAAAGATAATGGTTCGAGATAATGAAAGTTCAAGTTATCCGCTGTTGGAGCTAACTGTATAAATAAAAGGCATGGTATTATTGGGTAAGAAGAAAGCAAATTTGTTGGAAGACTTTGCTTCAATACGTTAGCTATAGCTATAAATGATAAAGAAAAAGATGATTTTTTTCTTTACCCGAGAAGCAAGGAAGCAAAATCTGATTTAATTTATCCCTTTCTTCTTTTCAAATCATAGACTGCTTTTCTATAAAACTCATATCAAGAGCCATTACAAAACACACAATAATGATAAACTTTATGAAAATTCTTTTCGCTTCTTTCTGCTAATGAAAATACTTTAAATATTCTTTGCTTTGTAGTTTTTCATGCTTGCGCTCTCTTTCCTCATCTTCTCTTTCTGAGATGAATTTATAAATATCATTCTATTTCCTAGCTCGATTTGCATATTTCGCACCGAAAAGCCACATCACCCCCACCTCTTCTTTAAAATATGCAAATAGGCAAAATGCTTTTAAATGTAGAGGTCATATGTGCTCGTCTGAATAATTTTTTTAAAAAGTTTAAGCTTAAACGATGTGCTTCGCTTTTTTCATGCAAATTGTTTTTCTTTGACACTTTAGGTTAAAATATTGTAAAACTCTAAACAAAAACAAAAACCTAAAACTATGGAATTTTCTTACGGCAAGACTGACATCACATACAGTTATATCCTCAACAAAAGTTTATAACACAAAATATAAAAAAAAACATCAGCTTACATCGGCTTACAGTAAAGTCTAATTCTCCAAAAATTTGTTCTTTCGGTATATTGCATGTGGTTTATTTCCACAAAAGTTTACATAAAATTTCAAAAAACAGTAGTTTGCAAACATGAAGATATAAATGGACAACCATATCATCCTCTCTTGAAAAATTTAACCGAAAGTTATAAACAACACACGTAAATTTCCAATCAAGTGTCAACAATCCAAACAGTCCTTGTAAAAATGTCAACAACTCATGTAAAAATAACCTGGTATTTTACATGCAGGCTTACAAAAGTTTAACAGGATGTCAAAAACAAAACAATCAAAAATAACTTAACACACACACTTTAAATTTTACAAAATTTGCTCCTCTTGTCAAATTGCACGTAACCCCCTTGTAACACTATTCTAAAAGTTCAACAACAAGTCTTTGAAAGATTCTAGAGCTTGTTACATCATAATTCGTGCTAAAAAAAACCCCCTAAGTTGGACTACTAAGGTAGCTATAGACAGCTATAAATTAGGAATAACAACATAACTTATAGGTTAGAGCTAGCTATGGGTGGGACCTTATAGCTAACATTAGCTAACAGTAGCTAAGACACCCAGTTAAGTGTAGTTAAACTGGGGAGACTTAATGCATAGTAAACACATATAAAAGAAACGTTAGTAATGTAAAAATTATAACATTGCAGTGAGTTTATCAAACTAAAGTTTTCCGTTTGGCCACCAAAAGTGTAGCATTTTAGATTTTGGGACAAATACATTAGTTACGCACCAGGGGATACATTAATTATGCAAAAAAAGCCTTTTTTTAAAAACCGCGGTAAAATATAAAACTTTACGAACTTGAAGCTTTAAGTGGCATTTTCTGGGAATGCGATTCTGCTTGACAACTTAAAATGTGGGTAGCTCTAGCTACATACAAACTGAAAGTCTAGAAATATCAAAGTTTTTATTTTTCTAAATCCTGTGTAAATTCTAATCCTTCATTTTCTCCTTTCAATTTTACTTTATTAACTGGGGTACCCAGTTTCTAGTTTCGGCTGCGTTTTGTTTTAAAACGCTGCTCGCGAGCTTTTTCCCAATCCTTTCAGCGTTACTCATTATCGCAATACGCAGCCGATCTGGCTGTATGAACCTCGTGGCTCTTGATCTCCTCGTGGCTCTCTCAGCTTAGCCATTTTGAAGCATCGTGTGCTGCTGTTCTGTGGTCGTGTGTTGAGGTAAGTCAAATAATTCTTTCCGCGCAATGGTAGATATTTTCTATTTCATTCTGCCTACCACCCTTACAGCCATGTTCGATTTTGTCAAATGTTTCGTACTAACCCATCATGTTATTTTGTTTTTTTTGCTGTTATCTGCCGGTGATGTTGAATCAAATCCTGGCCCCTTCAATTTTATAAAAATTCTTCAAGGTTCATTTCACCAAGGAGATCTTAAATTTGGTCCAACAAGGGGTATTCAATGCTCTTGCATATTCTTTTTGGTG
The DNA here is from genome assembly GCA_030067915.1 of Hydractinia echinata. Classification (NCBI taxonomy): domain Eukaryota; kingdom Metazoa; phylum Cnidaria; class Hydrozoa; order Anthoathecata; family Hydractiniidae; genus Hydractinia; species Hydractinia echinata. The sequence goes on along the minus strand of JASGCC010000177.1, from coordinate 105,992 downwards.
TATGCTTTTCGGTTTTCAAAACCATTAGTCATTGGAATCAAAATGATCTTGAATATGTTTTGGAGAAAGGTGATTTATTATACAAATGTCAAAATACTGCATCTTTTTTATCGCGCCCGGAGCTTCCTCGGTCAATACAAGTAGAGTCACAAGACATCACAGTAGCATTTCTTCTGAACGATTTTGGATTTTTGTACAGTGGTTCTGATTGTAAACCAGACTTGATTGCAAAACTTTACTCCTGATGGCAATCTATCGGATTTACAATTTCTATTTTTTTAAATGGGTGTTTTGTTTATCTAGTGGATTCCCATAGTCGAGATAACCAATGATTACCTAGTCCTAATGGCACTGCAATTATTATCAAATTTAGAGAAATTCATGATTTAGCTGATTATATTATCCAAGTTTACATGACAATTTCCAATAGTTTAGTTCAGTACGAGGTTAAAAATTTTTAAAAGTGAATGTTAATCATCTCACTAAGCAAGAGATCAGTGCAGTTACTCGCAGTCACAAATCACAGAATCAGCTTACAAATCAACGTACAAATAAATGCTAATAAAAGGTTAAAAAAGTTCAGGCGTAAAAAATGTCATGAAAATAGTACTTAAGGTTCAGGTGAACCTACTACCAAATTTGAGGAAAAAGCTCATGAACATAGTTCAACAAAAGATGAAATTCAAGATATAAATTCTCGCAATTCAAAGTGTTTTAGAAGTATCGAAACATTTCACAAAAAGATCAATGCTGGACCCTTGCATATCTGTGTTATTTGTAATCGTTGTTTATATAGAAAATCTGTTGTATTATTCAACGAGTCCAAGGCCAATGAAATTGCATTGTCTATTGCAACTGTTGTTATCGGTTTCGATGGAAGAAAACATATTTGTTGTACTTGTAACAATAAGGTAAAAACAGGTATAATCCCATGCCGTATGTAACAAACTTGAAGTTCCTGATATCCCAGAACCACTTGCGCAGCTAAATAAGTTAGAAATTGTGTTGATTGCAAAGCGTATCCTTTTTAAGAAAGTAGTCATCAATAGCAAAGGTAAAATGCCTAAATTGAAAGGTGCTATTTGTAATGTGCCAACATCAAATGACGAGACATGTAATTCATTATCTCGAGGTGCTGATGCATCGGGTGTAATACTTGTTAAATTGAAAAAAAAATTGTCATTTAATGGCCATGTTTATTTTGAACCAGTAAGTCCCGATCATGTGAAGGATGCTTTGCTATATTTGAAAATCAACAATAAATTTTACAAAAATGTCAGTATTAACATGACAAATATCCCATCAGAGCTATTAAAACTTGATGAGAAAGAAGAACTCCCCATTGAAATTGATGATGATGAAAATTTAGAAGTTAGTCACTTATCAAAGTATCGTCAAGGTTCTTGTGAAAGTTGTTTAGTTGCTTCTGATTACATTGAAGTAGCACCCGGGGAAGGTAAAGTCCAAAAAAACATTGTCATGGACAAATTCTGCGAAGAGCTTTCATTTCCTAATATATTCAGCAGTGGTGAATTCGGTTTCAATGTTGAAAGAGATGTTAAATTGAGCCTGTCAAGTATTTTAATCAACGGTTATTGAACCATAAGCAGATGTTCGCATCTAATTCTGATTATATATTCTTTTCTCAGTTTGTTCTGCAGCAAATAAATCTACATAGTCAAATTAAAATTGCAATGAAAGAGAAATCTGCCAATATTACTGCAGGCATGATGAGTAAAAACTTTTCACAAACTTCAGAATCCTTGATTTCCGCTGATTTAGGCTATACTTTTATAAACAACATAAAAGGATCTCCAGCATATTGGGAAAAAATTCAGCTAGAGGTACTCGCTATGATCAGACAGTTAGGTTGCCCAACATTTTTTAAACTTTCAGCAGCGGACCTACGGTGGAAAGAGTTGATTTTGCTTTTGTCAAAACTTAATGGTGTGACTCTATTTGAAGAGGAAGTTAAAAATTCGAGCTACCATGTAAGATGTAAAATTTTGAATAGTAATCTTGTGTTTGTAGCGCGGCATTTTCTGAAACCACGTCGCTCCTTAACGCTTTCATTGTTCCTCGATGTTTCCTTGGTCGCACGGTCATAGCCCACCCATGGAACATTTCTCTGCGACACAAGGTACTGCTAACTACAACAGAAAGCAGAATTGTAACGAAGGCTTAGCTAATGCGCATGCTCCGCAGTTTTCAGATTTGGGAAATTCTACCAAAGTTCATTTTTTTAATGCTGACCAGTAGTACCTCAGTTCTGAAGCTACCCTGCTTTCGTGTTACATTTAGCTCCACTCTTCACATCCGGAATAACTTCTCATTTATATTATACTTTATAACCCCGCACTTAAATTCTTCACTTTGACTTTTCTTAATTTAACTTTTTGCACTTTTTCAAGACAAATGGACCGTTGCATTTTTTTGTGTGTGTCGGGATAACCCTTTTTCGAAAGTCAGCCGTTAAAATTATTTCAGCTAATCAAATTGAGTCGTTTTAATCACGTGACGCAAACAAAGTAAACCCGCGGTAATATCTTTGGCAAAATGGACATACTTTTTTCGGCGATTTTAAAGAAAATTTCAGCAACTTCAAAGAAAAATAAATACATCCACTATGCTTCGTATTATTATATAACATAAAGACCAAATAGAAAGAAAATCAAATTGTTTCCAAGTGGCGAGGTTTAATTGGCAGCTTTATGCTGCAGAGAATGACATTTACTTAAAATTACTGGCTGAGAGACCCAGTGTCGCCCATGTCCTTTATAGACAAAATAATTTTTCACACAATGTCGAGAAAATGTCTTATATACAAAATGTATATATATCACATGTTTTAACTTGTAAAAGTGCAATAACGTCGGTATTTTTAGACCAATCTGATAAAATATAATTTTGCATGAGGCATAAAAATAATATAGCTAGAGGCCGTTTGAGGAAGAGTAAAAATCTATAAATTTTGAAAAAATAATATTTATTTATTTATTTATTTATTTATTAGTTAATATTTACACAGGATGGCCTAACCAGTTACAAAATGGTACTGTTATCTAATAAAAAAGGTAAGAAGATTCTTGCTAGTCCTATAGACACACTATGAAGAAATTTCAGACAAATCGAACACAATCATATTTTAAATGACGCTTTGATTGAGCGCTCAACCTGGCGTATAGTTAAATCCCGGATCCACTAAAAATAGTGGTAGCTATATATTGAACAGCCCACCACTGTGATATATTATCTCAAGACTTTCATTACTAATTACAAGGCAGTAGACATAAAAAAATTACAAATAAGTCCAAACCGGGTAGTGTCCTTTTCAGTTAAGATACAGGTTCAGGAAATATTAAAAGCAGTTCTAACCTAAGAAATATGTCATATAAGATTTAATCTAAAAACTATTATACATGATTTAATTAATTGAATCGACAAATTAGACAAGTTTGAAAATTGAAATTGACAAGTCCACATGGACTTGTCAATTTTAATTTTCAAGCCCTTTCAATTTTCAAACAATTTTCAAACTCGCTTTCGATTCAATTTTTGGTTTATTAATGTTTTCCAAAAAAAACCACCTTGTTTTTGTATATCTGTGTGTGCAATAAAATGTGAGCTTGTTAAGTGCAAAATAAGAAAGCTGTATGGCTTTTAAAAATGTCATTAGGAAAAGAAAAGGCAGAATTTATCAGTGAATAGATGGATTTTCGAGTATGTCGAGGTCACAAAATGTAAAAGCAAAGATGAGAAGACTCTTAAAGTAAATACTCTTTGAAGCTATTTTTTCATCCACGTGTAAGGTTTCCTCCAGCTTTTTTGACTTTATATATAGCAGTGAGTTCACAATATATGAATTCACACGTTCAGTAAACCATTTTTAAACAAATTATTCTTTTGTTACGATGCTCTTTTTGAGAATTGTGAAAAGGAAAACTGGTATGAATTAAGAAGGCTCTTTTTAATACAGAGAATGATAAAAGTTCAGCCAAAATAAATGAAAAATAGAAAAAATGTTAATATGAAGTTAAATTTCTGCCTAGCTACCTTCAGTCAGACACCTAGAATTACATGAGCATTTAAAGATTATGTAGCTAGTCATTTTTTACCTTAGAGAACCAACGAAGTGTTAATTAGGTGACCAAATCATTTGCCAATTTCCAAGTTTCCCCAACTATAAATTTTGCAACCCAGTGCAGTGCTGTATTTATACATTTGGAAAACAATTGAGAGCAATATGCAAGCAGTTTATCTGCTGCGTTTGACAGAAATGAAAACAAAATCGTCTCACATATATGTGACGTGAAGCACCGAGCTTGCTTACCTCTGCAATGTTATGTATAAAATTTTAATTTATTGAGACAACTTCCATTAAATATTACAGCCAGAAAAACTGTGCATTTGAAGGTCGACGAGGCCTCCTCCAGAGCAATGTTCGTATCGCCGTCCCGGTGTCAGAAAAGGTACAAGTTGCCATGGGGACGAGGTTGAGCTTTTTCGCTTTTTACATATGACTGGTAATATAACTGTTTCACTTTTTACGACGTGATCGTGTATCTTATATATTAATTCCCTTGCGTGAGTAAAACTGTGAGTCCACGACACGGAAATCACGGGTCACTTTCTTATGACGTGGCTGTACGCTAAAATTTAACTAAAAAAATTAGGGATGTACTTCATAGAAATCGCACATAAGGTGTAAATATATAACCCGCTGCTATTAACGATATAAATATATATACCCTTATGCCAAAAAATCTATATGAGCATATATATATAGGTATCGTTACATATGAAACGGTATTAGATATTCACAAAACATACGGACTGTTAAATGAAGTTCCTAGCATAAAACGGAAATTGTGTTTACGAAAAAGATGGCTGTTCTTTTTTAGTATTCTCTACTCATTCAACATAAATCTTTAAAAAAACATTTGAAGAAGAGCATGGTTTTATAAATTAATCATAGCAAGGTTTCTGTAAGGTTTTTCATGTTTTTTTTTCAGTTTTGATGATATTATTGATGCCAGACATGTTTTATAGTTAGCATCATAAAAAGCCAACCACCAACAACAACTAGCTAGCTAGGAATTTATATATATGTAGCCATGTCTTCATACTTAGCTAAGTCTCCAGTTTAAGTGACCAGCTATTAGCTGCTGTAGCTAGCTAATGTTAGCTTTAAACTAAAGATTCCCAGTATACCTAGCTAACCTGTGAATTTTATGTTGCTTTTACATGATGTAGCTAGGTACTGTAGTTTATCTTAGTGGTCTTTGCTAGGAATATGGCTGTAACTTATTTGACTTGACCTTTTAAGCCTAAATAAGAAGATATAAGAAGCTACAACACCTTTTAAGAAAGTATTTATAATATTTAAGGATAGTTTAAGGACTATTTTTTATGCAAATATATAATGTATTTTTCACATTTTGTGTAACTAAACTTACATCGGTTGCATGCAATATGACAAAAGGATTTTTATTTAACATGTAGTAATTCTGATGTTCTAGATGTTCTTACTCAAATGTTTTTGTTTATGACATTTCGTGTTATTTAAGAAAACTTTAAACCTTTTCGAGAGCTACATGCTAACACCGAAAAAACCTGTGTTTCTTAAATTCTTATTTGATAGAGGTTTTTGACATTATGGGGAAAATTTACGTAGCTTTTTTCACATATTTTGATTTTGTTGCAGTATTTATATGCATGGGTTTTTGATTATTTTATTTATATATTTATTTTTGGGGGGAGGGCGGGGGAAGGATTTACATGTTTTTTTACATTTAGGGAAAAAATGTACAGGGAAGACTGGGGTGACTTTCCATTTATATACATGGTATATATAATATATACAAACTGTTTTGCTTTTCTTTTGAAATTTTGTGTTAACTTTTGTGGCACAAGGATCATGCAATATACCGAAAGAACTAATTTTTGTAGAATTTGACTTTACACCTTGCAAGCCTTTCATGTTTTTATATTAAAATAAGAAATTCAACTCTGACATTATATATATATATTCCCACATTATATATATAAATTCCCACAAAACCCATCAAACGTTATTAACCCTGAAAATTTTAAACATTTCCCTGGTTCTTTTTTTGGTTTGCGAAGTTATTTTCCTGCAAATATTCTGAAAAAAAAGTTCAGAAATTACTTATTTTTAAAATGTAAATTTAATTTGTTTCAAATTGTGGTTTTGACATTTTCATGTAAGAGTTTGTGGGCAAAGACATAAATCAGCATGCTAAAAGAACTGACTTTTCTTAATTTATAATTACTAAACACAACCATTTTTTTACATTTAGTGTAAACTTTTGTGCGTATGGCTATATTTAATACACCAAAAGAGCTACTTTGTTGATTTCAATTTTATACTCTTTGTAAGCTATTTTTTTCTTCTTTTTGACATTTTGAATTAACTTATTGTTGTAGAAGGCATATAATATACAATATATGCATATAAAAAATGGAATTTTGCAAATTTCTGATTTACCACTCAATTTTTACATTTTATAAATTATTTGGGACAGAATGGTATGAAATAGACCAAAATACCTGATCTTAGTTGTTTTTAATATACAGACTGTGTCTGTGAAACTTTAAGGGGGACATTTTGTGGAAGACAATGGCATGACATATACTGATAGAACTGATTTTTGTTGTGTTAATAGATGTTATATCTGAACCTTTTTGACATTTTATGTTAATTTTGCGAGGAAGGACCATATATACACAGAAGAAGAATTCCATTTTACACCCTGCAAGCTGTGTTTTTCTATATTTTGTATAAATTCTAACTGGGGAGGACTCTGTGCAATATACCGAAATGACTGATCCTTCTCAATTTAAATTTAATGTGTTCCAAATCGTATATATTTTTTTGAAATTTTGTGTAAGATTTAATGGGTAAGGACAAGATGCAAAATGCCAAAAAAACTGATTTTTGTTGAATCAGAAGCACTCCCTATAACCATTCTCTTTTTTTACAGTTTGTGAAGCTTTTGTGGGGAAAGAGTGTATGCAGTATCATCGAAATAACTGATTTTTGTTGCAAACTGTTTTTCTTTCGCATTTTGGATTAAAATATTGTTTTAGAGGGCATATGCAGTAGATATATGTACCAGAATAATTAAATTTTGCAAACTTTGATTTTGTCGTTACCTCTCATTTTTTACATTTTGATTAAACTTTTGTGGGAGACCGTCAGTATGCGAAGGACCAAAATAAGAGATTTTAGTATTATTTAGAATTTGTATTTTGTGTTGCAAATTTGGTGCAAAAATTGACATAAAATGAACTTATAGATTGATTGCTGTTGTTTAACATGACTCATTATGACTTTTATATATATTTTATGAAAACATTTGTGACAGAATACTATGTGAGATTTGAAATTTTGTTTACTTTATTGATGGTAAAACAGCATGCAAGTTGCTAAAAGGACTTTATTAATTTCAGGTTTAAACACCGTTTTTTTTTTTTGACATTTTGTCTAAAGTTTAGTGAGGAAGGACCGTATGCAATATATCAAAAAACGATATACAATAAGAGAGATTTGTGTTTGACATTGATCAGCTTTTTTTGTATATATGTGACGTTTTGAGTGATTAAAATTTTATGGGTGAGATGTATGTTGAAATGCTTTTGAAAACTTCTTTCCGAATAATTTTCGCATTTGTCAGATGGTCAGAGCAGTAATTTTAGTAGATTTAGATTTTAAATGTCACATATATACTGCAGTTGTTGGACACCTTTAATTTTTTTGGTCATTTATATAATAATGCAGATGTAAGATGCGCACTGCTGTATTGTTTGTTTTTTGATGGACATATATCTGCTACATAAATTAAATGAGAATACAGTGGATTCTTCCACGGGAAACAGCTAGTCATGTAATAATCGTATGGTTTCAGCATGTTCATTTTGTAACCCAAAGAAAATTGTGTTTGTATTGTGAAATTTTCGAAGAAGAGAATAAAGATAAAATTAAGGTAATTATTTATTCTTTCCAACTCGTACTATCAATGTCCCAAATTGCAGTTTCAACGTCACAGATTCAAACTCGTTCCCAAACCTTCTCTAATCATTGTTAAGGAAGCTGTTAACGCAAACATTTTTTAAAAAGAATCTACCGGAGTGGGATTCGAAGCCATGACGACTTGATGCCTTGCGTGTAAAGTACTTCACGATTTAAAATGTTTGTTACATTTTATATAATCAAACGTGTTTTATACTAAAAGAAAGCCATTATCAAGAACCTTTTTTTCTATAGTGTTTTTTTTTCAATTTTTTTACGAAAAGAAGCGTAATATTGATCCTAAAATCTAAATAAACAATTAGAAAAAAGGAAATGCGTTTTCCAACCCAATTGAATTGAATAATATTGTATTAAAAATGAGATCCTTCTCCGTAGTGCTATTTTAGCACTCACCACACATCGTGCCAAAAAGGAAAAAAGTGGAATTTAATCTATCGCGCAATTTTTGCGTAGCAAAGATTGCGCGTGTTCAATCAGATGGGGGTCTTGGGGGACGCTGTAAGCCCCCCAAGTGGGGTCTGGGGCGAAGTCCCAGAAGCTTTAGCTTATTTACCTATTTCAGCACTCCAAAATGCAGCAGACAGGACCTTTACAAGTCCATTTCTTACATGTCATTTGAAAAAAAACAATCATAAAATTCTTAAATGAAAGCCAAATAATATTTTCAGAAGAATTAAGGCTAAAATTAGCCAGCAAAACTTCTTCTTTCTTCCACATCCAGAAATTTTTTTTGCAAGTTATGGGTGAATATAATAGCTTTTGAGGCTGTAAATTTGTGGAAACTAGATTCAGTAAAAAAGACATATATAATTCTTGTAATTCGGTAATGCAAAACAGTATATATTACTAATAAAAAATTTTCATATTTAATCTATTCAAAACATTTAATAACATGAAAAAGGAGGCCTGTAGGAAAATAAGCAAAAAACAACAACACAAAAATGCAAAACCCTGGTGACCACTAATAAAATGAGAACAAAAGTAAGGATATTAAGGAGAATTAAGAGACAAATTGACATTTTTTAAGGATATTTTGCTGCGAACGAGAATAAAAATAAAAAAAATAAGGAGAATTAAGGAGATAACCAATTTTAGTTCTCTATCTTTAATGTTACATACTATGTTCTATGATAAGAAAATTATACATATTATACAAATATATATACATATAAATTATGCCCTGAAAGATAGAAAATATAGGATTTCAGGTAACAGAGAAATATGTCTTATTTTACTGGTGATGAACAATCCATGAACACATTTCCAAAAAAGTTTCGATCAGAAAAAATAAGAAATAAGGAGAAATTAAGGAGAATAGCTAAAATTTCAAATTTTTAAAGTATATTTAAGTACTTTTAAGGACATTTTCTTTTTCTAAGGTTATTTAAGGAATTTAAGGAGGAGTGGTCACCCTGGGGCATATGTAAATAGGCTTTATTTGTATTATTAGATCATAGTAACAACAACATAAACAACAACAGATAAATACAATAAAATAAAAATGGCAAGATTATATAGCTAATTAAAAACAACCTTACAACACAATAACCTACAAAAACGAAAGAATTAACACTGATTTAGCACAACATTCAGTCAAAAAATATTTAGCCCTATTAGCCTAATAGCAAAAAGAACACTGTTTTTATTTTTCGGTAACCATTTCTGGCTCAGACTCTTAAAATGTTGAATCAAACTTGAAAATACCTTTTAGCTGTTATGCGATAAATACTTGAAATTTTTAAGAAAACAAAATCATTCAAGAACAGATATCGTTAACTACATTATTACACGTTTTTGTGTCCATCTGGATAGGGTTGTAATAAGTAAATATATATGCTAAGTCATGTTCGCCATGTTGGTAGAACCACAAACATTTTTCAATTCTATCAGCATGACAACTTCTTTAGTGAAAATGTGAAAAACGTTTGTCATTTCACCCATTAAATAAAGCCATGCCTTTTTCTTATTCGAATTGTATATAATTAGCACCATTTCCAGGAATTATTTCGATACGAGGCTCGAGATTTTACACCAAAACATCATAAAGTCTTGTCAAAGTCTTCCTCCCAAAACTAGTGTTCTCTTCCTTGGCCTTGTGGCATGTTAAAAAATCGTTTGGAAAGTGTCTACTGCCAGAAGCTTTGAATCTACAAAGGTAAACATACAAAGTTGTTACGAAGTCAACAAATTGTTATATACATTACACCTTTACCAGCTACAAAAAGTAACCAGCTGACTAGCTATTCGATTTATTGTGGTGTTATAAAATGTCTTGTTACTTAAATAAAAAAGAAACCCAAGACAACATAAAGCTCTTTTGAATTTGACACAAAGCTTTTTCAAATTTGTTGAAAGTGAAACTTAAAACAGTTTCATGTTCACACTTGCTAGCACAGCAATAGAAAGATTGTGTATCTACGGTGGCATATTTGTGCCACCTCGACTTATATTAAAATTTAACTCGTTTTCAAGTTATAACTCGAGTTATAACTTCTAACTCGAGTTATAACTTCTAACTCAAGTTATAAGTTATAACTCGAGTTATAACTTCTAACTCGAGTTATAACTTCTAACTGCAGTTATAACTTCTAACTCGAGTTATAACTTGAAAACGAGTTAAAGGTCTATAGAAAACTGCCGTAAATTTACCTAAAGTCGGCGAAAAGCACTCCACAGTCGGCGAGATGTGCTTCTCGCCGACTTTACCAAATTTTACGGTAGCCTATGGAGTCACTTGGATAGGCCTGAAGTATAAAATAGGACAAAATATTAAATCGGTACCGTAGCACTAGGAAAAATCTTACAGACTCGGCAAAGCACCGTGAAGGAGATACTGCTACAACATAATATAAAAAAGCGAAGTGAAAACGGAACCTAATTGTAACGATTCTAGAAAGCGCGGGGAGGCTAAATTTCTCCTTAGGCGAGTGCCGAGTTCGCCAATGTGTGAATCCGCCCCTGGTTATATACATTTTTTGTTTCGCTTATTACAGACTAATTCCATTCCTACAGAACCGCAAAGAAACACGTGGGAGGATGGGTCTTCAAAGGAACCATTTTGATAAGCAATTTTGCATCTTGTTTTATTTACGATGCTTCTTCAATTCTACAACATTTCAAGGTATTCTTTCTCATATTTTTTTATTTTCTAGAATCAAACCGTAGAAATGTTCGTTGCTTAAAACGTGTCGTTGTAAAAGAAGATGTCTTCGACCTTTTACACCGTGTTCATTATAAGCAGACGAAACATTTTGGTTACATGAACACCTATAAAAGGGTAAAAGTGTATTGATATTTTTTGAAAGCGAATCGAATATTTTAAACATATACTTCTCCCTGCAAATAAGCCTTTTTCAATAACGCCTTTTCATGATTAGCCGTGGTGGCAAAAAATCAAAACATTGCATGAAAACGAGGTTAGTTTAGATAAAGTTTAGGACGCTAAGTTGTTTACTTGCTGTTCTAACCTTAGTTATCAACAAATGTTGGTTTTATAATTTTCAACTGCCATATTATAAGAATCTTAATAGATAAAAGTATATAGGGGGTATTAGTAGTGGTGGTGTGACAAAAATTATGAATATTTATTGATATTAAGTGCGTATTTGTAGCAACTTTAATGTTGGCTAATAGGCAACAAACATATTGTTTCTTACTTCTCCAAAACGTTTACATTCTATACTGTAAGGTCTAATATGTTCACCTAGTTTACTGAAACATCATATAACTTAGGTTATAATTATTTTCCTAATGTATCGTTATTATTGTCACACTTCCCTGCTAATATGCTTTTACCTTACATTTATAATAAACATATTTTGTCTCAACCCAGTGTACTCAGTAATCACAAATTGTTATTGTTTTGGTTTGTCTGTTCAGTATTGTAGGTTTATCATTTCTTGAACATATTCGACAAACTTACAATACCAACCTCAAATTGTTTGTTGCTATGGTATCGGTTCTGGCATAATCAAATTTTTTCACAAGGTGAAGACACCACTGAATACGCTTCTTACGAAAATGTTTTTTGTCACAGCTCACACATTTACATAAATAAAAATATTTAGTAGGTGTAGTATAGCTCTCTTCTCTAAGAAAATAGATTCAAGGTTCTTAAAATTGCTCTTATTCTCTTTAGAATAAACTTGACTGGCCATGACTGGTTTATTTATCTACAATTCTCTTAGCTTTAAAGGAATCAGTCCCCCCCCCAAAATGCCTATTAATTCCCTTGCGTTAGTAACTATGTGAGTCCACGACACGCGAATCACGGGTCACTTTTTTATGACGTGGCCTTACGCTAAAATTTACTAACAAAATAAGTACGCCGCCAAATGAAAAAACAGGGGGTCTATTTGTCATTTATGCTACAGCGCCGTTCGCGGCCGTAATGTGTTAAAAAAATTAATTTTACCCCCGGTTTATCATGCGTGCCGTATCTCACGGAAATAAGTTGTTTATCAACCGAAAAGAGAAAACCGAAGCGAAGACGGTTGTCTCTTTTTCATATCTTTTGTATTCATTTTCTCAAAATTAAACGTGAAATTTTAATTTTAAACAAAGCATTCCAATGTTTACTCATCATGAGGTTAGCTTAAATTAAAAATTATTTCTTCTTCATTATTTCCCATTTTTGTGTTCTGGGACCGAGGTTGCTTACTTTTATAGAAAATCTATCGGATTCAAATATCAATGTAATTCGAATCTAAAATGTAAAAAAAATCTGTTGTTGTCGAACGAAGTTGGTGTTGTTAGTTAGAAATATTTTTTAAGAAAGCAAAAACGTACGATGATATTACATCACAAAGAGAATTGATTGAAAATGTATCAAACAATTGTATACGCTTCCAATTCGTTCTCTTTGGGATGAAGCGAAGTTTAGTCATCGAAGTAAAAAACTGATTGGACCTTTATCCAGAGAACGCTAGCTAGCTACCTATTGAGAAAGCGACAGAAAAGCAGGTGTGTTGATAGAGAAATGAATTTAGATGTATAACGATTTTTAGTCGTTTTAACTTTCAGAGCTAAATTTTCCCTTAAACATTAAATTCCTTGTGGTGTCTTGAGCCGGAAAATATTTCCTTTAAGCTATTTTTTGTAAGAATAAACTCTGAACATTGGGTCAGAAGTTCAAAATATCCTAAGAATATGTCCAAGCTTGTTTGTTTGTTCTAAATATAAAAATTTGTATGATGCACAAAATTGATCAGAGGTTTACTTTTTTATTGCATATCAAACAAACTGAACTTTTTTCTGTCCAAAGCAGTGGGCCGTTATGGAACAGAATTTTCCATTAGCTATAGACAGTTATAGCATTTTATTAAGACATTATATATTTTCAGGCCATAACCATGCTAAGAACATAATAAAGATAATGAGGATAGTATTTGTCAAAAAAGTTAAGAACATGGAGGCTGAAACGAAAACACACTATTCTTATAAAAACAGCGTGTATATCCTAAAGTAGAATTTATATAAACTGTAAAAAGTAATTTTCTGTTGTTACTGTTTTCAACACTACAGAGTGTGGTGATTCACTGTTGTTGTCATTATTTTAAACAAAAAATTCTTAAATTCTTAAATTCGAAAACATTTGCACTATTTGCGCTATTTTCTTGATACATAAAACCAAAATAATTGATTTTCTTGATTATGAAGTTTGGGTCTATTAGGCAAACTGTTCCATTAATATTTTGGATCGAAATATTGCGGTAGATATACAATATACGGAACTGATTCAAGTTTTTATTTTTCTATTTGATGAGTTGATAACTGTTGATTTCTTATATTTTGTGTAAAACTTTGAAAGGGTTGCTGTATGCAATAGACTGGAGATCTGATTTTGGTATGACGTGTTACAAACTGTACAGTGTGGAAATTTTGTAATAACCTTTCTTATATGACTTGGCCAATAGCCATCTTACAGTAGAATGCTTAAATTTACAGACCATAATTTTTACAAATCGTGGGTCAAGGGTACTTATGAGCACGCGTGCTTTTACCTTGGATGATGGCATTGCTATTATTACATTTTGTTGAATATATAACATGATGCAGACCAATATTCAGTCTAATACCACCAAACCAACATGCTCAGGATAGTCAAGTCATAATGTTATTTACAGTTGTTTTAAAAAATAAAAGATATCCAATAACAAAGAATAAAGTGTGTATTTATGTCAAACACATTGGTTAAAGCTCCCACGAGCTAGCTGTAACTGATGCTAACTAGTGTAGCTAAAATATAAAATCAAAATCAATCAACTTTAGCTAGCTGAACCCCAGAAAAGAATGTAAACCAGCAACTTTAATAGCCCAAGGGGAATAACATAAATGCATAAATTTCTATTTCTTCTATCTAAAGTTCATAATTAGCCCATTTGACAAGTTAATTTGAGAAATAATAAAAGTAAACAAACTATATGTGCATCACTTCGCTGAAAAATTAAAATTGTCTCTAAACTAACCTCGTTTTCATGTTAGTAGTTTATTCCGGATGTGTATTTTGCGGAATGAAAGGGATATTGAAATAGGTTTATTCATACAGAAAAATATGCAGAAGGCTTTATAAATAATTTAGTAGTGGGAAGAAAAAACTCTCATGAAGAAGATCAACCGAGTTGAATTTTAAACCAAGTTGACCAAAAGTCAAGTTGGTTTAAACCTAGTAGAGAGATAGGCACAGTTGTTATCATCCCAGGGGTTAAAGTGGAAAACCCTCCGGTTCTATGGAGATCAGCATAGTTTTGGGGTTCAAGCGTAAAACCCCCCGCTTCTTATGACATATATTACTGCGCATGCGCAAATAAATTCGGAAAATCTGACGGAATCCGACATAGTCCGCGCATGCGCAAAACTTCAACGCTAACCGACAGAAATTATGTCGGCTGCCGTCATCATGCGCAAGTGGAGTAAAATATTGAAAACTGTGCCAGCTTCTGTACATTTTAAAAAAATATTGATAAATAAAATGTGTATAAATAAATGAATGCCTCAGAAATATCCAGTGTTAAAGAATTGCATGATGCTCTTACCGATCTAGAGGAGGCTAGGACCATCAGAACTATTGAAGAGAATACCTATGTACTTGCGGTTATATTGGATAGGTTCAAGACACAGGAAATGTGTACCAAGGCAGTTGAAAAAAGCCCCATATGCTCGAGTATGTTCCCGAACATTTCAAGATACAGGAAATGCGTACCAAGGCAGTTGAGGAGTATCCCCTGGCGCTCGGATATGTTCCAGATCGATTCAAGACCCAGGAAATGTGCCATAAGGCAGTTGAGGGGTTTCCATGGAGCCTCGGGCATGTTCCAGGACGATTCAAGACTCAGGAAATGTGCAACAAAACAATTAAAAGGGATCCGCGATGCTCGCGTATGTTCCGAATCATTTAAAAACGCAAGGGATGTGTACCAAAGCCTCCGAAAAAGACTCTTGGATGTTAACTCATATTCCAGATTGCTTCAAAAACCAAGAGATGTGTAATAAAGCCATTATGTTTGAACCTTACATAATAAATTATGTCCCAGACAGATTCAAGACTCAGGAAATGTGCAACAAACTCGTTGAAGGACAAGCGTATATGATAAAGTATTTTCCAGATTGCTTCAAAACGCAGGAAATGTGCAACAAAGCAGTTGAAAGGGATCCCTGGATGCTCACGTATATTCCGGACTGGTTCATTACGCCTCAAAACTTAACATCTCTCTAATAATTTCAATTCACGGATCAAGACTACGTATCACCAGCGGAAAGCACAGAAAGCTAAAATTAAAAATGAACTACTTCCATTAACATGGCATCCAGCTCGATATTGGGATTGGTGTATGCCAGAGGACGAGAAGCAAGAGATCTCAAAATTGTGGGAGTAATCGTGATTTGAATCAGGGGGATACCCTAATTCAAAAAAGTTTATTGATAAAACATTTTTGTATAAATAAAATGAGTGTTAAGGAATGGCATGTCCCAAAACATCTCAACGATGAGGAGATGTGCATGATAGCTTTTAAAAAGAACTATCATATGCTCAAGTATATTCCAGATGACTTCAAAACGCACGACATGTGCATCAGAGCTTTTGAAAATGACCATTGGATGCTTGAGGATATCCCGGATCGACTCAAGACAAAAGAGATGTGTATCATGGCCGTCGAGAAGTATCCCTTGTTACTCGAATATGTTCCCAATCATCTAAAAACACAGGAAATGTGTAATAAGGTAGTTGAAGAAAATCCCTGGCTGTTCGAGTATGTTCCAGATCGATTCATGACCCAGGAGATGTGTATTAATGCTATTAGAGAGGAGCCCTATCTAATCCAATCTATTTCAAAGTGGTTCTGCTCACATTGATGAAATTTTGAAAAAAATATATATAATAAATGAAGCGACAACAATCAACACTCGACATGTTTATAGGGACGGCAATCACAATATTTATAACTGGCATTGGTATATCTCTACCGCTTATGACCATAGCTCTCGTACATGAAAGCGAAAGAGAGAAGGAGAATGATAGATTGATTAAAGACCTGGAGGATAGGGTTCATGATTTAGAGAAAGAGTTATTTCTTGGTCCGAAACTTATGTGAGGTTATACTTCACAAAACAACCAAAAAAGGCATGGAAGAGACAAGGCAATGCACAAAATGTAAACACTCCTTTCCACAAGACAATTTGACGAGAGTTTTAGTGTGTTGTAGTATGAAAAGGTTTATATAGTTGAGAAGAACTATATGAAATAAATGAACGCACTGCGAAAAGAAGCAAAATTATTGAAAATTCCTCGTTATTCTACACTGAATAAGGAAGATCTTGTTGAGGCAATCCGCGAAATCAACACAAAATCAAACCAAAATCAACACAAAATCAACACAAAATCAACGCAAACAGATGGTCCCTATTGCACATCCTGTGTTGAAATTGCATATGAAAAAAATCTTGAAAAATATTTGCAACAACTCGCTAAAAAATCGCGACGTATAGTACATGATGGCGACCTACTGATCGATTTGGAGACTGGTGTAGTTTTGTAGGAAATATATTTCCTATAAAACTTATGGTCTATATTGAATAAGCAGGCGGGGAATCTAAGTACCGCTGACATGCTGTACAGATTGAAGTTTTTTTTAAAATTCGTTTTTACCTTCCTGTCTACCTTTTGCAAGTAACTGGGCACGCTCTCGCTCATTTATGCTATTGACGATACGCTTAACTCGTTGGCGTATTTGCTCCTTTAGCACTATATATCGCTGTTTTTCCTGGATTATTAGACTGAATTCATAATCACTGATAACCCCATTTTCGATTGCTTTTGATATAAAATCAACGACAGAATTCAAGTTACTCTCGGCCAGTAGTCAGATGCTCTCATGTTTCTGTGATTTCACGCTTAATTTTTTTGAAGCATTCCTCAGGCCAGCCTGCCCGATTCCCATAGCTAATGCAATTCCTCCCATGGCAATGCATAGGGGAGCTCCAAATCCTGTTGCTAATGCACCAATTCCAACCCCCGTAGTGATAACATTTACACTTAATAGTCCATGGTCACAATAGCGAACCCAAGTACCATGCATCTTGAACTTTTTCGCGAGTTCATCACGCTCTTTGATTTCCTTACGTAAATATTGTTCGATCTCTTCAATCTTTTTTAATCTGTAGCCTTGACTTTCATCCTCTGGCTCAGGCGCACTTGGTGATAAGGTTGGATAAATTTCATAGTATCCATCTTCTTTATCTATTCTATTATTCTATAAGCAAGCGCATCGTTATTCGTGTAAAAGCTACATTTTTTTCAAAGTGATATTCGTCGGTCAGCATGAATTCGAGTCTATCCGTCGATCCGTTCAATGGAAGATAGATCGGTGTATCAAAATTCCAAGTAAGTATATCTCCCCAATTATCTAACTCTTTGGTAGGCAGCATCGCTAAAATCTTTGATTTTTTCCCATCAGGCAAGCAATCATCCTCATCCAGCTGGGGGCATATAAGGCGTAGTTCATGATATATGTCAGTTTTGTAGTATCCATCATAGTCGCCTTTCATATAATACTTTCCACCAGCTGGATCAGATAAACCCATGAGCTCTTAAAATGTTCTGTTAATAACGACCGTAAAACCATCCAACATACGGAGCCTGCAGAGGCCATTTTTCAACACAAAAATCTTAGCCTTTCCTTCAGCTTGATTATTAATATTAGCTGTCAGGTCTTCGATTTTATATAAACCGTTCATGATTTCAATCCGGGTAACCTTCTGATCGGGTCCCACTTTTCTAATCGTGAAATCATTATTACTAAATAGGTTCAACCGGGTAGCTCGAATGCTGCTCGATTATAGAGCGATCCTCATGCACTGCCCTAGGTAATCATAAAAAATAGTCGGGTTAACAATATCAGTGATATACAATTGTTTCATGTTTCTTATAATAAGAAACATGAATATTTACTCGTAAAAGCCCAAAGCAAAATACAAATCAAACAGGGGAGAATGGCCTCTGGGTATCACGAATCTTCAACATCAGGATCTGTACATATCAACAGAGTCACATATTCCTGTAGTATTCCCAGAGTTTAGTAAGTATGCCATCAAAGTTCCAACGACTCACCTTAACGATCCCGTTCGAATTAGATGGGATGGGCAAGCATTGGATTACTGGAATATTCAGGTTAATTTTGCAGCTCATTGCGCAACGACAGCATTAGGCATATCTGCCAAACATATGACAGGATCTTTACCACTTGTCAATTCTATCTTTAAATTTCACTTTTACTATCACATGCGTCGTATACTGGGGAGAATGAAAGTGCCCATGCTTTTTGACGATGGGTTTAGTCAATACAATAATCCTTATTCGACATCTGGATTTGCGCAAGTATGTCGTGAATACGGTGCAGATCCCCACGGTCTTTATAAATTTAAAGCAGTAGGTGCTTCACTAACCAACGGTGAATGGTGGCCACAAGTTGATGGTGATTATGCAAAATTTATTATGCCAACAACCAGGGTCTTACAGCAGAAGGTTTGACCAAAATTTAATGAAAGTGTTCGGGTATATGTGGTCTTGATACTTGGCTCACAGGCGGAAGCAAAAGCATCTTTGCTCGGTTCTGGTGCAGACAACTATACAGCGAGACAAATCCTGCTACAAAAGTTTGAAAGTATGGTGCTGCGGGGAGAAAATGTAGGGCAAGGTATAACACGTTTCCAAAAAGTGCTCCAATACGCTAGAACCCCAGTCAATTTTGCTGTTATGCCCAGCGTGTACATGTTACCATCAGACATGAATCTTCGTATTAGTAAAATTGAGGGTTATAATAATAATGTCTTCAATGCACCTGCAAATGTAAACGTTGGGGTTCAAGTCGATCTGAATAAGATGAAGCCTATTGTGAAACCGAGGACACTCCCGAAGCATCGCCTATCGACTAGTGGCTCCGCAGGAGCACCACAGGCAAACCACGTGATCCCTAAGCACAAGACAATACTCGCTAAGCACAAGACAATACTTCCTAAGCACGAGCTACTAGAAGCAGAGCAACATGCAGATAACAAGGCTGTACTAGTTACGACCGGAGTAGCGGTTATTGTTGGTTATATATGGTTTAAAAAATGAGTTGAGAGCGTCCAGCGAAATTTGTGTTTGTCAAACACAAAACAACATGGAAGAGACTAGGAAATGCACAAAATGTAAACACTCTTTATCTTTAGACAACTTCAGGGTGAGCGGACGTAATGGACAGCAGACGAAATGTTGCATCAGGTGACTGGATCTTAAAAAGACATCAACACAACGTAACAAATGCCTACACAAAAAACAAAGACGACACTGCCCCATATGCGATCGCCCAGGCTATCTACATATGCTAATTCTAGTCAGAATACGCAACGCCCTATCGTGGGATACAGAGATAGCTTCCCAGGAATATCTGGGATGCGACATTGTTACATTTATGAAACATATCCAAGCACAGTTTAGAGGCGGCATAAACTGGGGAAACCAAGGGCAGTGGCAGTTTGACCACAAGATACCGATAAAATACAGAGAGAACGGGGTATATCCTAATGAGGAAGAACAAATCGCAAGACTGCACTACACCAACATGCAACCCATGTGGGTTGCGGATAATCAAACGAAAGGTCATCGATATATCTTTGAATAGAGTCGTGTTAGCATCAGCATGATATGTAGTCTAGTGTGTTTGATCAACAAATTAGACTCTATCTACTTTATTTACGATCTTTTACCTTTGCTCCTACCGATGTATGCTACAACAATACCAACATCAACTGCAATTGCCATGTATAGGTGCTTGGCTGCAAATTCGACAATTTTTGCTGCCACTCGAAAAAAGAATGATACTACCGTCCCTATGATTCCAGGAAGAGCCGCACCAGCTTTCCCTGCCAGATACTTTAAAAATTTTCCAAGTCTCTCCAGTTGTTTTTGAACAAACCCTTTACTGGCGCTACCACCACTTCCTGCCGCCGCAGCACCCGCTGTTCCCCCTGTCGCTGCTAGCACAATGGTGGATATGAGTAAACCAACAGCGGAAACAATGCTTGCTATAGTGATCCCTTGTTCCTTGAACAAGATCTTGAGTTTTTCAGTGAGTGATGTATCATCTCCCACCATTTTCATTAGTGTTTCCTTAATAGCGGTGAGCTGGCCCTGAATCTTGGATGATAGTAAGCCATGAGCCGCCCATGCTGCTTCTTTTTAATCCTGTAGCTGTAGCTTGTTCCAAATCTCTTGTTGTTGTTCAGAGACACCGGGCTGTGCTTTCTTCATCTCAATTTTCTCTATCTCACTATCATAAAAAGTTATTTTACTTGTCAATAGTTTCAAGCTCCCCCTCACTGTTTGAATTTCTAGGTTGAGCCCTTTTCTTTCACGTTCCGTAAAGACCTCCCTCTCCCCATTAGATTATGCCTCTGATATGAGGCTCTCCGTTTCATCTAGGACATTCCCTGCTAAGGACGTCATTTCTATAAATTCCATCTTCTTTTGGGGCTGATCTATAACAGCCTTCTGTTTTAAAGAATCTATATCATTCCCGATTTTCTGACCGTTAACCTTGACCCCCTTATTGGGTGTAGTAGTAGTATAAGTTGTGAAGCCTAGGCCCTTTACGATGTCTACCTTTAGGTTCGTCTTTATTACACCGACTGTACGAAACTCACCGTCGTCTCTATACACCATGTCAGTTATATCTATTTTCTCGGGGGGGGGGGGGGGGGGATAAGCAGCCTATTTCCCCTCTTTCTTAGCTTAAAGATAAGGCTATCTCCTTTCAGTTCAAAATCATCGTAATGCCTCGCATTCGATACTATTCCCCCCTTCGCAAGATGTTCATAGAGAGAATCGACCTTTAACCTCTTTCAGCTGCCTTATTGTGTTGTACTCACCCATCTCTATTTCTTCTGGTGCTTGCGTTGAACTGGTACCAGGCTGGGCAAGGTCCTTGGGTTTACTGAAAGATACATCATCAGTATCATCTGGAATATTTTCCTGAGGTGTAAAATCGTCACCTTCATATGTTGGATTATCCATTTTATTTTAACGAAAAACAACTAATAATAAACTAATGAGTAACATATTTGGAAAAACACTTGACCCAACAGCAGAACTTAAAACAATGTTCGGAATTAAAGGCAAACGGACGAGTGTGAGAGTTAGCCATGTCCCATCTACGATTAATCAGAATGAGGACTTGTATGTGGATGTTCCCAATATGGGACAGAATGATGTTATTTTTCCTGGAAGTCTTCGGTTATTATTTGATCTGGAGCTAACTGGTACAAATACGAAGCGTACTATCGTGAACAATATCGGTAAGAGCCTGGTACAAAATCTGAGAATCGTACTAAATGGTAACAAAATTCAAAGTATTAACGACTACAGAATCCTTGCTGTCTACAGAAATCTATGGCTATCGAAATTTGAACGTGAAAATAACTTGATTGAGGAGGGGATTAATCCAAATGATGGTACTATTCGCGCCCTACAAGTTAAAGCGAGCGATTATGCAGGTAATATCGAAGAAAAAGCGATTGCCGCAGCTTACGGAAATACGTTCCGTATTCCGCTTGGAAAAATGTTTGAATTAACCAGAGACCGTCCGTTTTATCAGCCTGGGTTACATGATAGATTGCAATTCGTTCTCCATTTTGCATCGTATTCAGATGTGATCAAAGATGCAGGTACGGCGGCCTCGGGATCTACTGCGCCAAAACCAGCGGACGCAACGTACAAGATCAGCAATATTGCACTAGAGTTTGAAAAGGTCAATCATGAGGGTCTAGCAAATGCAATGGTATCACGGTACAATCTCCTAGCACTACCCTTTGAGAGAGTACTTCGAAGCAAAGTTATTACAATGAAAAAAGAAGATACCAGCTATAATCTCCAAATTGATACACCCGCAAAGAGTTTAAAAGGTGTCCTATTGTTGTTCATAGACCCATCGAAGGTTAAAGCTTACTCCGGGGCGAACGAGGTGTTCTAAAATGCAAAGATTGAAAAAATATCAATCACTGTCGAAGGAGAGCCCAATGAATTATACTCGCATGCCATGCTTGGAAAGGATCATTTTAAGCAACTTGTGAACCTCTTCGGTAGTCATGACTCTGAAATTACTATAGGTCAGTGCCTAACTGAGAGATACGCACTTTTTGTTGAATTTAGATCATCTCCTGATCATAGTCCACATGATAGTGGAAGACCTCTTCAACGTTTGAGTGACGGTATAACTCTACACATGACAAAGAAGGACAACGGAACTGCAGATATCCGCTGCTACGTCTATTTGCTGAGCGACGCTCAATTAAATATCACAGGAGGGCGATTTCATAGCATAGAATATTAAAGTACGCTTGAAGTCGCAAATCGCTTTCAAATAAATGACTCTAGATATAGTGAAAGAGCCCCATACGGCGCTATTTTCAGGCCCGACTAGTTGCGGGAAAACACAACGTGTCCTTGATCTCCTCGAAACTGAGTACAAAATATTTTTCACAACATAGTTATTCTATGCCCAACTATACAATGGAATAGCACTTACCTTGAGAGATCCTCGCTTTGGTGCTGGTGAAGATACGCTCTTTATCGTTGACGATGTGATAGCGGACAAGAATCTCGATAAAACTCGTAGAGTATTGATACAGCTAGCTGTCTCTGGAAGGCATCGAAGGCATAGTTTATGGGTGCTTACACAGAGATATAAGAAGATACCAATAACGGTAAGGGATGAGATGAAGACGCTTTTCGTATGGTACCCAAAGTATCAGAACGAATTTGATCTCATTCACGAAGAAAACGATGTTATTTCAACTAAGGAAGAAATTTCCAATATCAAGGCTCAATTGAAAAAGTCAAAACATGCGTGTCTATACGTAAGACTGGAGCACCCCAGAAGCTATAAAATTCTCGATCGCGAAGCTCCGCGCAAGGCGCAGTGAATGGTGGTGCTCCTGCGGAGCCATTGCTTTTGCGGAGTCGCTAGGCGATAGGCGATTTTATGGATCGATTTGGTAAGTTTTGTATAGATTCGTCCATACAACAAAATTTCGGATTCCAAAAAATTACAAGATAAAAATGTCTCTTGTAATCCAGGAATCCTTTAATTTTAATATCGAGACTCTATTCGATAGACAATTACGGCCTCGTTTCAAGCTTGTCGATCTCGGTAGATCCCTAGGGATTCCAAATGTTAGGCAGTATAGCCTTGATCACCATATGATAGCATCGCGGGGAGAAATAGAGGGGGTAGTCGCCGACTACGTCCGTGGTAGCTCGAAAAACTCCACCGATCTGTTCGTCACATTCGACGGTGCCTTAGAGATTGTGCGTCGTTCCAGAAAACCCAAGGCGGTACAACTTACCAGGTGGCTTGCAAAAAATGGTGTTGAAAAATTCGAAGATGAGCTTAAGAAGCGAGATCAAGCCATTGAAGAACAAGATGCTGCAATTGCACTCCTCGAGGATGATCTTGAAGACAGAGATAGACAGGTTGTGGTGCTGGAGGACGACCTTGAGGATAAAGACCGACAACTTGCACTACAGAGCCCGGAAAATGCGGTGATTCGAGAAATGTATGTTCCACGTGCGCAATATCGTAGGAAAGATAACGTGATTATGATTTATCGCAAGCATACCACACAGGACGACGACTTTCATCATCATCTGCCATACTATTGTGCACGTATTCAGAGAGGTGCCATCCCTAAAAAACAACGATGGTTCCGTGACAACTTTCCGAATTCTGAAAAGATTGTCGTCATAGATAAACCCAACGGCATGCACGCCTTTAATAGATTTGAAGAGGATGGGCATGTGGAGCGATATCAATGTCACTTCAGACGTATCGATCTTACTCGAGATGACTTGTACGATCTAGGTGTTCCAGCACTGGAGGACTAATATTCTTGTAACTCTGATGATTTACAAGAGATAAAAATGCGGTTAGGTGACGCTATTACTGATCTCCAAGTTGTGTACAGATCTGTCCATAACTTTGAATACCATTTAACCACTAAAAACAAAGAAAAAAAAGCGATGGGGGCATACGTACAACAATTACAATTTAACAATAGCTACAATATCTCTGTACCTGTGCTAAAATGTTGTATCAAAGCAGGGTCACTTACTGGTTATTGTCCGCAATGTTTAGAAAAGTTTACCTTTCGAAATGGACCATACTACGAAGGATTTGAGTATCCAACTGATGAAGAGCTTTTACATAGAGTAGCATCAGGAAAAAAGGCATGGGCAACATTTCCAAGGCTTGATATCGACCTGGAGTTAGAGAATGCTATAAAGCGCCTAGGGCTGCATATGGTTAGTGTGGATGTGAACAAATACGGTATTATCTGTTATGAAGTAATCAAAAATGAAGAAGCAAAGCTATCAGATTTAGCTGAATTGGAAAAGATAAGCGACATCCTAGGCGTTCATATACCAGATAGACTGCTGGTTGATATCGACCTTGATAACGAGCCAAATGTTATTCAAGGCATTGTGTATGGATACCCTTTTTACACTTTACATCCTTATGATTATCTACGAGATCCAGCTGAAGATAATCCAGATGAAGATGATTGGGATGAAGATGATTGGGATGACGATGATCAGGATGACGATTAATGCATCTACTCAAATTGTGTTCATCCAGTAGATAGAGTCTAATTTGTTGATCAAACACACTAGACTACATATCACCATTCTTTTACATAGTCCGGAGGTATTTCGACATCTTCTGGTACTACCATTAATTCTTCTGCAACAAAACTACGGTCAGGTCCATCTTTCAAGTAATACAAGACACGACTATTAGGGTCTGCTACAATACGATCCAGTCTATACGTCCTTTTACTCCAAAAAGCGTCGGTTGCACGTCTCCTTGCATCTCCATGCTCTTCTCCAGGTTGTAACAAATATAAATACAACCCATCCTCTGGTAGTGGTTTTTCCTCAGGGAACTCTTCACTTTTCACAAGTGACACTTCGTCCAGCTTGATGGCTTTTGATGGTTTCATTCCAATCATTGCAGTCTTGGTATTATTGAGATTCTTCACTGTAGTGTACAGGTGTTTCACCCATATTTTACTTGGCTCCTCAATGACTAACTCTTGCGCGTCTTGGGGTTTGAAAAGTCTTTCCGCAAGCACTTTGTTATAAGATTCTACAAAGGCTGTAAAGGTGTGATGATATTTGGTTGTAGCTCGTTTAATCTCCACCCCTTTACCTTCCAAAAGTTTTGTTACATCTGATTTAAATTCTGAACCATTATCACATTGAAAAATTGTAGGATAGCGTAAAGGTCCCTTTTTGTAAATATCCTGGATTCTCTCTGCAACCTCACTAGCTTTTTTCGTACGTAGAGGTCTCGCTACCTTATATCTTGAAGCGACATCGATCCCTGTAAGTATATATTTGTACGTGTTCCCACCAACTTTGTCATGTGGCATATACAACATATCAAACTGATGCATTTCATTCGGTTTTGTGATAGTAAAATGGGGATAATCAATCTTTTTTGGCCCTCGAATATGTCGTAGCCATAGTAATTGCCGAGCCAGCCAATGTTTGACTTTCTTTTTGAATAGTCCACTCTCCTCAGCGAGCAATTTGATAGCTTTTCTACCAACCCAAAGATGTTCTGGGTTGTAGTAAATACTACTCAATTTTTCTACCTCTTTTTCTGTAACAATATGTTGCTTTGCTAGTGACTTCTTTACTTTTGACATGTTTATTACATGTTAAAATGTGTATTTTTTTTATTACAAATATTTATACGCTGCAAACCCCAAAAGAGCTAGAGATCCTACAATGAACGTGATTTCACCGTCCTGTTGATGTTTGGAAGGCACATAATTATCAATCGTGGCGATATAGTATTCTCTCATCCCTTCATCAAGAGCTTTCAAACCCTCTGCCGCTTGCCTCTTTAGCTCTCGTTGTTTATTATACCAATCAATTTTTGCTTGACGATCCCTTACCCATTGTGCGTGAGCGGCTTGTAGTTGTTCTATAGCTTTATCATGTCTTTTCCGTTCTTCTTCTCCATGCCCCGAGAGCTTACTAAATAGAAAATTAGAGCCGGAAAATGCTAATGCATTAATTGCGGCACCAGCTACAAGAACTCCAATAGTTGCCATGTTTGTGTATTCTTTATTCTTTATTCTTTATTTTTTGGGAACAATGCTTGCTGGAATCCATCCCTTCTTCACAGCCATTTCCCGACTGGCGCGACCTGCAGCAAAATATCCTGTCGTTTTCAACACGTCGTCCATGTCCATTTTTGCAGAAGGCCGTGTAATCCCTAGAAATTTCTTACCTGCCAGGGCATACCCGAGGGTGAATCCAAGATCGACCAAGGTTTCGTATAACATATCAATTATTTATTTCTCGTACGGTGTAACGTTTGACATTTATTATATAGTTAACGCATTTTAAAAATGTCTTTTTGGTGTTGAACTTTTTTGCTAGCGCAGTGCCCTTGCGGAGCCTCAAGGCGATCTGCGACTTCAACAGGAGGCGGCTGCTGCTGCTGTTTAAAAAATTTATACCAAATACCAACGCCTACTATCACAATAACCGTTACTGCTGTTGCTCCTAACATAGCGCTAGAACTTGATGAGGTACTTGCTGATGTACTTGACGAAGTACTTGAGATTGAACTGTCTCCAGAAGAGTGCCTCAGTTCTTCTTTCCTTTTCTTCATCAGTGCTGCTAAC
This sequence comes from Hydractinia echinata, assembly GCA_030067915.1. Lineage (NCBI taxonomy): Eukaryota > Metazoa > Cnidaria > Hydrozoa > Anthoathecata > Hydractiniidae > Hydractinia > Hydractinia echinata. The sequence goes on along the minus strand of JASGCC010000177.1, from coordinate 78,703 downwards.
TTGTGGCCTTGTGCTACTCGACCTGGATGCTTTACTGTTTTTGTTATTATATGCTGTTCTGCACCCTGTTGTGTACTGTCGCTCATTTATTATTATTATTAATTTATAGAAGATGTACCTCTATAACATTAAAATCACACACTATTCTCGATAATTCAAACCATATTTCTTATATAGATATTGCAAATTCTTTACACCTACTTCCAAATCACAGACATGCGCTGGGAACCTAGCTGCAGGCGGAGTGAGTATAATTTTTTGATCCATCCGCAAACCATGACTGAGCGCTGTGTTAAAACTTGGCGTAGCTATCAATCGAGTCACGCGTGCAAGGCATATTGATCATAAAATTCATGTAGGCCTAGACTTACTTTTGACAGTTTATTCCCCATTATCTTCTTCTTCTTCATTTTCTCCGTTTACATTTTTTTTGGACAGTACCGTAGTATGATTCGCAGTGAAAAAGTGGAGCTAAAAATTTACCAAATGTAACATGAAACAGAATACCGAGGTCGGTCATTGATTCCTTAATAATGGGATCGTTATCGATATCTTCCCGCAATTTTTGAACAGAGTCGATACAAATCAGGTTGCTTACATCATTTGAATACAAATTTACTACATGGGCAGATAATGCCTGGCCTGTTTTTTTTCCTTTTTCCTGAATTTCTCGTTGAATATATTCGGCATATGCCTTTTTGATCGCATCATCTGACGCCTTGTCTTCAGTACATTTCTTCGCTAAAAGATGTGCTTTACCTTCCCTGATTACATCTTTCAGGACTTGGCGTATATCGATTGGTTTTTCCTTATTTATCACCGCTTCTACAGGAGTGGTATCAACAACATCAAATATGTTAGCAATCTCGCTCATTCTGTTTATTACATGTCTATATTTTAGAAAACAGAATAAAATCATGAAGCTCAGCATAAGCAGCAATACGTAAGGTAGAGCGACTGCGCATGCTATAGCAATATCTAAACAAACTTCCATTTATTGTCTAGTGTGCTTGATCAAACACACTAGACTACACTCTACCACTACTTGGAGATATATCGATGACCTTTCGTCTGATTATCCTCAAGCCACATGGGCTGCATGTTGGTGTAGTGCAGTCTTTGTTCTTCCTCACTAGGGTATACCCCTTCCTCCCTATACTTTAGTGGTATCTTGTGATCGAACTCCCACTGCCCTCGGTTTCCCCTGTTCATGCCTCCTTTAAATTGGGCCTGGATATGCTTCATGAATGTAACAATGTCGCATCCCAAATATTCTGGAGAAGCTATCTCTGTATCATACTTTAGGGCAGCGTGTATTCTGGCTCGAATTAGCATATGTAGATAGCCAGGGTAATCGCAGTTATGGCAATGGTTCCTTTCCTTTCCGTGAGGGCACCTTGTACGTTCCCTTGAACCCTTCTTTATATCGAGGCATTTAATGCACCTTTTTGTCAGCTGTCCATTACGTGGGCTCACCCTGAAGTTGTCTAGTAGCAAAGAGTGTTTACATTGCGTGCATTTCTTACTTTCCATATCTTTTGTGTTGTTTTGTGAGGGTAGTACTTTTACAAAACTTTGGACAGCCCTTTTCAAAAACAAAACTCCCATGGGAGAACCCTCTGGGTTTTTTATTCTTGTTGTTGATGTTGTTTGAAACCCAGAGGGTTTTTTTAATGTCTATGCTGTACTACGCATTAACGAACTCACCTTTTTTAAGTGAGAACTTTCAGAGACCGTTCCTGCACACCGACATTTTGGCACATTTTTTCCCAACATGATACAACCAACATGGCACAGTGTGGTACAAACCGGGGCGAGACGGTCGCTTTCAGGTAAGGCGTGCTCTCGCCCGCGCACCCCTATCCTTCCGCCAGGACTAAGACCGGTACCACAATTCTACTATAATTCGAATTTCGTATAGGGGGGTTCACACTAGAATTTTAAAAGCATGCTATAAATTTAAAGCACGATTTAAGCGTGCTTAATAATGTGAACGCATTTTTGCTTTATTAAAATACCTTTGAAATTATGTTTACTTGCTTTAAACATGCTTTAAATAAAGCAAAAATAAAGAGTGCTTCGAGGCACTCTTTATTTTTGCTTTAGCTGCTATAAGTGCATGAAACAATAGAATAAAAATTATGCACAAATATTTGAGTATTAAAAGTGAGGATTTTGAGCGGGTATTATGAAAGTGAAAGTTCATTCGTATGTGAGAATAACAACAACATGAACGTTTCGTTTTAAATTTTGTTTACAACTCTCCCTTTGATGTTACCGGCAACTTGCTTTAGTCAAAGAATGCTTTATTTTTATACTAAGCATGCTTTATTCTAGTGTGAACCCCCCCATTTGAGTATTAAAAGTGAGGATTTTGAGCGGGTATTATGAGAGTGAAAGTTCATTCGTATGTGAGAATAACAACAACATGAACGTTTCGTTTTAAATTTTGTTTACAACTCTCCCTTTGATGTTACCGGCAACTTGCTTTAGTCAAAGAATGCTTTATTTTTATACTAAGCATGCTTTATTCTAGTGTGAACCCCCCCATATAAGGTAGGTTTCCATACGACTGCATTTTCCGCTCGAGCGTAGAAAGCTCGGGAGCATTTTTCTCTTGAGTTTGAACTTAATGGAAACCAATTTTCCGCTTGAGAGAAAGATGTTCCGAATAAAATGGCTGCCGTAAACAGAAAAAACCTTTGGCTACGAAATTTTAAAATAATAACAACAATGTTTTTATGGCAGCGAATTAAAAGTAGACGTAACAGGAAACAACAACTAAGATGAGAAAACTTTTTCATGAAAAAGGGGAAAGTTATTATTTATTGTTAGTTTATGAATTTAACTTCCAATGGCCCCCCAACAAGCAGTTGATTTTTGTGGTTTTTAGGAAGATTTGAAAAGAATTTATGAATCCATAACTTTTGTTCACAAATTCAATGAATAAAATGGATTGCGCAATTGTTTACGTTTTCTTGAATTTCATTGGTTAAAAAGCTCGAGAGAAAAAATACGCGCTGAAAAAGTTGAATGAGTTCAACTTTTTGAGAGAAGCTCGGGAGCATCTTTTTACGTTGGGTCAGCGGTCATTCTACTTCATTGCGCATGCTTGTGGGAAAAGCTCTTGAGCTTTTTCCGCTCGACCGGAAAATGCAGTTGTATGGAAACCTACCTTTACTCTTTCAGTATCACCTTGAGTATTGCACGCGTGGTAAATCACGCATCACTGAGCATCTCCTTTGCGTATCATGCAGAAAACCCTTGATTATTCAAAAATGTTTAAAACATTTATGAATAGATGAGGCAAATGAGGTTTGATCTTGTTTGATCTTGTTTTTTTAGATATCATACACAAGTTTGTGAGAAAATTTTTATACTTTATTGTATCCACGGGCTAGGGTTGGGATCAAATATTTTTGCACAAGTCTGTTATCGTCGTCGCGATTAAGAGCAATTTTATTGCTTTTTACAGTATAAACCTGATGATCTTTATTCTGGATGAGGACCTGACTTTTGTAAAGGTTTATACCATCTTCTAAACATTTTTTATAATCGTCAAATGTGATTGATTTTTTCACGACGCATTTTTTAACACCCTTACATCTTTTATCTTCCTTTTCCTGAGTTTTATAAGCATATAGCTTTAACCGTAATGCAATAAAGGATATCATGATTTTTCCCAGCTAGTTCGTCCTTCATCAAACCTACAACCTTCTTGTTCTTACCAATAGGAAGTGGTCTATTATCCTCCTTCCTATATTCGCTCGTGTCAAATCTGGCTTCGACATCAGCAGCAATATCCAGGTAAAAATCAAAAGTTTTTATGTGATAAACAAAACTATCGGTATCCATATAGCAGAGTTGCTGCTTGCTCCCGTATTTCGGCTGCATATAATCATAATGAAATTCATACATGATGAGCTTGCTCAAATCTAAAATTGCCTGCCCAAGATATACTGGTTTATTCAATCCCATTAGATTCTCGCTAAAACGACGCCCATCTTTAAAATTTGGCTTCATTACATATTTTTGATATGCTTTTTCATTTGTAATAAGTTTCATATCGCGACGATTCCGTATATTTTCCATGGTTTTACCGAACACGGCTAGGTTCATGTGTTTAAAAAAATCCTTTTCAAAGCTGTTCTTTGCGGCAGTCCTCAGTTCTGTGTTCATATCAATGTAAGGCTTAAGCCACGGACTCTGCTTGAACTGGATGACTCGATGCACTTTTTTGAGAATTAGGCCGTGCTTTATAGCTTCGTGAAGAGCTCTGATATGCACAACATAATTTCTCTTATTATTAAGGTTTGGTACCAATTTTTCCACCTTGACAATCTTCATTCGCTCTGGTAAAAATGGCAGCTCGTTGTGCTTTTTATGAAGCGTGTTCGGATAATCCACATCTACTTCCAATAGGTATCCGTGCTTATTTTTTTCTACCAGTTTTGAGATCCTTTTGGGTGTAAAATCATCTACATTGGTCACCCATTTAAAATCATGGGTTGGTAAGTCCTCACCCATCGCCCAACCGTAAAGGTTGTTAGCATCGAGATATTGTAAATACGACGATTCTTCGTTATCATTATATTGATCACCCATGTACTTGTTGTTGGCTTTGGCATAGCGATGAACAGCTTGCACAATACCACCTCGAATACCCTTTTCAAACATCAGGTACATTAGGAGCTCCAACCGGATGCCTGTTTGTTTTAAAACTATCGATAAATCGTAGGGTAATTTTCTTGATCACCTGGTTTCCATCTGAATTAATAATTCCAGCGAGAGGTACGGGGACATTTATGCTAAAGGTGATATACTTTTCCTTGTTTTCTGCAATACAATTGGGATGTGATCAGGGATTCTGTATTTCAGATTACAATTGTTGTGCGCCGCCCCTCGATAAAGACCTGTGTAATGGCAATGATCTCGAACTTTTCGGTTTGATGGATCACCAAATGGTTTCATACAAATGTGACACTCAGATACATCTTTATGTTTATTTTCTTCCTCTGGTGTGATTACCATAGGTTTCTGTGGAAACATGTTATACAACTGCCTAGCCTCATTTTCCAAGTGGGATACAAATCTCTCCACGCAATCTTTTCCACGGTATGTTGTCAATGGATATGGTACATCACCATATGCAAATGTGCTGTATGTGCAAAATCCACATGGAATATGCTTATTCAACTTCTTTGTTTGTGTTTCTCTTGCATCATCCTTCATTGGAATTAAAAGACTCTCAAAATCCGCATAAATAGCAAAAGGTACCTTGAATTGCATCTGGGCATCGTTATATTGCAACCATTTTTCACTTTCCTTTGGCATCGTATTTTTAACCGCCTCGTGATCTTTGCAATAGTTATAGTGCTTGTCCCTAGATTCTACGCAATTCAAGCCCTGCAGGCAATTTAGGCAGAAATGCATCGCTTTGTGGTCCTTATAATTCTTGCTGCCCAACAGCCTTGAGAGAATTTTGATGCAGGTATAGTGCGTATTTTCATTATCCGTAATCAACAGTAAATTTATTTGTTTTTCACGTGATGCGTTGTAGTCTGACCTCCGCAAAATATTTATGCTGCTTTTTCCAGATTGATATAAAACGTTGACCGCAAGATTGGGGTTGTTCTTTTCAAATTTTAATATATTTTTGATGGCTACCGGAAATTCTAAACCTTCCCAGTTATATTTATATTCATCAGCAAGGTCTCGTAATTTAGATATCCTTTGATGGCTTTTACCAATCTCTTCATGATGTAATGCTGCGATGACAGCCCACTTAAAACATTCTTCATCGTTGATTTTGGGGTTGATGACAGCCTTTTTTACACTTATCCAAGATGGTAATTCAATATATGAGCATCCTCGTGTAAGCTGCAATTTATGAAAGTCGATATCCAGGTGCATGGTTCGATCGATGGCAAACCCACTTGTGGGTGGCGCTGGATTTTCCACATGTATTTTAATTTGTGCAAACATATTATTCACTAGATCATTTATGTTATTGCCCTGAAATACCTGCATGACGTTGCTGTTAAATACCTTTTCAACCCTTGCGTATGGATCAATGTCTGAATATAGATGATGTAAATCCTCCGCTCCCCCTAGATCTTCCGCATCAGGTTGAAAAGCAAGCATGATCTTCTTTTTCCACATGATCCACATAGACAACTGCACTTTGGCGGATCCCATATCTTCCACTTGTTCTACAATCAATTGTTCCACATATGATCTCACCCTTGTTATGTATCCATCAACGTCAGGTTTTTCAATGCCAGGTATTCGAAAACTTCTAAAAGTCTTGTGTAGTGCATGTTTATGCTCTCGAGGGGTAATCGGTTCTTCATATAAGTCGTCCCGGACGTCTTCGACGTGGTCTTCCTGCGCTTCATATTCAATTTCATCATGTAGTGTTGGACTAATTCGTTTTTTTATTCCGTCCTTCATTTTGTTGTAATAATCGCTAACAGTATCCCGCACACTCTGCAATCGAGCGGTAAGAGCATTGGTGGTTGATGCTACTGGTGCTGATACAGCACTGTATATTGCACTGATTGCATTTCTAAACCAACTCATTTTATCTCTTTTATTATATACAAATTTTATCAATATTTTTTTATAATGTACAGAAGCTGGCACAGTTTTCAATATTTTACTCCACTTGCGCATGATGACGGCAACCGACATAATTTCTGTCGGATGCGTTGAAGTTTTGCGCATGCGCGGATTATGTCGGATGCCGTCAGATTTTTCGAATTATTTGCGCATGCGCAGTAATATATGTCATAAGAAGAGGGGGGTTTACACTTGAATCCCAAAACTATGCTGATCTCCACAGAACCGGAGGGTTTTCCACTTTAACCCCTGGGATGATAACAACTGTGCTAGAACGAATAAACATCTATCTCTAGTAGTCCTGCGCATATTATAGTAAACCAAGTTAACTATTTCGAGTTTTTGTTGTTGTTTTTTTAACTAAGTTGACCCCATGCATCAATTTAACTCGCTCCATTGTACTTCGTCAGGCTAAATTGGGTTCATAATAGGCTTAAGTGATTGATGAGACTTTTAAAGGTAAAAAGATGTATTTTTGAAACTAAAATATATGTACAAAGATTTTACACTTCAAGTACAAAAAGAGTGTGTGGTGGCTGAAATTCTTTTAACAAACTCTTTCACTTTGGCGTACTTGAAGCCGTTTTTCAGGCAATCGTAAAACTTTACTTTGCCGTCTATGTTCAACAATGAAGTGTAGTGAGCTACGCTTCCTCTACGGTGTAACGTAGTGCCCATCATCCATGTATACCTGGAATTCGAAATAAATTACTATGAATGTGATCATGATAAAATAATATATAGCATCCTTATACCTGAAATAATTAACGACGTTTGTAAAACAAATAGGGAGAGTCGATTAAATTTTGCAAACCTGTCAAATTAACTATCAATTTTAGTTACCTTTCTCCTTCCGGAAGGATGATTTTCATCCAGATTGCCCCTAGGCGCGCGTGTTCCAGGTCTCCAGCACGGTCCCTCTGCCCAGTTTTATATTCGCTACTCACAAACTGTACATTACGCCGCTTACCCGAGGCGCAATGGTTCTCTCAACCAATTAAAATCTCACCATTGCCTTTCACATACCAATTATATTTACCCATAAAATCACGTGACTTAGTCTTCTTAAACAACGAGAAAGCACATTTTTTTCCTTTCCTTATTCACCTCGCTAATCATCGCACGTGGTTTGTTATCGATCACTCACCAAAACTGTTAAGCATGGCCAACAAACAAATCGAAGAAGAATTATATAGAGGTAACCCTTTTGTCATAAACAGACCCTTCATAATGACCGACCGCTAACACCAGGTCGGGTTGTTTTGATTCAATTTCACTACCCGAGCAGAAAGCGGTATAAGAAACAAGTCCTGTGCGTCTGATGAAGCCCTTGTTTCTTAGGTCATCCCTTTACCCACACAACATCCTTTCTTTACATACGATACTTCGAATTCTCCACTGGAGAGTTGGGACACCCAATCAAAAAAGATGATTAACAAAGAATGCCTAATATGTGCCTTTAGTTTAGCTTAATTAATGCAGCATATAATGCGCACCAATAATTACAAAATGAAAGCCAAAAGACAGAAAATTAAAGTGTGTTTTTCTACTTCAGACTTCCGCACATTATCCATTCGGATCGTGAAAGGGAATTTGTAAACGAGGTGATCAAAGAAGTTGTTAACAAATGGCCTGGAGAGTGTAGATACGTGAATGGGAAAGCAAGATCGCCTTTGGTTCATGGGCTGGTAGAAAGAACCAATGCTAACGTAGAAGACATAGTCGCAGCGAAGCAATTTGATTCTCAAAAAAATGAATGGACTTGGTTGCCAGAAATTCAATCAAAATACTCAAATTGACCCGAGTACGTACTTGCGTCAACATACTAAAATTGACCCGAGTACGTACTAAGGTCAAAATACTCAAATTGACCCGAGTACGTACTTGGGTCAAAATACTCAAGTTGACCCGAGTACGTACTTAAAAATGGTCACCAGTCATGCTAAAAGGAAACGGCAAACGGTAAAAACATTCGAAGTAGGAGATGATGTAGCTGTGAAAGCACCCAAAAGAGATCCAAAAAAGGTTGATGCAAAACGCATTCCAGCAGTAGTTGTTTGAGTAAGGACACGTTGGCCAGGACATAAATTAGGATTCCATGATTTAGTATTTTTTAGCTTAACTAGGCATTTGTCATCCAGATTAGGCTAGATTATTCTGCTAATTGGGAACAGTACGTCCAATTAGCAGTGTTAGCTTAATTTTTTCCTCCTCTCGCTGTGTCCTGTGTTTGCAGGTCAAGGACTGACCGTTTTTTTTTGTTGTTGTTTTTTTGCTTTCACTTTTACATATTATAGCCAGCTATTTAACTCAGAAAGTCAACAACATCTAGCTAGCTAGCCTATAGGGTGCTAGCTGCACCATAGCTAAGCATGCTAGTAGATATAGTTCACAAACACTAGCTAGCTAGACTAGCTACCAGCTACTAGTCAGAAAAATAAAAAATCATTTCACTCGTTTAAAAAAAGATATATGACAGCAATATTTATTTGCTAACTAGCTCTACGGAAAAAGAACAAATAGAGCATGTTCTCACCTCATCTCACCTGTCTTGTCTTTTTCGACTTTCTTCAAGATTTGTCGATTTTAGAACAAAACCTGGCCTCGCAGCAAACGGTACTTCGCCAGACAATGCAAAACAATAACCCCAAATGACAACAATTTTTGTAGTCATTTGGATGGGGTTATTGTTGAGGTCAAAAAAAAAAAATTTTCTGTAAACATTTTATTTTTTAAATTGCGTGAATACTGACACCAGTCTATCTACTAGTAACAATTTAAAACATCATAATTCCATCATGTTACGAGCAAGAATGTGGTTTTTACAATCTCTTTACGACGTTTTGACCTTCCGCTAAAAAAACAAAAGAGCAGTTAATATACTAGAAAAAACAAAATTAAGTTTCTTTGTAGTTCAATAAAGTTTGCTGTTAATCATGATATCCATATTTCAAAGCTGTTCTTGTATTTTAACTAAATGTAAGCCTAAATATTTTTTTAAAATAAGATTCGTTCAAACGTGTTTGTAATCGACCTACTATTTAACATCTTAGTCATATTTCCGTCCTCATCTTTACATGCACAGTTGTATTTATCAAAAAATTCATTTTTATCACAGTCGGACTCCTTTGTGACACAGACGCACTTGCACTTAACATCATTCATTACTTCAACTACTCTTAACGTCCGTTCGTCTAAAAAATAAAATATAAAATTGGTGACTTTAAGTTGTACGTGTTTCGTAAAATTATTAGCCTAAAATTAATCAGGAATAGGGTCAACTAGGACATAAAAAACGTATGTTTATAATAGATGTCAAGCATGTCATAGAGCATTTAGGTCCATAAGTGTGATTATTTTTTTATGTTTTTGATATCTGATTATTTTTAAATCTTTACAAACTCTATTTTCTCGAATAAGCATCCAGTTGTTCATTTAGTTAAAACATTTTAAAGAGGGTGCTTATCAGAAGATAAATCACACAAATTTTGTTTAAAATGCAAATTAAAAGAGGAAAATATGAATATTTGTAATTAGAAACCTTTGAAAGAAATCACTATGAAAAAAATAAAAATAGCCCCACAAACAATTTTGGTTACAGCCAAGTATTAACTTATTATTTTATTAACTTTCTGCATTCTGAACTCATATCACCAGTTGTAGCCAAAACTACCAGTCATGAAACCATCATAGTCAACTGAAAGCACGCGTTCAATATACATCATTTTTTCCTTCCCATTCATCTTGTAGCATTTCGATTTGCACATCCTTTTATCAAAAAGTACCAATTGACCTGTGCAAAAACCACGAGCGCTCACATCGCACCTTGCCTTAACACTGCATTTATTCTATAGGTTATTTCTATTGTTTCGAATGTAATTGTGCAGAAGGCTCACAAAGCTTTAAGGAAAAAGCATGTTGAGTGCTAAATTTCGACATTTGCACCATTTAGATAACCTTGAAACTTAACATGTATCTTATACGTATGTATGTGGCCTTGTGGTTAAGGAGTTCGCTTCGTAATCACAAGGTCCGTGGTCCACAGCGCGGGCATGTTTAGCAAATGCCTTTACCACAGCTACGGGTCAACCCATGCCATGTGAGGGAAATTGGGTAGGTATTGTCGGTGTATACTTAATGTATACATTCCGAACACAGGACCCACATTGATAACAGTGTTTCCAACACTGAAGTGGCTATATCCTGTATAAATATTCGGAATAATAATAATAATAATTGTCTTTTAAAGTTGCCAGCCAGATCAATGCTCATCTTTCATAATTTAGGTTATTGAAAAGTTTCTTTTCTTCGTTTAAGCTATTAAGCTATTAAGAAAGTTAAACAAACGAATTTTAAGATTTGGGCTAATATGCCTATACGGATGTGCGACACGGTATACCTTTACTAAGCGCTAAGCCAAGTGTTGTGACAGGCTGTTCCCTTTTTTCTATTTAATCAAAGTTGCGATATATTTTTTTTTTGGAAAATGTATTATACCTTTATGGATGTCTGACATTGTTTACCTATACTAAGCGCTCAGCCCGGAGTAACATTCATTTTTGAACATTCACCGGGAACATTTGCCAAAAGAAAAAAAGATTGGTTTGATTTTTGCTATGACGGGATAACAACGGGCGGTAGTAACTATGTTTTTATTTCAGCTAAATGTGCAGGAAAGTTATTTTTTGAAAAATATATTATAGCCGAAACACCATAATTTTGTGTGCGCTTCAGTAAAATTACGACGTACTGTATACCTACGAGAGGGTCTTCATAGCATATCACATTAGCTATTAACTAAATCTCTACACGTGGCGTTTGTTATTAACAGTCTTGTATGTATGCGAGACTTGACAAAAAAACTACACAAATTGAGAATTCACTTTTGAACATATCTTGACTTGGTCACATTAGAAATTCTTAAACAAACAAAATCAAGAACACTAAGTTGTAGCTGACAAACAGATTAAAAATAGACCTGATGTTCTACTATGATAGATGATCTACCAAAACGTAACACCAACTGGTATCAAGTCCCTATACTGGCACAAGGTCATTTGCCGTACGACGGCTGAAGTAGCAAGGTAACTTCAGTGCCGTAACCACAATTTTGGGGGGGGGGCTATATAGAAAAATTACATATATGAATTTCGCTTTAGTTAGTGGCTACCCGAGGCGCCCCCATGGTGGGCGCCGATCGGGAAATTTTCAAATTTTTCATCTCTAGTTTGGCGGAAAATGCCCTACCAGACGTCAACGATCTCATGGTTCATTGTTAAAATCACGATGAATGTTTCGATATTTTTGTAATTTAGAAAAGCTGCATTGTTTAATTGGCATCAAAATTTAGATAAAAATTTCCATCAGAAACCAAAAGATAGAATGACATATATATTTACATTACACGACCACAATAACATAAAAAATGATAAGAACACTAGAAATTTTAAGGGTGCTGGCACTTTTTAGAAAATTTACATCGCATTTGGACTTTTTAAAATGTGCTGCCAGCCTGGCCCCCTTAAAACATTTAGTGACATTTATAATAATGATCGATGTGAAGAATCCGAATATTCCTGAACGACTTTCTCTCTTTTTAATAAATTCGTTTGCTACTTCATATTATCAGTGTATGATTTGTGAATATGTAATACCATGAGATTATTCATCCGTGTATCAGTGGTTGTAGCTCGAAGGTAAGTTTTTATGCGGTCCAAAGCTGAAAAGCGTCGTTCTCTAACAGCATTTGTAGCAGGCATAACTAACATCAGTTTTCTACTTTTATAACTTCAAACAAAAGTAGTTTTCTTGGGTTATCTAACTTTCTCTTTCTCTCTTTCTTTCTTTCTCTCCTTCTTTCTCTCTCTCTTTCTTTTTTTTTTAGTAGGAAAATTATTGGGGGGGCCTGTGCCCCCCTGCCCTCCCCCCCCCCAGCGGTTACGGCACTGAACTTATGGTAAAACTAAGGAAAGTCCTAATACAAACAGATACCAAGTAAAAAAATAATTTGAACCTTTTTAAGCATTACTGGATACTAAGGCCTTGGTAGAGTTATTTACTGAATAACGAAAATTTGATTTCGTATAAGAAATTAATATTAATGACGTCAGTAGGATCGCAATTGTCTTCATATGTGTACGAAAGGTACTTATTAAAATCCAGAAATATTAATGTGCATGTCATTAAATTTGGTACATGTTTAGAATATTCGAAGTAAGGAAAGTAATATAATGACAGCATTGGGAACACAAATAACGCCATTACGCTGGATCGATATTTCCCTTAAATCTGATCTTCATTTTCTCCCCAGGACAAATATATCTACTTAGCAACCCTTTAGTAACCACCTGGTACTAACATGCATGTAATAAACATATATAACCAATACATATTACAACATAATTTTTAGAATTTGCAAAAATATACTGAAAAAAAGAAACGCAATACCCCACGCAAAGTATAAAATTGTTGCAAATTTTTTATTTTTACAATAGCCGATAAAAGTTAGGAAACGTCGCAAAATTTCAGCTAATTAGATGTCGAGCAAAAGTTATGCTGCTGATTCAGCCCCCCTCTTAAACCTTTTTTACTAACTTTTATGTGTTTATAGTTTTCCTAAGTTTTATTTAACTTTATTTTCCCAAAAATATTTTTTTGGAATTATGCCGAAGTGTTGGCAACACTTTTTTATGTTGAGTAAAGGACATGTTTTTAAAAGCTTTATGTGGCTTCTTAGTTTGTATTGTTATATTATTTTGTGTTTCTATTATTATTGTTACTAAATTCATCGCAATTATACAACATTCAAAATCGTTAAGAAAATTCAAAGTTAGTGCTTCTTTTTCTATATGTCATCGAATTTGATGACGTCATTACCAAAAATGCCGACGTCATCAAATTTGTTTTCACCAAATTGTTTATTAATGCTTGGCCAACACTTGTGGTAAGTTATAAGTCCAACTGACAGCAATTGTAGAAATTACACAGGGGCGGTCGAATCAGCCCCCCCCCCAGCATTGAGGAGCCACTAAAAGGCCCAGCAGGAATAGGGTTAAGCTGCATGATAGAAATAAACATAATGCAAAGAGCATCATCACATATATTATCAAAGTCGCAGACACTAATGTAAATAGACAATTACAATATTATGCGGATGTTCCATAATTCTTACCATGTTTATATTGATTGGCTGTGGCTTATCATGATTCTGAGACCTTAGTCCGTTACCAAGGTAGTCAACACAAATTTTTCTGTTTAGTGAAATGAATGAGTGACAGTGATGTTTATGATCATGATTACCTGCTATTTGACATTCCACTTTTATGAATTCATTAATTTATAACAACATCACTAAACAACCGAAAGCTAACAAAACAGATGCTATTACTCTGATTTAAAATATATTGATACTGCCAGTTAATCCGTCATTTGCAGATGCAGTACAACTGACAAGCTAACAATTTCAATAATAATAAAAATAATAATAATAATAATACCTGTAATCTGTATGTCAGCGCGAAATTCATAATGTTCAGAAATAAGTTAAAAACCCGGAAGTTATTATAACCAAAAATTGGTCAAGTCTATTAATGCCAACCCCCGTCCAACCTTAGAAATTAAATGGCGTCTCTCAGAAAGTATCGTCAAAAAATTGCCAAAAGCGGTGAGCCAATCAAAAGCTACCTCCAGCTAAAATGTGAAAATATATCTAGCCGAATACAGTTGACTACAACAAAATTTTAAATATTATTGTTTATGTCGGCTAGATGCAGTTAGGCAGCTATATCTTTGACTGTAATATAAAATTAGGCAAAAGTGATATAGCTTATTGATTTAGTGACAGACATTCGGTGCACAGTATTTACAATTTCGTGACAAGTGACTGTTTTAGCCAGACGGGGTAACGACAGGCAGCCTGTGTTTTAATTTCAACCGAAATCACACGATTAATTTTTCAAATTACACAAAATTTCATTCCACAAAATAAAATTGCGGGGTGATTGTTTTAGCTAGACGTTGTAAGACAGTGTTTTGTTTACACTTGTGATAATTTTAGAACTCTGACAAAACCTTATTCCGCAAAATTGCTACGTGATTGTTTCAGCTAAATGGCCAAATTTCTTGAAAATTTTTCAACAGATAAATCTCTGTATCGCTATTTTAGATCAACAGGGTAACGATATGGGCTGTAGCCTGTGTTTCTATTGTAATCGAAGTTGTATACAAATAATTAGTTTTAGCTTTGGAAAGGAAATTACACCTAACAGGGCACACTGTCCCACATGATTAATTTTTAAACAACATGTTGTATAGCCTGTGTTTTTATTTCAGCTGAAGTTGCAGGAAAGTTATTTTTGAAAAATATGTTCCACCAAATCGCTACATCCCTTTGAGCGCTTCACTGGGATTGCGACATCCTGTATGCCTTTTAGACACCGACCTTTACATTCCAGAGCCTTATATATAGGCCAATTCGCTCAAGAAAATATAAATTTACTTTTTTTAAAAGCATTAAGATCCAAAATGGTGAAAGACTTCTTGACTCTTTTAATCGCCACGCATTTGTATATGTCAAAGTCGCAACAACTACCGCAACGCATCACGGGAAGACATCTTGGATAAAATTCACACTCATTGCATTGTTCGATGCCAATAATTTTTGGACGTGGTTCACACCATGAGTAAGCCTTGAATGCTAAAAAAAGAGAAAATACGTTTTGTAAAGGAGTATATCAAAATTAAAAATGTGTCCGTAGTGCTAATACGACAACCTCGTTCCCAGGGCATTTTGCCTTGTTGATGAAGTTGATAGCGGCGAAAAGGCACTGGCACAGGCTGGTCAAATGATCTCTTCTAATTTATGATAATTATACCCGAAAAATAATTTATGAACAAATATTGCCCTGCGAAATTTTATTTCTGTCCTGCGCGGGAGTTTTATGTAAGCAACAATACAACAAATATGGCGGTCAGTGTATTTTGTGGAGTGGATAAAAAGACCAGCTAAAGTTTTGCATCAAACTTTAGGGAGGCTCGTTTGAGAAATATGTTAGAAGAAGATACCATTTTTAGTTCTACATGATATAAAGCAAATTTATCTCCATAATTAAATTTTTATATGGGAGGTGTTTGTCTTTCCATGAAGAACTGGGTAGTTAGGTATACCGTCCAAATTACGTGGACATCTTAAAGCTAGCTAGTAGCCATATAGATCGACGTTGTTAAATTCATTACCGTACTTGGGTACAATGGTCAATGTTGTTAGTCAATGTTTAAGTCTATTTTGATAAATATTTTGGTGACAAGCTGGCTGTGTTTTCTTTAAATCTTATGTGGGTAAATTAGCTAAATTATGTGTCGCATTTCTGAGAAACATTTTGTTGGCTAAAAACCATTTCATCGTGGCGTGCATTGTTTATAATCTCTAAACCTCTTACGCAAATCGACAGGCAAAGTAATGCAAGCGGTAAACCGTGTACCAGTCCATTCCAAACTTTATTTTCAGGTAGAGGCATCTTTTGAACTTGAAATTAAAATATATATATAACTTGCATGTAGTTTATATTAAGAACACATACCAGTGAAAAGATGCTAGTAGCCACAGTACAAAGGTTTTTAACTATAATTTGACTTTTTTCACCTAAGGTCTGCATTTTTTTGCCTGTCGATTTTTCTGATTTTTTTGGGGCACGTGAAAGATTCTCGTAAAAACGTAAACATTGGAACTTGTGTATATAAGTAGGTAAATATAATGAGCTTATTTGATATACTAACCAGGTCCATGGAATGTACATTACGTGAGGCACTAAAATGTTCACTGTATTGTACTTTTATTGGCATTGCCTTTTAAATGCAGAAAGCTCTCACAAATTTGTCATATCACCAATTTTATTCCTATTTACCCACATACTTAAGGATAGATAAGAAATGATTTTTTATTAGCTATACTTTCTAGGTTTCAGAATTTGAGCAATATAAATGAGACATTAAGGTTGTGTAACAAAACTTCTAAATCTAAGGTAAGGTTTTTTAGCAAATTAATTCTTCTAAGGCCAATGTACCATACTAAGAAAATTTAACACCAAAAGGTCCTATTATTATATTTTAGGCCAGCGATTAATTACGCTCCACCGGAATATTTTTACATATCGTGGTCAAGTACAAATAGCATTTCTTGAATGAATACCCTACACGAATATAATAAACCAGCTTTAACTTAACCCATTATTTATATCGTTAAATGATACCAAATGTTGTCCCTTTTACGAAATAAGATCTTGCCAATAAATCTCTATATATTATTCTGCAAAAAAAGGGTTTCTTTTCTTGGTGACAGTTTATATATACAATTAAGAACAACATGGCGAAAGTTTACATTTTAAAACTGGTAGGAATAGAATTCTTGGTTCTGGGTTATGATCATTTTAAAAGAAAAACACAAAAAACTTTTAAAGAAAATAAGTTACACATTTAGATTTATCAGCATGAATTATATATGATAGGAAATTATAATATATGATTATTAGAACAGGCTTTATTATATTTTAAATTTTATAAGAGTTTGACTGTAATAATTAACTGTAGTGAACCATTTTCACTGCAGTTGATTTGTGTAGTCATTTCATCATAAAACATTAAATGTTTTGTTACTAATAGGGGCAGTTTAGTGTATAAACTTGAAAAATGCATGATTTCATAAATTTTGATGCTGAATTCAAATAATGTTGGTCATTTTTGTTGAAAATGATCAGAAAATGTCAAATGTCGGACCCGAGAATAATCCGCAAATTTAGCATTACAACCTGTCCTTCTTAGTTTTTATTTCCAAAATAGGGAAAATAGTTGTGGCACAAATTTTTCTAATATGCTGTGTATTAAAGATTTGTGTGCAACTTGAATACCCAGCTCTTCTCATACAATTTCGAACGTGTTCTCAACAAAATCACTCACCTGGAAAATAATAGCCATTGAATATGTCGTTTATAAATATGTGTTTAAGTAAAGCTGTCTCAGGATGTCACGTTAGCTAGCTAGGTAGCTATATAGTACACGGCGCAGCTAAGCTAGCTACTTTAAAACATTTTCTGAATTAAAGACCTTTTGCCAATATTAAACAATCAAGCTAAGCCAGATCAATAGAGTAAAGTCAAATATTCTGACTTGATGTTGTCTTTTTTCGCCCGTCATTTCTAAATTTGCTTTTAAAGCGAGCGTCAAATTTGCATCTCATTATCTTTGGAATTTCAAAAATGCCCAGTATATCTGGGCATTTTTGTATCACGTGACTAGCCTGTTCCAGGGTCATTGTTGGCCACTCCGTAATAACGGCTCAGGGGCCACAAGACCCTGGGGACGAGGTTGCTAATACGAATGAATATCAAATATCCGTTTCAGTCTATAAAAGTTTAGGTTATTAAAAGTGGGGTAAATGTATTTTTTCGGGGTGGTAGGGGGTGGTGGTGTGGTGGTGTGGTAAGAAACGTTTATAATTTGCGCGTGATATGTACTTACGTTCAACTGTATTGTTATCTTGCGTCTTCCACAACCTTACACTAACATGGTCACCATTGGATGAATTGAACTCTGAAAAAATATTTGTATTATATCAAATTGATCAGATTTATCGCATAAATTAACTTAATTTGTGTTACAAAAAAGAATACAATACTCAAACAAAAACAAAAACCCCATCATGAAGATTTAATTAGTGGACATTATCGAAACCAGGAAATCGTTCTTATCGCATGAATAGATGTTTAGCTGAGATGAACTGAATGAGGCTTATTGAGTTATATTTTTAAATTGCTTTTTACCATTAACCAGAATTACTTTTATTAGTTATATGTGCAATCGAAGTTGGGTCCAAACGTTAAAATTTAAACCGATGTTGCATTAGCGTGGTAATAACGTTAAGCAGTCTCTTCTTACTAGCGATGCAAGTTAAATAGCTAAACAGATGAATTTTGAGATTTTTTCTTTCGGTAAAGCTTAGTCCTCAATAGGGCGATGATCTCCCATCGCTTTCATTTTTTAAGGCGATAACCTTTTTCCGTGTCAGTGGGGATTAAAAGTGATGAGATTTTTATGTTCATCGAGAATTGGAATAAGCAATGAAGAAAGCGATAGATATCAAAAAGTTATGATATTTATTAAGCGATGAACCATGATCTTTCGTGATCTTGCTTAAAAAAGGTTAACTTCAAAAACATGCCGCCATGATAACAATAACAAATTTAAATCTTTAACTGTAAAATTTAAAGACTGATTGTTTTGAAACACGTGTTTCAGTTGTGTTAATGTGCGGACTCTTTCTGGCAATTCGAAGAAAATCGAATCTATCGAAGTTCAGAAATTTATGACAAATCAGATCCTGGTAAACGCACGACATGCTGTGTCTTGCTTAGCAATTAATGATGAAACCAAAGAGAGCAGATTATCAATTCTTTCAGGAGACTTTCTGAAAAATCTGAAATGCAAACGGCCACAAATTAAATATTCTCGATAGGAACATTTTTATTGAAGAAATGTAATTTGATACCCAAAGTGATTCTGGCCCAAACATAGTTCATGTACCATTATCCCCTCTTTGGTAATAAATTTCTCTTATCCAAATCTCTTATTTGAAACATTTTTTTCGTTTCTTCCCATTGGGAAGAATCATCATGTACGTTGCTGATAACAAAATTCCTGTCTCCATCATACGTATCTGTATCTATCGGCATAGTTACGAGTAATAGTGAATATCTAAGGATCTGGGAATTATGGGACTACACTCCCACCTGTGTGCAGTTGTAAACAAATCATTACGAACTAAGAATTTACGAAGATGTGCAAATTTCTCCCCCATCAAGGCTTACAAATTATAAGAGAGACCAGTAGAAAGGTGAAACGACATATGTTTTTTTGTAATACCACGCCATACATCTATCAGACTTTTATGCGTCAAACATTTAAAACAACTTGAGAAAATCATGGAATTACATGGCCTTCTAATCAAATGACATTTAGCTAAGCCGCTCTTACAAAATCATATTCTATATAAGGTATGATTGTGATGTTAAAATAAAATCTTACAAATATTTTCTCACCATATGGTGTAAATTTTGTAGGCTTTACTTTTTTTGACTTTACCGAGCGTGTTGTGTCATCATCAGCTGGAATTTAAAAAGTTAAAGCATACAAAAATCGATTAATTACTATATTTTGGTTGTTTGTTTAAGATGTTAAAATGTTCTACTGAAACAAAAAGAAGTATTAAAAAGAGTATTAACAAATTCTATATGGCCGTTAAACAGATTAATTTGAGTGTAATAACCCTGTGGGAGATTTCTTTCTACCTTCATATATTAAGGTGTATTACGGAATAAGATCTTTTTTTCTCTTCTCATTCTTAGCTATGTCAACATCATCAACATATATATTTTTAGTTCCATCGACAATTAAGTTTTTAACAGAAATTGATGTAATGAACAAAGACAGCACATTTAACGTAATGCCTATATGTTTACCCTCTGAAGTAATTTTGGTCGTTGTTCTCCTTGGCTTATAAACCGTTTATAAATTCGATCGGTACGGAAAAAAAGGTTATGACGTGATGCATCGAATGCAGTGCGGTTTACGCGAACAGCCAAGGTTGCTATTTGCCATAATGATAGAATAGACGGTTTATAAGCCGTTTAGTATCTAACAGATAGATGAGAAAAGATAGCAATTGTCTTTTAAGTCACAATAAACATTGACAAACAGTTGGGTAAAAGAAAAAATACACAATGTTTACGTAGAAACCATGTTTTCGAAGATTCAATCAGCTGAAGGAATAGAATTTTAATTTTAATTTATAAAGTTCTGTTCTAAAATTTTCTAAAATCCACTTGCTGGTGAAGGAATTGTGTTTGCTAAAAAAATGAACGATTAAATTGTTGAAATGAAGAAAAGAAATCATTCTTTCACAAACTTTGAGAAACTGCTATAAAAATTTGGATTTTCTATGAATACTTTACTGCGTTCAAGTTTTATCAAAATTTGATAACTTCCTTCGTCTTTTGTTTTGTCCTTTTTGCTTTGTTTACAGTTTAGCCTGTCACTACAAAAATATAAGATTTGATGCGATTCTGTGACATGACTATTAAAAAAAACTGTACATAAACAAGTTTACACGTTCCATTAAATAAAAATATGAACATAAATATAGAATAAAAATAAGGGATACATACAGAATTCTCGATTTTCCTGATTCGAGCGAGCATTCATATAATTCATTTGTTCCCCTACAATTTGATCCAACTGTTTTTTACTCTAAAGAAAGCATTTTCGCGACTTAAGGTCGATATCTCGTCTCTGTATGATGTCCTCAGAGAACTTTCTGACCAAGGAGGTTTAAAAAAAGGAGATACATCTCAGTAGTTTCTATTGAAACCATCCGGTGCCGATCTGCAGGTTGCTGCATTGTTTTCAAATTCAATTTTGTAAACAAAATTTTTGAAATCTCGCGCGTAAATTATAAAAGTAACCGTTGCTCATTGTTATTTCTGCATAAATTATAAATTATTTAAATTATAGGGGGGCCATGGCAACCCCCCCCCCCCCCCCCCCCCCCACTTTTTTGCTAAGAAAAATAAAAAAGTTAACTTTTATGCAAAACTGAAGAAACGAGAAAAGAAGGAGTGAGAAAGAGAAAAAGATAGCAATTTAGGGCCGTTTTAAGCCGTCTGAAACGCAAAATTTTCTTCGGCGCTCAACCATGGTGGGCGCCATTTTTTTTGTGAAAATTCTCTCTTAATTTAACTGTTGTTAATTTTTGGAATCGCAAGACAAAATATATATAAATTGTCAAAGTAAAACACAAGTTTTCCGACGTGAAGCAGGTAAATGACATGTCACGGCAGCAATTTTTTGTAACACATCTAACTTGCATTCACTAAATTCATACTAAAAATTACAAATATTTTAATTACCAAACCATATTTAAAAAGCTAGTTTTGTTCTTAGCAGAAATGCTTCGATAACTACCCCTCACAAAAATATTGATAAATAAATACACCTGTCTGACGCATTTACGATAGGCAAATTCATTTAAATCTGTTTTTATTTAAAAAATTTTAACTTGTCTCTATGGACACGGTGTGTTTGTGAAAATAATTTCCTATGAAATAACTAACATGGATCAATTCTTGAAAAAAAATTCTTGAAAGTACAAGTAAATTTCTGGCCTGCAAAAATTTCTGAAGAAAAGGAAAATAATATCGCCCCTTATTTTATAGTTTTAACGGCTCTATGATCTCAGTAGTCAGGAGAAGAAGGGGGTGGTCTCGCTCATCCTTATAATCCTCATATAATCAACATTCAGCTACAATACTTTTACATTTTGTGACTGTATAATTTAACTTAGTACCTGTTATAATTAATGTCCAATCAACAGTTAGGTTATGGAATAGTAACAACAGTAACCGTGTACATGGTCTTAGGCTTTTAAATAATGCTGGTAGATTTGTGTTACATCGCTCTGATGTGATAAAATGAAATAATTTCGTTAGCTAACAATTTTTCTATTGTATTTTACTTTGCCGTGCCGAGTTTTAAAACCACAGAGAAAGCAATTGCTAATAAGTTAATACACGGAGAAAGTCAGGGGCAATTAAACATTATTATTGTTGTTGTCAATTTCGTTTAAAAATTTTTATTTGAGTTTTATTTAATGAAATTAGCAACAAACTGTTTTGTGATAATGTCAATTTTAAAAAAGTTTTTTCAAGTGGGTTTTTATCATTAGTTAACAATTAATTAATTGATTAGTTTATTAGTTTATTAGTTTATTGAGCATGTTCTATTAATTTTTTAATACGATAATAATTTTTAGAACTAAAGATATGTTTTGCGAATTTGGCAAGTCATAACATATCGCAAGAATTCAAAGGCATTTGTTTCTCAATTTAAACTGTTTTTTAAAGGCTTTTATCTAGGGGAGACCATGGAGGTAGAAATAAAGAAGGAGATTGAACTCATTTGTTTCTATTGAGATCATCCGTGATGCGATCAGTTGCTACCTATTCATGTTTTCTTTCTAAATTTTGGCGCGTGTCAGTTTAAGTAAATTGCATTGACTCACCCATGACTCAGAGCTATATTTTTCTAAATTTTAGTAACTCTTTGAGCATATTTTGGTTTATACAGAAGGTTAAAAAAGTGGTTACAAAAGCTGATTTCTTGAATATCAAAGATAATTAGAAGATGTTTTGACAAGTCAAAAAAAAAAACACGACAGCTCCAGAATGTAAAGAAGGAGGTCAAAAAAAGCTTATTCATAATGCGCGATAATCCGCAATTAAACAATAACATCAAATCGGTTCCTTTATATTTATTTGATAAACCATAATGGTTTATTTACTCGTATTAGTATTCATCAATATAAAATATGTATGTATACTGAAATATTTGACATTACGTTAACTTGAATATAAGCGTTGTTTCGCTTGAAACGTTGTACAATATCAGGGGCGGATTTAGCTATGGTGTACTGGTGTTGTTTTTTAATTTTGCGCCCGAAGTCTGAACACAGCGCGCGCACGCCCTTGGCATATAAAACTAGTTTTCGGAGTATCCACTCTCCACGCCCGGGTTCGATGGTCTTGTTTTTGTCAGAAAATACAAATCGCCGCTCTTTCGCCCTGAAAAATATTTGATTTTCAGTGTCGGTGCCGGCTTCACTATTTACACCAGTGCTGCTGGTGTAAGCTGCCCATCTGGCTGGGCAAAAATTTCTCTGGTGTATTACTCTGGTGTAGGCAACTGGTGTAAAATGCACAGTGCACGGCAGAACGATGCATGACTAACATGCAAGTGAGAATTGCGTACACTTCAAAACAAAGCGACTTTTGTTGCCTCCATTAAAGTAGAGCGTACCCTTAGTGAATCTCGTTAATCGTCGCAGCAAACTTTTAAAGTTTTAAACTTTTTTATCGTATTTTTACATCGTAAGTCGGATTGTGTTATTGGATATTCCAAAATTGACTTTAGTTTTCAAATACAGTTTACTTCGCCTCACATGTCGATTAAAAAGTTTGTTGTGATTTTGAAATAACCTGATTGGTTTAAAATCTCATGAAATCAAGCTGATTGGTTTAAAAAACAATGTAGTAGCGGAATTAACTGTGACTAATTTGATAAACAATGCCGCTTTGTTTTTTTTATCTACGATTTCGCATTTTTGTACAGAAAATGCCGCAAACGCTTGCAGGTTATATTCAGAAATGTTTTTATTTTTTAGCTGCAACGACAAAACTTGAGTACAGTGGTATCAAATATGCATCTACTATACCCAACGCTGAAGAAAGGTATCAAATATGCATCTACTATACCCAACGCTGAAGAAACTCAATTCCGTCCAAGATTTTATGTAATATTTAAGACGTAAATGTAACACTTATTTAAATAAAATTTGATGTTTGTAATTCTTCTTCAAAGTTTTACAAAAAAGTAAGCCTGTTTTCCAATAATTTTTTGGTGAAATAATTTTTGCGAAATTGACAATACTCGGCGAAATTTGCGATAATTAATTCCCATGAAAATTAATTCCCAAGGTAAGTGCCTATATGACTCGTAGTGGTCAATTGTACTTTTATGATTCATATGTCATTTTTATGTGGCTCATTTGCCTTTTTTTTACCTGACAGAGAAAGAAGTTCGTTGTTTAGACTTTTTTGCATCGATAGTTGTCTTTCCAATTTTTTCTATTTTGAATGAAAAAAGGAGGAAAAATACATACCATGCGACGATGAGCTCCGATTTCTGAAAGCAAAAAATACATGTGATTATAATAACATCACTATTCCTCCAAGTATTCCGTTTTCATTAGTGGGATATTTTCAGCGCATTTGCAGAACAAGCTTAGCCAAGGGACTACTTCTATACTTCTTAACTTCTGTTCAAAATTAAGATATCAATCCTATTCTCATGCTGTGCGCTAAGCAGAAAGGATAGATTCACACTTTTATAATCTCTGGCATGACTTGGCCAGGGTTTGAACCCAAGACCTCCCGCACTGGAAGCGAACGCTCTACCACAAGGCCACCAGTCGATTAGGGTTCCCCTAACAACCTTCTATACTGGGCTATCAATAAATGGTACATTATGCTATCGGAAACTGTAACGGTGAAAAGACAAGGAACCTCAGGTCCACCTTAAATAAGAGGGCTTCGTCGATAATGCTTCCCAGTTACGGTTGCTTGTACTCTTGCACCCCTAGTATGAATTTAGTAGTCCTTGATATCTCCATTGGAAGATGTCCCACCACACGTTGTGCATTATTTGATTTGCATACTTTAATAGAAAAAACATCGTAGGGGTTGTTTTCCTTATGGGGACATTCAAGTATTTCTCCTTCTGCGGGTTTCCAGCTCATCTTTTATAAGTGAAAACCTCTTGGCGCTGAAAACTATGCTTTTCTGCGTCACATTTAGGAAATCGCAAGAGATAAATGTTGTTTTCTACGTCTTTAATGTTGTCGGATTTTACTTTGCTTATGAGTTTTGATTCAAATCATCTTTCGAACATTTTTTTTCTTTCTGAAGTAGAATATCAAAACCCAAATTCTTTTTTCGTATGAGGCTATTGTTGTTTAGAATTTTATTACTTCGTTAAGTAAAAAGTTGAGTATAGTTGTCCTTTGGTAATAATTACTTCGGAAGTATTTCAAGATGTTGTTGATACGCATGTTAGCTAAAAAGAAAAAACCGCCACCGCCACTGTTTTTTCACTGAACAGCCATCAAGTTCAAAACTCCCACCGCAAACTGAGTAAGTTATGTTGTCAACCAGACCTGCGTTTGTAAATCCATTTCAACAAATTGAGTAAACTCGCAAGTTGTCGGTGCTGCAAATGAGTCCGAGGCTATTTATGAACATGGGCAACAGACGAATCCTCGTTATAATTGAATGGACTATATTCCTTTCAGGTCTTAGAGAAATTGATTTTGCGGTGGCGAGTGTCGCGGTAAAAAAAAGTCCATGCCAGGCATAAAAGGTGGCGGGTACAAGGTTTACCCCTACAAAGATTCTATTGAAAAGTATGCAAGCTTTCATGGGGTGGCCTCTTCTGTTAGAGCATGGAAGAAGACCTACCAGAATCTCAATGAAAGCACCGTGCGTAGATTTAAAAAAACATTACAAAGCTAAACTCAAAGAAGCAAGCCGAAATAATGTATCACCCAAAAAAAAGCTAGCTAATAAAATGCGTGGACGCACAACCTCGCTTTGTCCAAAACTCGACACATTTGTGCAGAAGTTCCCAATCGCTACTAGATGCAAATGTGGAATCGTGAACACAAAAACAGCACCAGCGAAAGAAAAATCTCGTCTAAGGTGCACATTGGGCAAAGAGTCTTTTTCGCCGTATGGGTTTTGTTTGCGACGAAATCCAAAAACAAAAAAACACAACACGAAAGTGCCAATTCCAGAAGAAACTCTAAAAGAAGCCGAATGGAAATTTCACCACCAACTTGTCAACAACGTGAAGTACCAGATACCACCATCGCTAATTATCAACTTCGATCAGACACCTTCGAAATACGTTCAGATTTCTTCAAATACAAAAGAAAGGGACAGAAAAAGTTCCATCATTGCGACTTTTTTATCACCATGGAAAATAATTTTTGTCCAATACAATTGACATACAAGCGAAAGTCGAATCAGAACCTCCTGAAGATCATCCTCCCGTATGTAAAGATCGAACAGGGTTGAGGCTTGAAGTACAACCAGCTTTGCTTATATATGACGTCTGCCGAGGACACACAACTAACACGTATCTGAAAGATAACAAAATGTTGTCAAAGATACCACCAAACATGAAAAATGTGTTTCAACCGCTGGATTTAACTGTAAACATGTTCGCGAAGGACTTCATGAAGGGAAAGTTTAGCACATGGTTTTCACAACAAGACTTAAAAATGGCGTGGAACTAGACGACATAGAGGTTGAGTATCGTATTTCAGTTTTCAAACCATTGCATTGGTTCAAGCAGACTTCCATCTTTGAATCCATTTGCAGACATATGCCCTCTCATAAAATCTCTCCAGTTACGTGAACACCTAAGTTTATCGATCCTCTATCCAGAAGAGCTTGAATGTTTTTGCGAAAATCCAGGAAAGTGAGGATGACTCCAACTCAGAATGGAAACCTGGGGGTGAGTCTAATGATTGTTCAGAACAAGAATCAGATAATAATGGAAGCGCGTTTGATAGTTTGATGACGACTTGTAAAAATAAGAAAGTGTCAATTTTGTTAGAATGTGTGTTTTAATTGCCCTAATTGCTCATTTTAGAAGGTTTTTCGTGGACTGCAAAGTTAATAAAATTGCATTTCTTTTATTATAAGTCTAAATATGACCAATTCGCGAAAATCATGCAGGGTTCGAGTGCGTAGGCCAAGTAAACAACGTTGACATCTCCGCATTATGGAACGATACTCTTAACACCTCCGGAATGTGTCAAAACTCGGGTCTGCAAAAATTAGTACCGTTAAAGTAATCCCAGATAAGTCCGCTATGAATGTGAACAAGGAAAAGTGGATAGCGCACATTAAAAAGTTCTGAAAGCGTGTACATAGAATATAAAAAAGGCTTTCTCAATTGCTTGCGGTAACGAACTTCGAAATTCCAGCCTATTTTCCACTTATTTATGTCCGGAGTTTAGCTTTTTTATATCCACTCCCATTAAGAATCAGAACACAAAGGTCTTTACGCAAAATGCTTTTAAAAAACTTACCCAAAATCATGAACGTTAAGAGTATTGTGTTTATAAGCTTCATGACGATGTCAGTAATTCACTTCTTAAACACTTAGCACTCTGTAAGGTCACTTGTTGTTCTTTTTTTCTCTCTAACAACTTCGTGTTTACTTCCGTGTGTGTGTTTATGCATCATTACACATAACCAATGGCCACGCGGCAATAAGTTTTATTGTGGTCTTTAGCCGGAAATTTTTTTTAAGCGAAAATTCTTTCAGCATTCAGCAAAAGATAGGAAACTTATTTTAGAGCACAAAATGCGAATTAAAACATTAATTTATCGCGTTTGTCTAATTCCGGTTCAATACGGTTTGTACGGTATAGGCTATGAGAAGCATTGCATTTTCTGTATATGAAGGAAAATTTTAGTGGAAATAGCCTTCTCATCAACGAAAATTTTACATACTTATATATCAAGGCCTTGATTATTAAAACTTCGTTCCAACCAATATTTACATAAGATGTTTAGGTTGCGCGAAATAGCATCCATAGATTTCATTTTTACATCCTTTCCCAAACATCAAAAAATTTCAAGTAACAAATCAATCATCATGATAAATTCTTAAATTTAACGGTAGATTTTCCTCGACTTGAAAATTTATTTCTCTGCTGTCGGAAGGGTCACGTTGTTAGTAGCTATGAATGTTTTTTGGTTATTTTAATCCTATTGCCAGGTTATTCATCTAATTTATTAAGTACCTTGTCGCTTACATATCAGTAAATATAAGTAAGATTTTTATAACAGATAGGTAGGCTAGATAGTTCTGATTTTTGTGACTTTTTAAGGCTTTCTAGAAAATTCCATAACTACTACGCAAAAATATTTTTCAAGAATATGAATTGAATCTATATAATAATACGCTTGTGTGAGTAACCATGTGAGTCCACGACACGCAAAGTACGGGTCACTTTTCTATTACATGGCGTTACGCTAAAATTTACCAAGTTAAAAAAAACGCAAATCAGGGGGTTACTATTTAAATGTTTAATTCTTTTTTTTCATTACTTTAAAAAATAAAACTCTTTTTCTTTATTTTATTAATACTATTCTTTTATTTTAAAACGTTTTGATTTGTTTTGTTTTTTTGTTTTAAAAGCCTCACGGGTTCGTTAAAGATAGAATAATTTAATTTTACCCCCGGTTTACAATGTGCGCGCCGTATCTAACGGAAACAAGTTGTTTATCAACTGAAAAAGGAAACCGAAGCGAAGAAGGTTGTCTCTTTTTTAAAGTAATCCTGAAAAAAGTTATTTCAAACAATGTTTACTCATCATGAGGTTAGCTTAAACCTCATTTTTGTGTTCTGGGACCGAGGTTGCTTCCTTTTATAAAAAATCTATCGAATTCGAATATGAATGTAATTCGAATCTAAAATGTAAAAGAAGAAACTGTTGTTGTCGAACGAAGTTGGTGTTGTTAGTTAGAAATACTTTTTTTTTAAAAATAAAAATGTACGATGATATAACATTACAAAGAGAATTGATTGAAAATGTATCAAATAATTGTAATCCAATTTATGAAGCGAAGTTTAGTAGTCGAAGTAAAAAACTGATTGAACTTTCATCCAGAGAACGCTAGCAAGCTACCTACTGAGAAAGCAGAAGAAAAGCAGGTGTGTTGTTTAGATTATTTAGGAGAGGAATGAATTAGGGTGTATAACGATATTTTAGCCGTTTCTTTCAGAGCTAAATATTTCCTTAAATATTAAGTTTGTTGTTGTGTCTTGCGCCGGAAAATATTTTCTTTAAGCCCTTATTTTGCAAGATATACTCTGAAAAATGGGTGAGAAGTTTAGAATATCCTAGGAATATGTCTAAGCTTGATAGTTTGTTTTAAATATGAACATTTGTATGACGCACAAAATTGATTAGATGTTTACTTTTTTATTGTATATCAAACGAACTGAACTTTTTTGTGTCCAAGCAATAGGCCGTTACATGTAGTAGAAATTGCCATTAGCTAGCTATAGTAACTTATAGCATGCTCTATTTTATTAAGGCATTATATATTTTCAGGCCATAGTCATGCTAAGAACATATTGAGAATAATGAGGATAGCATTTGTCAAAAAGTTAAGAACATCAGCCTGAAACTAAAGCACACTATTCTTATAAAAACAGCGTGTATATCCTAGAGAAGAATTTACATAAACTGTAAAAAGTAATTTTTCCGTTGTTACTTTTTTTAACACTACAGACTGTGTAATTCAGTGTTGATGTCGTTTTATAAAACCTAAACCTAAAACCTAAACTTAAATCAATGTTTACATCTGTTACGTTGCCGTTTGAAATATATTCGATTCTTAAATTCGAAAACGCTGCATTGTTATCTTCTTCCTCGCTGCATTGTTATCTTGCTTGATTTTGTTGATTATAAGTTTGGGTCTGTTCTTTTAATATTTTGGATTGAAATATTTCGGTAGATATACAATATACCAAATGATTCAAGTTTTTATATTTCTCTTTTATGTGTTTTTAACTATCAATTTCTTATATTTTGAGTTCTGGAATGGCAAAGCAAGTATATAGTTTTAGCTTTTTATGAACGGTTGTTAGACACCTTTGATTTTTTTGGACATTTTCCATTTTTATTTTAAATTTTTTTTTTTTTTTTTTTTTGTTGAACATGCTTATATTTTTAGACGTTTTGTTTCAGCGGTTATACTCATAAAATAATGCAGATTGTGAGCAACCTCGATCCCAGGGCTTTTTTCTCTTTTTGCCATCCCGTTACAAAAGAGACGGTCGAGGTTGAACTGTGAGTTGTGAAAATTTAAATTACTGTGTTGTATTATTTTGTTTGATATCCCTTACATAGGTTTAATGAGAGATTCAATGGATTCTTCCACGGGAATTCAGATAACTGTTAATTTCTTATATTTTGTGTAAGACTTTGAAAGGGTTGCTGTATGCAATAGACTGAATATCTGATTTTGGTATGACGTGTTACAAACTGTACTGTGTGGAAATTTTGTAATAACTTTTTTTGTATAACTCACCTGGCAAAATATGTTGGGTTTTTTAAATGTCTGATATACTTTTTTCCCTGGTGTAATTCTGGCATGGCAAAGCAAATATAAATTTTAGCAGATTTCGCTTTTTAAGTAACGGTTGTTAGACGCCTTTGATTTTGTTATTTTGCATTTTGTATTTTTATTTATTATTTTTTGTTGTTGCACGTGCTATATTTTCAACGTTTTAGTTTCAACGGGTATTAAATATAAAGTAATGCAGACTGTGAGCAACCTCGATCCCAGGTTTTTTTCTCTCTTTTTGCCGTCCCGTAATAAAAAAGAGACAAAGAATCGAGGTTGGATTGTGAGTTTAAAAATTCACACTACTATGTATATTTTTCTTTTGTATCCTTTACATGCATTCAATGAGAGATTCAATGGATTCTTCCCGGGAATTCAGATAACTGTTAATTTCTTATGTTTTGTGTAAAACTTTGAAAGGGTTGCTGTATGCAATAGACTGAATATTTCATTTTGGTATGACGTGTTACAAACTGTACAGTGTGGAAATTTTTGTAATAACTTTTTTTGTATAACTAGGCAAAATATGTTGGGTTTTTTTAATGTCTGATATACTTTTTTCCCTGGTGTACTTCTGGCATGGCAAAGCAAGTATAAATTTTAGCAGATTTCGCTTTTTAAGTAACGTTGTTAGACGCCTTTGATTTTGTTATTTTGCATTTTGCCTTTTTATTTTTTTTTTTTGTCGCACCTGCTTATATTTTCAACGTTTTGGTTTCAACAAGTATAAATATAAAGTAACGCAGACTGTGAGCAACCTCGATCCCAGGGCTTTTTCTCTCTTTTTTCCGTCCCGTTATAAAAAAGAGACAAAGGGCCGAGATTGGGTTGTGAGTTTTAAAAATTCAAATTACCATATGCTGTATGTTTTTGTTTGGTATCCCTTACATGCATTCAATGAGAGATTCAGTGGATTCTTCCACGGGAATTCGGCTAGTCTATATAATAATACGCTTGTGTGAGTGACCATGTGAGTCCACGACACGCAAAGTACGGGTCACTTTCCTACGACGTGGCGTTTCGCTAAAATTTACCAAGTTAAAAAAAACGCAAAACAGGGGGTTACTATTTAAACATTTAATTCTCTTTTCTTATTACTTTAAAAAATAAAACTCTTTTTATTATTTTATTAAAACTAATTTTTAATTTATTTTTAAATGTTTTTATATGTTTTTTTGTTTTAAAAGTCCCGTTGGTGGTTATAGATAGAATAATTTAATTTTACCCCCGGTTTACCATGTGCGCGCCGTATCTCACGGAAACAAAGTTTATCAACTGAAAAAAGAAAACCGAAGCGAAGAAGGTTGTCTCTTTTTCAAAGTAATCCTGAAAAAAGTTATTTTAAACAATGTTTACTCATCATGAGGTTAGATTAAAGCTTATTTGTTTCTTCTATCATTTTTGTGTTCTGGGACCGAGGTTGCTTTCTTTTTTAAAAAAAATATCGAATTCGAATGATAATTCGAATCTAAAATGTAAAAAACAAAACTGTTGTTGTAGAGCGGCTTTTGTTGTCGAACGAGTATAAAAAGTTTATGTTGTTGTCAGAAATATTTGTTATATAAAGAAGAAAAACGTACGATGATATAACGTCACAAAGAGAACTGTTTGTAAATGTATCAGACATTTGTATGCATTTTCAATTTGTTTTCTTTGTGATGAAGCGAAGTTTACTAATCGAAGTAAAAAACTGATTGGACTTTTATCCAGAGAACGCTAGCTAGCGGCCTACTGAGAAAGCGAAAGAAAAGCAGGTGTGTTGTTTAGATTATCTGGTTGAGAAATGATTTTAGGTGAATAAAGATTTTTAAGCCGTTTACACTTTCAGAGCTAAACTTTGCCTTAAATATGAAGTTAAATATGTTTTGTCTTGAGCCTTAACATATTCTTTTTTTGTAAGGATATACTCAGGGTCAGTTAAGCATATCGTAAGAATATGTCCAACCTCGATTGTTTGTTCTAAATATAAAAAGAATTTGCCGATAGCTATAGCAACTTATAGCATGCTTAATTTTATTAAGGCATTATATATTTTCAGGTCATAGTCATGCTAAGAACATATTGAGAATAATGAGGATAGCATATGTCAAATAAGTTAAGAACATCGAGGCTGAAACTAAAACACACTATTCTTATAAAAACAGCGTGTATATCCTAGAGAAGAATTTACATAAACTGTAAATGTAATTTTTCCGTTGTTACTGTTTTTAACACCAGACTGTGTAATTCAGTGTTGATGTCGTTATAAAAAACCTAAACCTAAATCCTAAACTTAAATCAATGTTTACATCTGTTACGTTACGATCGTTTGAAATATATTCGATTCTTAAATTCGAAAACGCTGCATTGTTATCTTCTTTGATTTCATGCATGATTTTCTTGATTTATAAGTTTGGGTCTGTTCTTTTAATATTTTGGATTGAAATATTTCGGTAGATATACAATATACCAAATGATTCAAGTTTTTATATTTCTCTTTATGTGTTTAACTATTAATTTCTTATATTTTGAGTTCTGGAATGGCAAAGCAAGTATATAGTTTTAGCGTATTTCGCTTTTTATGAACGGTTGATAGACACCTTTGATTTTTTTGGACATTTTCCATTTTTATTTTACAAATTTTTTCATTTTATTTTTTGTTGCCCATGCTTATATATTTAGACGTTTTGTTTCAGCGGTTATACACATAGAATAATGCAGATTGTGAGCCATCCCGTTATAAAAGAGACAAAGAGCCCGGGGTCGATGTTGAAATGTGAGTTTTTAAAATTCAAATAACTGTGTTGTATGTTTTTGTTTGGTATCCCTTACATCGGTTGAATGAGAGATTCAATGGATTCTTCCACGGGAATTCAGATAACTGTTAATTTCTTATATTTTGTGTAAAACTTTGAAAGGGTTGCTGTATGCAATAGACTGAATATCTGATTTTGGTATGACGTGTTACAAGCTGTACAGTGTGGAAATTTTGTAATAACTTTTTTTGTATATATAACTTGGCAAAATATGTTGGATTTTTTAAATGTCTGATATAATTTTTAGCAGATTTCACTTTTTAAGTAACGGTTGTTAGACGCCTTTGATTTTGTTGGACATTTTGCGTTTTGCTTTTATATTTTTTTTTTGTTGCACCTGCTTATATTTTTCAACTTTTGGCAGGGTTTGCAATAAACTAACTGATTTTAACATATATATTGAAAGAGATTTGTGTTTGACATTGATCAGCTTTTTTTGTATGTGACATTTTGAGTGATTTAAATTTTATGGGTTAGATGTATTTTGAAATGCTTTGGTAAACTTCTTTCCGAATAATTTTTGCATTGTCAGAGGGTCAGGGCAAGTAATTTTAGTAGATTTAGATTTTAAATGTCACATATATACTGCAGTTGTTGGACACCTTCAAGTTTTTTGGTCATTTACATAATAATGCAGATTGTAAGATTCGAACTGCTGTATTGTTTGTTTTTTGATAGACGTATAACTGTTACATGAATTAAATGAGAAGTACAGTGGATTCTTCCACGGGAAACAGCTAGTCTTATATATTAATTCCCTTGCGTGAGTAAAACTGTGAGTCCACGACACGGAAATCACGGGTCACTTTCTCATGACGTGGCTGTACGCTAAAATTTAACTAAAAAAGCTAGGGATGTACTTCATAGAAATCGCACATAAGGTGTAATTATATAACCCGCTGCTAATAACGATATAAATATATATACCCTTATGCCAAAAAATCTATATGAGCATATATATATAGGTATCGTTACATATAAAACGGTATTAGATATTCACAAAGCATACGGACTGTTAAATGGAGTTCCTAGCATAAAACGGAAATTGTGTTTACGAAAAAGATGGCTGTTCTTTTTGAGTATTCTCTACTCTTTCATTCAACATAAATCTTTAAAAAAACATTTGAAGAAGAGCATGGTTTTATAAATTAATCATAGCAAGGTTTCTGTAATGTTTCTGTTCATGTTTTTTTTTCAGTTTTGATGATATTATTGATGCAAGACATGTTTTATAGTTAGCATCAAAAAAAGCCAACCACCAACAACAACTAGCTAGCTAGGAATTTATATATATGTAGCCATGTTCTTTATACCTAGCTAAGTCTCCAGTTTAAGTGACCAGCTATTAGCTGCTGTAGCTAGCTAATGTTAGCTTTAAACTAAAGATTCCCAGTATACCTAGCTAACCTGTGAATTTTATGTTGCTTTTACATGATGTAGCTAGGTACTGTAGTTTATCTTAGTGGTCTTTGCTAGGAATATGGCTGTAACTTATTTGACTTGACCTTTTAAGCCTAAATAAGAAGATATAAGAAGCTACAACACCTTTTAAGAAAGTATTTATAATATTTAAGGATAGTTTAAGGACTATTTTTTATGCAAATATATAATGTATTTTTCACATTTTGTGTAACTAAACTTACATCGGTTGCATGCAATATGACAAAAGGATTTTTATTTAACATGTAGTAATTCTGATGTTCTAGATGTTCTTACTCAAATGTTTTTGTTTATGACATTTCGTGTTATTTAAGAAAACTTTAAACCTTTTCGAGAGAGTTACTACATGCTAACACCGAAAAAACCTGTGTTTCTTAAATTCTTATTTGATAGAGGTTTTTGACATTATGGGGAAAATTTACGTAGCTTTTTTCACATATTTTGATTTTGTTGCAGTATTTATATACATGGGTTTTTGATTATTTTATTTATATATTTATTTTTGGGGGGAGGGCGGGGGAAGGATTTACATGTTTTTTTACATTTAGGGAAAAAATGTACAGGGAAGACTGGGGTGACTTTCCATTTATATACATGGTATATATAATATATACAAACTGTTTTGCTTTTCTTTTGAAATTTTGTGTTAACTTTTGTGGCACAAGGATCATGCAATATACCGAAAGAACTAATTTTTGTAGAATTTGACTTTACACCTTGCA
This sequence comes from Hydractinia echinata, assembly GCA_030067915.1. Taxonomy (NCBI): domain Eukaryota; kingdom Metazoa; phylum Cnidaria; class Hydrozoa; order Anthoathecata; family Hydractiniidae; genus Hydractinia; species Hydractinia echinata. The sequence goes on along the minus strand of JASGCC010000177.1, from coordinate 43,315 downwards.
AGCCTTTCATGTTTTTATATTAAAATAAGAAAATCAACTCTGACATTATATATATATATTCCCACATTATATATATAAATTCCCACAAAACCCATCAAACGTTATTAACCCTGAAAATTTTAAACATTTTCCTGGTTCTTTTTTTGGTTTGCGAAGTTCTTTTCATGCAAATATTCTGAAAATAAAGTTCAGAAATTACTTATTTTTAAAATGTAAATTTAATTTGTTTCAAATTGTGGTTTTGACATTTTCATGTAATGCTAAAAGAACTGACTTTTCTTAATTTAGAATTACTAAACACAACCATTTTTTTTACATTTAGTGTAAACTTTTGTGCGTATGGCCATATTTAATATACCAAAAGAGCTACTTTGTTGATTTCAATTTTATACTCTTTGTAAGCTATTTTTTTCTTCTTTTTGACATTTTGAATTAACTTATTGTTGTAGAAGGCATATAATATATAATATATATATGCATATAAAAAAATGGAATTTTGCAAATTTCTGTTTTACCACTCAATTTTTATATTTTATAAATTATTTGGGACAGAATGGTATGAAATAGACCAAAATACCTGATCTTAATTGTTTTTAATTTACATGCTGTTTCTTGTGAAACTTTAAGGTGAACATTTTGTGGAGGACAATGGCATGACATATACTGATAGAACTGATTTTTGTTGTGTTAATAGATGTTATATCTGAACCTTTTTGACATTTTATGTTAATTTGGCGAGGAAGGACCATATATACATAGAAGAAGAATTCGATTTTACACCTTGCAAGCTGTGTTTTTCTATATTTTGTATAAATTCTTACCGGGGAGGTCTCTGTGGGTGCAATATACCGAAATGACTGATCCTTCTCGATTTAAATTTGATGTGTTCCAAATCGTATATAGTTTTTTGAAATTTTGTGTAAGATTTAATGGGTAAGGACAAGATGCAAAATGTAAAAAAAACTGATTTTTGTTGAATCAGAAGCACTCCCTACAACCATTCTTTTTTTTACAGTTTGTGAAGCTTTTGTGGGGAAAGAGTGTATGCAGTATCATCGAAATAACTGATTTTTGTTGCAAACTGTTTTTCTTTGGCGTTTTGGATTAAAATATTGTTTTAGAGGGCATATGCAGTAGATATATGTACCGAAATAATTAAATTTTGCAAACTTTGATTTTGTCGTTACCTCTCATTTTTTACATTTTGATTAAACTTTTGTGGGAGACCGTCGGTATGCGAAGGACCAAAATAAGAGATTTTAGTATTATTTAGAATTTATATTTTGTGTTGCAAATTTGGTGCAAAAATTGACATAAAATGAACTTATAGATTGATTGCTGTTGTTTAACATGACTCATTATGACTTTTATATATATTTTATGAAAACATTTGTGACAGAATACTATGTGAGATTTGAAATTTTGTTTACTTTATTGATGGTAAAACAGCATGCAAGTTGCTAAAAGGACTTTATTAATTTCAGGTTTAAACACCGTTTTTTTTGTTGACATTTTGTCTAAAGTTTAGTGAGGAAGGACCGTATGCAGTATATCAAAAAACGTTTTATTGCATTATAATTTATCCTTGCAATCCCTTTTTAACACCTTAGATAAAAATTTCTACTTAGGCACAATTTATTGTTTATTTTTCACATTTTGTGTCAACCTTTGGCAGGGTTTGCAATAAACTAACTGATTTTAACATATACAATGAGAGAGATTTGTGTTTGACATTGATCAGCTTTTTTTGTATATATGTGACGTTTTGAGTGATTTAAATTTTTTGGGTGAGATGTATGTTGAAATGCTTTTGAAAACTTCTTCACGAATAATTTTCGCATTTGTCAGATGGTCAGAGCAAGTAATTTTAGTAGATTTTGATTTTAAATGTCACATATATACTGCAGTTGTTGGACACCTTTAATTTATTTGGTCATTTATATAATAATGCAGATGTAAGATGCGCACTGCTGTATTGTTTGCTTTTTGATGGACATATATCTGCTACATAAATTAAATGAGAATACAGTGGATTCTTCCACGGGAAACAGCTAGTAATTATTATTTCCATTGCAACGGCAAGCTAGTCAAGATCACAAAAACAACTGAAACGACAGAATTAATTTAAACAATGCCTTAATGCATAAAATATGCGATAAAAGATGACTAAATCAGAGATCAGAGTAGACAGCAGATATTAAGATGGAACCGCTCTACCGCTAGAAATTCATTGAAAGCTTTGGTAATATCTCATGAACCACAGTATGCATAAATTAACAGATGTCTAAAATTTATAAGTGTTATGAATTGTTATTTACGTTTATTTTGTGTCTTTAAACTTGTGTTTTGAAAGTATATCTTTTAGATCATTTTACGATCATATCGTGACACAAGTTCCTTTGGCGATATGGTTCGGTGACATGTGGCAGAAAAAGACAACCTGGATTCGTCTTGAAAATATAGTTGCAACGAAATTAACTGTGATATTTCAAATTCTACCCAAACTAGGAATATCAGATTTTTGTTTAGAGAACTTATTTTAATTGGAGTGATTTTTTTTATATTTGAACACAATTATAGCTCAAAAGTAGCCATATTTGCTATCATCCAATCAAAACCTTCAACAACTCTAATATCTTAAATCTTATAAACATGACATGGTAGCTACATTACAGTTAATTATCATTTTAGTTTCATTCCTCATGTTTTTTTTCAGATTGAGGGACGAAGCTCTTGCGCCCTGGGATGGACACGTGTCAGGTGACCATTAATCATTGTTTGCAATCGCTTTGTGGAAGGCTTTATTTGACAATAAGTAGCCATCAACTTGTTGAATGTTGGATGAATGCACTTTGCTTCCTACTCCATAACAAAGCCAATTGATGTACCCCATCTTCTAACTAAAATCAGTTGCATGATTTTCGAGCATGAGTAACTTTGGTGTAAATGTCTGGTCAAGTTTGTCGAAAGTAATTCATAAATTCATAACGTAATTCATAAATTCATAAAATAATTCTTAAATTCATAAAGTAATTTATATTTCCATAAAACAAATATATAGTCAGTAAATTACTCCGTAGCAACATTTAGGCAGATTTAAGGCCAATAGCTCTTTTATGAACATCTGTACCTCTATATCCCAAGTGACATATTAACTTAGGTATCGAGTTATAAAGTTTCATAATATTATTATTTATTTATTTATTTATTTATTTATTTATTTATTTATTTAAAAATATTTATACAGGATGAGGACTTCAGTAATTTGCAAATATATACATAAATACAAAAAAACTGCTATCAATGTCCGTCCTGTCTGAGAATAAAAATGGAAAAAAGCAGTAAAAACAGTAAAAACAGTAAAAACAATAAAAACAAACAAAAAATTGATCAACTAGAAATGCAACAGTATGCAGACAAGGTGTGAAGTGACTTCATGTTAATGTTTTCGCCCTGTTAATTTGGTTGCTTTTTATTAACATTTCTCACCTCCCTTCAATTTTGGGTACCAAACATTCTAAGCAAAGTTGTGTTCACAAGGCATTATCTCTACCGGTGTTCTTAGAATATCCTTGCACAAAAACATATCCAGGAGAAATCTTTTTGTTGTATCTTTTTGGTATTATGTCTGCTGGTGTCCTTTCATATAGAACCTCACTCATGTTTCTTGTCCATATACTAATGTCTTTCGGCGGTCTTCCCAAAATTTTAGATTTGGGCTTCTTTCCACCTCTTGATTTTACGGATCACAATTTGCAAGTGTTACAGTCAATTGAATTATATGGAAAACATAATTTTACATTCAATATAGGTGTTGTTGTTTTCGTTTCCACATTTTCATCAAAGAGTAACACTTTAAACAAACTTTGCTTCGATTTACTGTTGGTATGTCTTTCAGGTCTATTTTGAAGGTTTTTTCAATCCTTTTAGAAAATGTGACGACTGATAAGGCCTTTCTCTGGACTTTACTAGTATGCTTCTGACAAATTCGACACAGGTTTGTTAAAAATATGTTGTGTTGATTCTCTAGTTTTTGATAAAAACGAAAGTGAAATTTCAACTAAAACTTGTGTTTGGAAAATTTTGTACAACCACGTATAAAAAATGTACAGCAGATAATGCAGCCTGATCTAGTTTATTAAATAGTTCGTTTAACTACCAGGATCAATTTTACAGCAGCAAATAGGTCTGACAAAAATGAACAAAATTTGCTATAACGCTTCACTTTCTCACTCTGAGTGGGAAAACTTCCTCGTTTTATGGTACATAAATTACTCCGATTGCGTATGGAATCTTTCTAAAATTTCCATAATTTACGGAATAATCTACGTCAAGGCCCAAAAAGTTCCTGAAACCTGAGTGTGACGGAACTCCCCGAGGGTTATGTGGCTGGGTACTTGTCTTAGAGTCAGTTTTAGAGAAATATAGACAAGCGTATGTCATGTCTGAATTCAACTTGGTCTACCAAGACGGATTCTTACTTCTTTTTATCATATTGATACTGGTGAGAATATCGCGGATAATAATTTACTACGATGACTTTAGACATAGAAGCAAAGTTACAAAAGCGAAAGGCAAAAGAACAGTACAGATGCAGATACGTGCACTATGGATGAGGTAAGTATGATGTAGCTGTTGAAGGAGCGTAGTGATTCTTATCAAAAATAATAGAGTCCAGAACGAGTAATGACTTTCTTAAAAAAATCTGAAGATCTAAAAGTTACTGGAACTGAAAACAATGGTACTTTAATTTCTTAAGTTTCTTGTCGTTGTTTTTAGTCGCCATATTTGAAGCTTACCTCCCGCGAAAAAACAAGTTGATTTCATATGAAATAGCTTAAAAGTTTTTCTATACATCTCTTTATTTTTTGGAAAATCATCATTGGTTTCCGAGATATAAGTCTTGAAAGTTTAGCTAATTATGCGGAATTATGACATCATTGATTAGATGCTCAGAAGCAATTGCTGATATGAATGATAATCAAGGTAACTAAGTTTTAATATCTGATTAATATTCATGTAAATATGTTCAAATGTCAAACTGTATAGGTGAAAAAACATATTTACATCACCACATACCTTGATAGATCCTTGAAATAGCACCACATTTTTTCTAATTGGTGATGTCATGCATTAATTAACATAATTATCAAAATTTTTATTGAAAAATCTTGAGAACCGAACGAGCCTTTTAAAAAAAATAAAAGATTCATAGACAACTTTCCAAGCTCTTCATAGGAAGCAATATTGTTTTTTCGCAGGAAGTAGGCTTTGCAGATTTACTCGAAAACTCATTTCCGGCAAAGTAGCAAGCCTTCGCAAAATAATAGTAAAAAATATTATGAAAAGCATAAAGGCGGGTTTCTACTCAAACGAATGCGTTCGAATCGATCGACGTCGATCAAATCGATGTTACTAAAAATAGAACATTGCATAATCTTCGTCGATTGACGTCGACCTGGCGGTCGAATTTGATCGAGTTTAAAAGTAGGATTTATTTCAACTTTTTCGTCGATCGATTGAAATTTGTCCAATGAGATTGATTTATACCCACGTGATGTAAACAAATCGACGAAGAAATGAAAATACACTGAAAGCGGGAAAAAGTAAAAAATGGATGAAAGCATTTTAACAAATGAAAATTTAATTGCATATTTAATGCAACACAATATTAAAAGAAAAAACCGTTAAACGATGAAACCGATGAAAATGCGTCAATGATAACTGATTGTTCGAATGTTGAAGAATTTGAGACATCGTTTGTAAAAGAAGTTCGCGGATTTCGGTGTCTTTGGGACACATCCTCGAGAAGTTTTAAAGTCTGATGAAACAAAGAGTTTGGAGGCAAATTGCTGAGAAATTTGGGAAGAATGGTACGAAACTATTTTTGTTTATCATATTTATGTCATAAAATTCTAAGTACATGCTCAATATAATTATTTCATTGATAATTTATCTTTAGAGGACGTTCTTAAAAAAACTGAGTTGCCTGACCGATCGCCGCATGTTTCCTCGCCACGCAATAAACCCTCTCTCACTTGTCCAAACATTGAATTTACACCCACCCCTGCTAAGTCAATTAAACGAAAAAAGCCTTATCCGTCTCCATCCGTATCTCATATTACAGACCCCCAGCATCCCGACCATTTTCTGTTTCAAGTACTTGTTAAAACAGAAGTTGAAGTAGACGCCGATCAAAGTTCCGATTTTGAGAAACATCAAAGGCAAAAGTATGAATTTGAAGAAAAGTGAAGCGAAATGTAAAGTTTTTATGATTCATGTCACGTTTTATGTATAGTGTATTTGTTCCACTTTGGGCGCAGATACTAATGGAAATACACAGGTTCTAAGCCCAGCTTCACATGTAGCTTTACTCCGCCATCTTAGGCTTTCTTCTCATCTATATATTACGTCATACATATATCCTCAAAATCCCGTCAGCCGACATCCATAAATACTATATCACTCCTTTTTCTAAAAATGGTTAAAATCTATCAACAAAATATCAATAAAGTTTAAAATAGTGCAATGTTCAAAAATTCATACAAACTCTTCAGTTGTACAGTTATTTTCGACAAAATTCTTAAACAAATAAACCAATCGTGAATCAAATTATCAATGTTATCATTCCAACTGTGTAGTCCTAAATCGCATGTTTTGTATCGTTCAAATAACTTGTTACGGATATCGTTTCGGATAAACAGGTTTCCGAATTCTTTGTGGATACGTCTTCTTAATCCACACGCGCGGTTTCCGCTGCTCCTTTCGACCTGTCTCACTAGACTGCTCTACTATAGCCTGCGATGCTGCTGAAACCACCTTATCATCGTCTTCCCCCGGAACATCGGTCTTCACTTCTGCTACCTGAAGTTTCTTCACCTGTGACGCATTCCTCAACAACTCACTCGCATCTTCTCCCTTTATCACGAATCCTACCTTTCCTATCTACCACGGTGTACTTCTTGTTATTGTATGTAGTAGTCAGTTTGTTCTCTTTCTTTTGTTTCAATAAAACTACATCACCTTCTTCAATTTCAGTTGGTTTAGCTTTCATAACCTTGTTGTAGTCTTCTTCCATTTTCTTTTTGTTTTGTTGGTCTTTTGCTTTGGCGTTATCATGGTGCTGACCTTTTGATGATTGCAAAAATTGTGGCAGTTTTTTTCGAATTTCGCGATTGAACAACAATTTGGCAGGTGATTCTCCCGTAGTTGAATGAGGCGTACTGCGATAATCCAATAAATATCTTGTAACAGCATGTCGCCAGTTCTTCCCTTCAGCATGTGCTGTTTTGATGGTTTTCAAAAGCGTTCGGTTAAATCGTTCGACTTCTGCATTCCCCCTTGGCCAGTACGGTTGAGACTTTTTATGAGTTATCCCATTCGATTTGCAAAATTCGTTAATTTCATCCGAAACAAAATTGGAACCATTGTCGGTTTTCAAAACTTCTGGGATACCATGTCAAGCAAATGTATCAACAAACGATGCAATTATTTTGGACGATGTCGTGTTTTTCATTATGGTGCATTCTGGATATCTAGAGTAAGCATCAATAATATACTCTCTCCAGTTGGAAATGGACAAAGTAGATCAGAATGTACGATTTGCCACGGTCCTTTCGGCATAACTGTCGGCTTTAATGGTTCGTATTGTGTTTTATCAGCTACCAACTGGCATGGTACGCATGTACTAATAGTACTTTCAACATCTTTATTCATGGTCGGCCACCACACTTTGGTTCTTAGAGCTTGTTTTGTTTTAACAATGCCCATATGATTTTCATGTACAATACTCAATATTCTGTTTTGAAGGGATTTTGGAATCACTATTTGTTTTCCTTTCAGTAAAATGTTCTCAGAAATACACAACTCAACTCTGATTTTACTATACGGATATAGTTCTGAATCTTGTTTCGGCTGTTTTTTTCAGCCCTGTTGAATTAAAGTTTTAACAGATTGCAACGTCTCATCTTCTCTTGTTGCTATTTCAATTTCTTCCAGTGTTAATGCAGCAGGTATTGCATTTTTAATAACAGAATTCACATATTCCTCGGTTTCACACCGTGTTTTAGTAATTTTATCTTCTAACACAATTCGCGATAGAGCATCTGAGGGATTTTGTGCCCCCGACTTGTATTTTATCCGGAACTTGAATGGTTGTAATCTCAGCACCCACCGCTCCAGTCTGGCAGATGGTTTTGATTTCGGTGAGTAGATATGGATCAATGGCTGATGATCGGTGTACAACTCGAATTCTGTTCCAATTAAATATCGATGAAACCGTTCACAACTCCAAACTATTGCCAAACCTTCTTTTTCTGTCTGACTATATCTTCGTTCAACATCAGTCAATGTCCTACTAGCATACTCAATCACTTTGTATCTTCCGTCCATTTGCTGTTGCTCTAATATTGCTCCTACAGAAAATGGTGATGCATCCACAGTAAGTCGTGTTTCTGCAGTTGGCGACCAGTAAGCCATAACTGTGTCTGATTTAAGTACCTCTTTTAAGAGTTTGAATGCAGCAGATTGTTCTTTCTCCCACACATATTTTCCTTTGCTTCTTAACGATTGTCTCAATGGATCCACAATGTCAGCAAAATTATCAACGAAACTGGACATGTATGTAGCCAATCCCATAAAGGAACGCAGCTCTTGAAAATTCTGGGGCTCTTTCATATCATTGATTGCTTTGACTTTGACAGGGTCTGCCATTGCACCTTCCTTTGATAATGAAATACCAAAAAAAGTAAGTGTCTCTTTGGCAAACTCACACTTTCTTTTGTTTAACTTCAGTCCTACTGATTCGATTTTGCTCAAAGCAGCTTCTAGATTTCTGTGGTGTTCTGCTATCGTTGTTCCCCATACAATTATGTCATCTGATATATTCTTTGCACCTTTCAAACCATTCAATACTTTTTGTTCTAGTGCATGCTGATAGCATTCAGACGCAGATGTGATACCTAAAGACAGTCTTTTATACCGCCTAAGGCCAACTGGTGTATTAAACGTTGTGATAGGTCGAGACTTTTCGTCCAGTTCCAGTTGATGGTAGCCTATTTTCAAATCAAGTTTTGAAAATAACACTGCACCTCTCATCTCCTGTTTTAATTGTTCCAGTGTGGGTATTGAATGCCTTTCTCTCGGAATTGCTTGGTTGGCTCTTCTCATATCTATGATCAATCGTATGTCATTGTCCTTCTTCGGTGTTGCTATTAACGGTGACACCCAGTCGGTGGGACCTTCAGTTTTTTCAATAATGTCCATTTCCTCCAATTCATGCACTTTCTCAATAACCTTTTTCTGCAGATGGTATGGTACTTTTCTGTTGGTTTGGGCAACTGGTGTAACACTCTCGTCTATATGTAACTTCAGTTGAAAATCTTTCAACTTCCCCATACCATCAAATACCTTCTCATGATCAGCCAATATTCTGTTTAATTCCTCATCTATACAACCTACTATGTGAGCTTCTTCCAACAATTTAACCACTCTCAACTCTGTTGCATCCTTCTTACTCAACAAACAACCTGCCTTTTCTTTATCAATGATAAAAAATTTTGTTACTATTTCTTTCTTTCCAAGACGAATTTTCATTTTCAATTCCCCATACAAATCAATTGGTGAGTCTGAACCAAATGTCTTTAATCTTGCATTAGACTTTTCTGCTTTAACACCTAATTGTCGAAATGTTTGTTTATCGATAATAGTGACGGTCGACCCAACGATGAATTCGATCTCTTGATTGTTTACTTCAACTTTAATCTTCTTTAAATTGTTACTGTCATTACTGTCATTATTGATGGTAAACAAGAATCCATCAAAATCACTATCCGCATCTGATTCAGCTTTTTCTTCCTTTGGTTACATTACTCCTCATTCTCTCCTGTCCTGACCGACACACCTTCTCGAAATGACCAACATTTCCACACTTTCTACAGCTGCCCCCCTTGGCTGGACAACCTGAGTCTTTGGCATAATGAACCTCTCTACCACATCGAAAACAGCTACCTGTATTCTCCTTGGAACCCCCTTTTACTGAACTACCTCTTCCAAAACTAGCACCTCCATTTCTTTCATTACTTCCTCCTCTGAACTTACCTCCTCTTCTACCATTACTTTTCTTACCACCACGCCCAAAATTTTCAACTTTCCCCACTAAACCACTACTTTCTTTCTCTTCTCCCTTTTCAATTTTTTCTGCCTGATTTGCTGATTGTTCTAGTCTGCGGGCTATCTCAAGCAGTTTATCTAGAGTTAGACTGGCCTCCTGGAGCAACTTCCGCCGCAAACGCACAGACAAGCAAGTTTGCACAATGTGGTCGCGAATCATATCATCTTCCAGAGCAGCAAATTCACAAATTTTTGCAAGAGTTCGCAAACGAATACAATGTGTGGAAACATTCTCACCCTTCTTTTGTGTTGCAGAGTTGAACAGATGTCTCTGGAACGGAATGTTTTTCTTTGGTAGAAAATGTTTGTTGAACTTCCCAATTGCATATTCAAATTGTTCATTATCAGGTTCTGTTCCTTTTATGTTTTCGTAAAGTTCTTGTCCTTGTTCCCCAAGGAAATGTAACAGTAATGCTTTCTTTTATCATCTCGAATGTTCACAGCAATGATATAAACCTCCAAAGATTTAACCCATCTCTTCCATTTTTCAGCTAATGAGCTCGGATCTCCATTCACGTTGAACATAGTAAGCCCTGGAAGACCATTCATGTGACTGTAACTTCTAACATGATGTCCGGAATACGTAGTAAATTCATCTTTCACCTCGTCCCCACTATAGTGTATTTGTTCCACTTTGGGCGCAGATACTAATGGAAATACACAAGTTCTAAACCCAGCTTCACATGTAGCTTTACTCCGCCATCTTAGGCTTTCTTCTCATCTAAATACATGTTTTATGTGCATTCACTAATCAAAAGAGTCCGATGTTCGTTGTACTCTAATAATTGTAGAATAATTATTTGATCCAGCATGTTGTAATGGTACCAAACCATCATTTGCAACATCCTCTCGCCTCCAATCCTCTTCTGCGTAGCCTTTTGGACAGTACTGGTTATCTTCTCCCAAGGACATTAAGTAATTGTGTAAAGTCACCACTGCTTTAGTTATGGAAACCACACTATCCACTCAGGCTACAATCGGCCTTCTAAACACACAAAATTGAAAGGCGCATATCCCAAAACCCTTCTGGCTCTAGAAATTGGATAATTGGCAATTTGCTCGTTTTCACCAATGCCTTTCTGGAATATGGCTTTACTAAATACGTTTTAAGTGGAAAAGCCTCGTCACCAACAAATACATAGGGAAAGTATTTTTCCGTCCCTGGGAGTATGCGTTGCGGTGGTAGGTTTAATAGATTGTTGTTGATAGCAAAGCCTAATTTGCTTGCAGAGAAAACTCCGCCATCACTTTGTCTACCCGCATCTCCCACATCAATCATAGTAAACTCGTATTTCGCGTTAACAACTGCCATCAACACGATGCTGTGCGTTTTTTATAATTAAAGTAAAACGAGCCACTTCTTGCAGGTGCCTGCATTACAACATGTTTCCCGTCAATCGCACCAACACAGTTTGGGAAATTCCACCTGTTTTCAAACTGTAACGCCACTGTCCTACACTCGTCTTTATTTTTTGGCATTTTAATATAGCCCGCACTCAAAAGCTCTTCCTAAATAACATCTGTTCTTTCCTTTATTATTCTGCATTCTGATGTTTGGCTAATTCTGTAGCTGGCACCTATCGTTGTCTGTGCATCAACAGTAACTAGAAAGCGTAGCGTAATAAACAAACGTTCACTGGGACAAGTTGCTTCTCTTTCTACTGACGATTTCAATATTCTTGGTGCTACAAGAGTCAACGGATTCTCGTAAATACCAGGGTTCATTCGAAATTGTTGATAGAACAGAGCGTGATCATAAAGTTTTAAATCTTTAATCAGCAAGTGATATTCTCCTTTCTCCTTCCGCTCTCTATAAATTTGTCTCACCCAAAAGCGTTTTCTTTTACATTGCCCATTATCCCTCTGTCTTTGCCTTCTTCTCAGTAAAAGCAAAATAAGAATTTGTGTTCTTGTCAATGTCATGTTTTGAAATGAATTGGCGCGTAATATCAAATTTGTGTTATTGTTTTGAAATAAATTTGAATGAGTCGCCATCGATCGAGGCATGGTCGAATGTAAGTGGAAACCAATTTTCATAAAAACGCCATCGATAGATTCGATCGGCGTCGATCGATTCGACCGCATTCGATTGAGTGGAAACCCACCTTTACGATGAAAATACAGTTGCACAAGCTCTCTATCATCGATTATGTATTCCGTTATGGCATGTATCCAGCAACCACGTGATCGATTTTGCGGGGCGAATGGTGCAATGAATTGCAATGAATTGCAATGGCGGCTCTGTAGGCGGAGAGAAATTGGAATGAGCTGGATATTTCAGCAAAATATTTGAACAGTTTTCAAATTTCAGTTTATCTTTCAGTATATCAGTATATCTTTTAGTTCTGACAATAAAATATCTTAAAACAGGTGATTGCGCGTCCTTTAGGGAACTTGAACGTTTTATTAACAACAAAACAATTAATCACAACAACAAAGGTACCCAGTGTTATTTCGGGAACGATGCTATGAAATCGAAATAAAAATTTCGTAGGAGATCCAGCAAACTGGCATACATTTTGTGACGATTTCGAAGCCGCAGTTCACAATAACGAACATTTCTCAGGTGTCGAAAACATCAACTACCTACAATCTTTGGTTCCAGATGAGCCATTTTTTTCCGATAAGAAAGAAAACGTTAAGAAATCACATATTGGATGCCCAACCCGCTTTCTTAAATCTTCGCAATTAAGCTCCGTTTCTTCCTCCGCTAATAAAGTTTTCTTGTGGTCTCTCCTTCTGAGTGCTTTGTAGAGGCTGGACAATTTTGCTGAGTGTTACGGTTATGTTAGCAGCTTCCATATCTCATCTTCAGTGCGTCCGCGTCTCTAGAATAAAAGGGTCTTTGAGTTACATCACCCTGTATTTTTTCATAGTGGAGCTTTTATCATTGTGTGCACATTTTATCGACTGTTTTATTTTCATCCAGATTAGTCCTAGTTGCCCGTGTTTCACGTCTCTAGCACGGCCCCTCTGTCTTGTTTGAAGGTACACCCAACTTCTACAGCCCCAATTCCAGTAAAATGGAGAAGTTACCTACTATTACAACCGTTGACCGTAGCATCTGACAACATTTTCGTTTATTATGGCTAAAGCTAAACAAGTACAGGAGGTGTTTGTTTGGTGTAGTTTGACCATCGACGCTTATCAGGCGAGAACTATTTTTGTTAGCTCAAAATGAAAAACGTGCTATAATAATAATAGGCAGAATATTTTTGGTAATGATTACCCAGCCAATTTAAGTCGTCTCTGAGGTAGTAGGAGCACTCTTTAGCTATTTAAAAGTGTTTTTATCATTGGTAAACAGCCAGACAGTTCAAAACGTTTTTAGTAAATTTAGTAATAGTAAATTTAAAGTCAATATATTTCTGTTTACCAGAGTTATTTCACTTTTTACTTCCACAAAATGGGCCTGAGAAAGTGCATTAATGGCTAAATTGTTTCTATAGTTAAGTCACCTCACTGTTTTTTTTCTTCATTATTTAATATGTAACTGTTAAATGAGATATTAAAAGTCGTCACACATCAATTCAAGCTCTTCACAACATCCCAGTACAAAGAGGGTACGCAAGCTCCTGATTATTACTGTTTCCATTTGCTGTGTGTGATAAAATAATTATATGTATACTAGCCGACACGCGGCATCGCACGTCGAATAAAGCACTACAAAAATAAATGCCTTTCCAACATTTTAGTTTGTTATTGCCTTTTCTATCATTTTCCCCAGACATAAATCAAGCATGACAGAATACGCATGTAGAAATTTAAAATGATAGTTGGTGGCTCGTGGATACATCCTCGGGTTCGCCCGTCCTTTATTTACCGCATTTCGTGTTTCTTGCTACTGCGGTTACCATTTTGCGTGACAGACAGACAGACGTATACGGGTATTATAATATAGACTAGCCGGGGTAAGCCAAAAGTCAAGGTGTGACCCGCTGTTGAACACTATGTGGAGCGCTTAATAAGAGCCGTAAACTGTGGCACACGATCAGGTGGAGCGCTTTAGTACAGGTATGCAGTTTGTCGTTAATCGAGTAAAGCGCACACAACACTATAGTGTATTTTTGAAAATATAACTCTACTGCAACTTTACCCAAAATAAAAACACAATTTACAACCATTTTTTACCCCGTCATAGGAAAAACAATTGGTCAATTTTATTTTATTTTACGAAATAAGTTTCAGTAAAGGTTAACAAATTAATTGTGACACTGGACTGAGCGCTTAGTACAGGTAAACCGTGTGGCACATGCGTTTAGGCTTAAGACGCTATTTAAAAAAAACTATTGCAGCTTTGGTTTACAAAACACAGGATACACTCTGTTGAAACGCCGGGTTAAGCCACAAGTAGCTGTGTTACCCAGCGTTAAACACCAGATTGAGTGATTAATAAGAATCGTCAACTGTGCCACACATTCAGGTAAAGCGCTTTAGTACAGCCATATAGTGTGTAGAAAATGAAGTGAAGTGTACACAACTTTACGGTGTTTCCGGTGTAATATACTATTCAAAAAATAACTTTCGACAACTTAAAATGCAGATTACAACTAAAAACACAGATTACAATTCAATGTTACCCCGTCATAGCGAAAGCAGCTGGCCAACCTTCTTTATTTTTCAGGGAATGTTCCCGGGAAAAGTTCAAAAAATGTTAAGCTGAGCGCTTAGTATAGGTAAACAATGTGTACTTTTTTTCTGTAAAAAACGTTATCACAACTTCGGTTAAACAGAAACACAGGAAACAGCCCGTTGTTACCACTGGACTAAGCGCTTAGTACAGGTAGACTGTGTCGCACATAAGTATATAACACCATTTTTAAAAACACTTTATAGCGACTTCAGTTTAAAAAACATCAGGAAACCGCCTGTCGTTATCAAGCTCAGTTAAAAAAATATAATAAGAATTGTGTTTCAGCCAAACTGCATTTAGCTACTTTCACTTTTTAGCCAGAGGTAGCTAAAAGGAGCTAGCTGGGTAGACCCAACTTCAACATAAAAATAAATAACAATATACCAAACCGAAAAAAACTTTAAAAGAATAGGAATAAAAATAAAGATAGCTATAGCTAGCTGCCTCAAAATCTACGTTTTTAGCTAGCTAAACACTTAAAATTGTTTTGTTTAAGATTTATACATGGCTAGAAAACGTCATGTTATACTCACCTTAACATGTGAAAACACACAGAAACTAAATAATCCTATAGGATACAAAGTACTCAAAAGAAAAAAGGATCAAAAGGAGACATACAAATTTCAAACCATCACTTCCAAACCAAAATGACCTTTGTAGGGGTAGCATGTTTCCTCCGTCGGCATGTTGAGGCCGCGAAGCACTTGGATTGGTCATTAGTGAAAATGGAGCCTCGTGATTGGCTATTACGCGTAAGCGATCAAAACAAAGCCGGTAAAAACGGGGTCTGCCGTGGATCCGAAATAAAGCTGCAGGGCCGCGGGGATTTTCCGTATGTCTCGCTACTTGCTCCGCCATGTTGCGCAGAGACAGACAGACGGAATACGGCTATTATTATAGAGATGTATGTAAATGTGTACTTTTTACTTATTCAACTATATTTTATGTAATTCACGATATTTAAGGATTTCCCCGTATTCCTTGGTTTTAAGATCTACGTTAAATAGTTTACTTTATTTTATAAATAGTCACTTGTTTTGGATTTTCATTTGTTATTATAATTGGTTAGCTTTGACAAATTGACTGCGAGGTTCCATTTATTCATTTGATCTTTTAAAAAATATCAGAAGGAAATATCTGGAAAAATCCCAGAACTACATATAATATATAAGTGAATATTAACTTTAGCAGTCTTTATTTAATCCCTCCTACATAAATGCCAACAATTGATTGATGCAATCTTCATGTCTTCATCAGGGTTCAAACTCTTTCCTTTCTACTCCCACAAATTATTTTCTACTCTCACAGCTTGTTAAAAAGCTTCAATCCCTGAACAGAAATTAAAAGTTGAAAAATAAAAATAAAAGCTTACAAGTTTTAAAACTGATTAGGCAAATACCAATAAACGTGCTCTGAGGTTTCGTTCCAAATAAACAAAAGCTTGACATGTTAACGAGATTCAAAGTATCTTGACTTTGCTCCGGGAAATAATAAAGCAATTGATGAGTAATAAAGCAAGGAATTTTTTGCCTGCTCACTTAGATGAAACGAAAATACATAATCACGTTACATTTTTTTTTATTTCTCCACTTGAAAATTTTCAATTCAAGTTTTCAATAACGTGTACAAAAAAATTGAAATATAATTTGTATCGTCTTATTTAGTACGCCTAATATTGTTTTAATAGGATGGGTTAAAAACTGAGAAATAACAAAAATAAGTAAAACTGCTTATTCATGATGCTCAATGGAAGCATTGTGCAACCTTCTGCTTCACACATTTATTCATGTTTTTTTTAAAGCAAACCAAAGATGTGTACAAATTAAACATTTATACATATTTTCGTTCCATAATTTTAATTTTTTGATATTTCACGACAAACTTCATAATTCTCTCAGCACAATCGCAAGAAATGTGTGAAAGTATCGAACACAATCCAGAAAAAAAATAAGTTTATCATTGATTAGCGAATTTTTACAACGAATAAAAGTAAAAGGTTGGAATTTTATCACCGGTTAAATTTCACCTGACAAAAAGAGCAGATGTAAAGTTAAAATATATATTTTTACAGAATAATTACACTGTTGGAAAATGTATTGGAACAATTGAAGGGGGGAGTGGAAAAAAAACACATATATATTTTAAAGATATGCCACGGTTGCTTTGTGTGAGTTAAATGACATGTCACTGCAACATTGTTCTTTCTTCTTCTTTTCAGACTTCTTAAATTCAGATATATTTTTTAATAAAATTAAAGCCAATGAGTTACATACCTTGCTCATCTTAATAGGCGTGAAGGGGGGGGGGGGGGTTTGGGTGCAAAAATTAACTATCGCGATAGAATAATTACTCGGTATTGCAGTGCAGATAGAAAAGCTTGTTTTTATACATTATATTAATATAATTTTATTTATTTCGTTCTATTTTAGTTAACTATATTTTATTTTTATTTATTTATTCAGAATAAAATATAGACAATAAAATATAGACAATGAATCAACATTTTTGAACATATTATAAAATATCCTTGGCATATTGTATTGATTGGTCGTAAATAAAATTAAAGAAATATGATCGGTTAGCATTTTTGTAATACTTTGAATTGCGTATAAAACTATCTGTAAGGGAACACGGTGAAAAGAATTTGCAACGTTTTCTATCTATATGGTAAAGAGAAGAAGAATATTACCGTGGTGATTGTCAATTTAATCATTTGGCCAATCAATTATCAAAATGAAACTTTGGATTATTTCGCTGATAACTTATATTATACCGTTGACATTACATTGCATTGGAATTGTGCTGCTTTTGACAAAAAGTTCCAATGTTAGTGGAAGTCAGACGATATTCATGATCAACCTTAGTGTATCAGAAATATCGTTATCCATTACTGGTGCACTGGCAATTGGCTTTTACGAGCTGTATGGAGGGGGAAACTTCGCTTATCAACTTTCTACAATTGGCTTTTTATCGTCAGCGTTTACTTATTACCCTATTATGTATATTTTGACGCTGGACCGTCTAGCTGAAGTTTATCTAAACCTTCGTTATCAATTGTACTGGTCGGCCAAAAAACAAAGGTTTCCATGATTTTAGTTTGGTTAATAAGCGCGACTATTTTTTATCATTTCTCGTATATATACGAACCGACCAAACAAATGGATGTGCCAACCTTGTAGATGTAGCGTATGAATACGTCTATCCACTTGCAAATTTTCTTTATATCATTATCGCACTACTTACCTATATTTACATCGTCAGAAAGATACGACAAAAAAGAAAGATTCAAGCTAGCATTTCGATTTCCATTGCGAGTGGAGCAGAAAAGGTCTCTGCACCAAAAAGCAGTAACAACTCGCGAACTTCAACGCAGCGAAAAAAAGCTAGAAGTTTCCACTTGTTGCTGCCGTCTTTGTTAATACTGACCTTTGTTTTCTTCATCGCTATTCCAGATCTAGTGGCATTTCTAGCATATTTGAACATCATAAATCACTCGTTTTCTCTGACAGTAACAATCAACGTAATGTACTCCATTGGTTTGGCATCCGACGCGTTAATTTACGTGCTGTTGTCAACCTCGTGTAAAATTATCTGCGGAGGAAATATAGAAAGTTCTTTAATCTATGAAGATTTTCTCGTTATTGTGCTTGTGAAAGAGCTATGACTAATGAAATTTTCAATGACATATTTAAACGACAACAAATTAGTTTATTAGTTGATGTAGAATTTCATGCGTAAGAATATTGGACGAAGTTAAAGCTAAACACTAGACAGAATAAACAAAAAGCAAAGCGATTGAAGAGATATTGAGGTTTTAAATATTGTTATAAATGGTTCAGAATTCTGTAACGATAACGCCAATGAAAATCTAGAGATCTAGAGCATTACCCATCATGCACCCCTAAAAAGAACAAAGTTAACACGTCCACAAGCCCCATGGATTACAGATCAGCGAATTGAAACTGTGCAGGGAGTACTTTTGGAGTCTCGAGCTCTTATGAATGATTCTGGGCAACGGGGTGAATACTAACGAAAAAAGAAATAAAAAGTTATCCCGAACGTTTAAATGACCACTTTGTTACAATTACTACACAGCTAATAGGTCTTCAAGGTGAAAACTTCGATCTAGAATTAAACGAAAATGATAAAGAATCAAACTTTTGTCCAAAAAGAACTACCTACCATGAAGTCGTGAAACAAACTAAATTATTACGTAATGACAGTTCCACCGGTCCAGACGGTATACTTGTAAAATTCATTAGAGCAGCAGCAGACCATTGCTTGGCTGCTAACCCTCATAATCAACACGTGAAAACACCTTTCAGTTTTTGGCAGCCAAAACCTATAACGAACTTCCGGTGAAACTTCGAAGGAAAGAAGATTTTATTAAATTCTGCATCGATGCAAGATCATATTATTCTGATAAAGCACTTTCTAGAATTTTTCTAGACAAGTAGTTTTTGTCATTTTAAATATTTCTTAATTATCTCTTTTTTAGTACTTTACCTTAATCTCTCATATTCGTTTCCCCCAGTCCCCTGTAATGCCGTGTATTGTCAAAATTCCTTCTATCCCTTACTTACTTGTGTCTGCAGCGGTTTTACTTGTGATTATTTTAACTTATTCATTACATAAATTTTACTGATTGAACGCCCCAAGGAGCGCTTAATAAGAACCGCATACTGTGCGACATGGTGAGGTGGAGCGCTTTAGTACATGCATGCAGTATGTCGTTAATCAGGTGAAGCGCATACACCATTGTAGTGTTGCGACTTTTTTTTAAAAAAATAACTTTCCCGCAACAATAGCTGAAATAAAAACAGAGTTAACAAACCGTTGTAACTTGTAACATCATAGCAAAAACAATCGGTCAATATTACTTTTTTTTGCGGAATAAGTTTTGTGAAAGTTAAAAATTAATCGTGACATTGGGCTGAGTGCTTAGTACAGTTAAACTGTGTTGCACAGGCGTATAGGCGTAATACCCTTTTGAAAAAAAACTTTCTTGCAGACTCTGTTTAAATGAAAACACAAGAAACAGTCCATTGCTAACACAGGGCTGAGCGGTTAGTCCAGGTAAACAGTGTTGAACATTCGTACAGGTGTGATTCCCGAGAAAGTATAAAAATTAATTGTTACAGTGGACTGACCTCTTAGTATAGGTAAACCGCGTTGTACATGCGCATAGACATAACAGCCTTTTAACAATGGGCTAACCGCTTAGTACAGTTAAACATAGTTGAACAGGTGAATAAGCGTAATACCCTTTTCAAAAAAACTTCATTGCAACTTCATTTCAACGGCTAACCGTCGTGGAGGTCGGACGTGTTTATTCAACAGGGCGTTGTTGACTACATTAATGTAGTGTAGCGAACTGTACTATATTTTGAATATTATATATTTGAAATAATATATTTACATCATGTCACAGAACTTAAGAAGTTTAAATAAAGATCAACTAATCTCCATGGTTAACAAGCTGGAATCGGAAAACGTTGAACTTCGTGATCAAAACGTTCAACTTGAAAAGAAGCTGTCGGAAATTCAAGGCCAACTGTCTGTTGCAAGTAACGCCACAAATCTGTTGTGCAAGAGAATTACACATCTAGAAAAGCGCTGCTCAGAAAACGAGCAGTACAGTCGTCGTGAGTGCTTGGAATTTTCTGGTATTCCAATTTCTGTAAAACAACAAGATCTGGAAGAAAAAGTAAGATTTATTTTACGTAAAATTGATGTTGACATTCCCTCAGAAAACATAGAAGCCTGCCACAGAATTGGTACAAAAGGAACGACGATTGTTAAATTTTCGAAAAGAAAGGACGTCAGTAACATTTTTGCGGCGAAAAAAACACTGAAAGACATGGACCCGAACACACTGTTTATCCCAGAAAATACACGTATTTACATCAACGAAAGCTTATGCTTAACCTATCGAGATCTCTGGTATAAATGTAAGACACTTTGGAAGGAGAAACAAATTGATTCTTTTTGGACAAGTAATGGGTCAGTGAAAATTAAAACGAACAGACTTGGTAACGCTGTTTCTATTAAACATATTTCTGATTTGGAGGAATTATTCCCTAATCAAGACTTTGAAAATTTGTAAACTTACAAAAAAAGGTGTGGTGATGTTTTCCCGCCATTATGAATTTTCAGATTTTTATTTATGCTTTTTTTTTTTTTACATATTCAAAACTTTTATTACATATTCAACTCTTAACGTTTAATTTCACAGTAATCTCCTGTGATTTATCCATAATGATAATTACTTCTTATGTTAAATTGTTCAGTATACTGCATTATCTCAGTCACGATACGCTTGTTGATTTTTATGTCAGGTGTTGAAAATAATGATTGTCGTGTATGCAACAGAAAGGTGAATAAAACTACTGCATTTTTTTGCACGTCATGCTCTAGGTGGTCCCACGGTAAGTGTAACGGTGTTAACTCGAAAATTCTTGCAAGGGTTATGGCTTTGTATCTCCTGTAAATCTGACGCTCTACCTTTTGAAAGTTTGGCAGATCCTACCACGATGCGATCTGATACTGACATGAGTAATTTTAAATTATATTTTCAGCAACTAAACGACCTTGGTAGTCTCGTGACAAATTCAGCCGAGTTTGACGATATTGCAGGCATTAATTGTAAGTATTATAACACTTCCGAATTCTCTTCTATTCCTCAGAAATCAAAATCTTTTTCCCTCTTTCATATTAATTTATCTTCTCTTAATAAACATTTTGACGAATTTTACGCCCTTTTAGCACAATTGGATTATCAGTTTAGTGTTATTGGCATTAGCGAAACAAGGCTCTCTGACTGTCCAAACTTTAACATTAATCTTCCAAATTATACCTTTTTTCATACACCTTCTAAATCCGCTGCTGGTGGAACTGGACTATATATCTGTAATAAGTACGCATTTAAGCCCCCGCCGTGACTTGGAGAACATCATGTACTGTAAAAACTTTACTCGAATCGACATTTTTAGAAATTATTTTTAAATCTAAAACTAATATTATTGTAGGTTGTATTTACAAGCATCCCTCTATGGATATAGATGATTTTAACGACAATTACTTAGCTCATTTGCTTTTTAAAATTTCAAAAGAAAACAAAATTATTACTTTACTCGGTGACTTTAATATCAATCTTTTAAAATCCAACGCAGTTAGTTCGCATGCCAATTTTTTAGACTTATTAGGGTCTTTTTTTTTGCCACATATCTCACTTCCTACTAGAATAACAGACCACTGGAATACTCTTATTGATAACTACGGAGCGTCATATCTGCCAAAAAAAGCACCACTACTTTCACTGTTTCTTTATGACGTCCTGCGGATCTGTAGGACGTCCTACGGGTGTCTAGGACGTCCTGCAAACTTCTAGCACGTCCTAAAAATCTCTAGGACGTCCTGCAGCCCTCTAGGACGTCCTAAATACCTCTAGGACGTCCTGAAGATCTCTAGGACGTCCTACGGGTCTCTAGGACGTCTTAAATACCTCTAGGACGTCCTGCAGACCTCTAGGACGTCCTTAAGATCTCTAGGACGTCCTGTCACGTGGAACCAGGTTTAAAGTATAGCATTTTAGCTTTCGACCAAAGGGGATATTATCGGCAGTGCGTTTTGTCTGTTATGTCCACATTGAATGTGGATTTTGACTAATGTAAAAGAATTGAAGAAGAAGGGACTTGCAAGGAACGGATTGTGGTGAGTGGCTTTTCATGATTTTTCCCGTTTCTTTTCTTCATTCAGTAAATGTATCATTTGTATTTTCTTTATCTTTAGACTTGGGAAAAAGGTATGGATAGTTCAGGTATTGGGAACTCCAAAAGAGACATTATCACTCATTTTTTTCGTTGTGGATATCAGTATAAAGACATTTTAGAACTCTTGCGCCGGTACCACGATATTTCAATAAGTATGAGAACTTTGCATCGCCTTTTAAAGGAATATGGCCTAAAGCGAAAGTGTGCTGATGTATCAACATCCACGATATTAGACAAAGTCAGACAAGAGATTCAGGAAGTTGGAGAAAACCGTGGATACCGTAGTATATATCAGCATTTGATAGAAAAAGGAATACAAATACCAACCAGGTTAGTTAGAGCAGCTTTAAAAGAGCTAGACCCATCTGGTGTTGAAAGGAGAACAAAGCATCGATTGAAAAGAAGGGTATATAGAACAAATGGTCCGAACGATGTCTGGCACATTGACGGGAACGATAAATTGAAACCCTTCGGGTTTTGTATCCACGGTGGAATCGACGGTTTCAGTCGTAAAATTATTTGGCTAGCTGTTTCAGACACAAACAAGAACCCATTTATTATAGCTCACTATTATACTAGTGCAGTGAAGACTTTATGTGCCGTGCCAAAATTAATTAGAGGGGATAGGGGGACAGAAAATGTGAATGTATGTGGCATCCAACGATTCCTTCGAAGAAATCATCATGATTCATGGAGTGGTTGGAACAGTTTCAAGTACGGAAAATCTGTATCAAATCAACGAATAGAGCAGTGGTGGTCATATTTGAAAAGAAATACCACTCAGTCTTGGATAGATTATTTTAAAGACCTGCGAGACCAGGGACTATATGACGACAGCAATAACATTCATGTTGAAGCATTGAAGTTTTGTTACTACGGTCTCATTAAGTTACATTTAGATCAAGTTAAACATACTTGGAATCATCACAAGATAAGAAGTACAAAATATGCAGAAAGCCCATCTGGAAGACCTGACTTAATGTTTTTTCTACCACACAACTACAATGCCATAGATTGTGCATTCGTATTCAATGCAGACGAGCTCGAATTGGCTGAATCCATGTATTCAAAAAAACCTCGAGCTATTCCTTGTCAGAATGAGTTTATAGAACTATCAAATATTTTGATGGAAGAGCAGAATTTGCAGCATCCGCGTTCACGCGAAGAGGCTGAACATCTTTATTTATACCTTGTATCGACAATAGAAATGTTGTAATTTTAAATTTTATTTATAAAATAATGTTTTCAATTTTGTGTGAAATAGAAATGAAAAATACGTACAATTTTATATCTTAAAAAACTGTATTTCAGTAGTAAAAAGAACAAAAACAAAATTATACAATCAAATAAATCACGTCAGAACTTAACAAACATATATTTAACAAAACACAACTGAGTCTTAAATTAAACCACGTAACCTTATTGTGTACTTTTGAATCTTGTCGGTGATGACTCAACCAAAAGAAATGTCACAAGTTAAAGAGGTCATAGCCAAAGGAAAGCAAATGTTGAAAAATTTCTTCGAAACCAACAAGAATAATCTATCGTTATAAAATCATACACATTCAAAAATAAAACAAAAATAGAATATACTTCCAGAAATACGCTGTTTCATTTTGCTAAAACTATTTCCTTTCAAAATAAGGTAAAAATACTACACAATGTGTCAAGCAAATATTTAAACCTATGTATGAAAATTTAAACAAATAAATGTTAAAGACTAAAAAATAACATACTCTTTTCCGTA
Organism: Hydractinia echinata; assembly: GCA_030067915.1. NCBI lineage: Eukaryota > Metazoa > Cnidaria > Hydrozoa > Anthoathecata > Hydractiniidae > Hydractinia > Hydractinia echinata. The sequence continues at coordinate 18,993 of JASGCC010000177.1, read as the reverse complement.
AGTTAACAAAAAGATTCGTAAAAGACTAAAAAGATATTGTCTCAATAAGAACAAAAAATGTGTTCACATAAACAGAGTGTATCCAAAAAGTATGAAATTCAAAATCAATCAAGAATACTTAAACCATCATACACAGACCAATGGTCATTGCTGTTGAAATGGACATTCAAACTGGTTTGAAATTGCGTAAATGATCGAAATTGACGTGGTAGGATTAAAATTTTGAAGCATGTTTTCGCTAGAGGATACAAGCATTTTGGATTCTGATCAACAAATTCAACTTTTATTGAAGACGTAGGTAACAAACTTGACGATCCTGTTATAAATCTAACCAATAAAAGCAACTCTGATTTTGTACAACTTCTAATATAGCGACTAAGATATGTGCTGATTATTCTGTCCTGTGGGCATGTTTCATTAAAAAAAATCTGTTCAATTAGTGATTCTGCAGTTGGAGTACAAGTTGAATAAAGTGAATCAATCATACTTTCACTCAATTTCTGCCAAAATGACCCCATACCTTTAACAATATATTTCATTGGTAGATATGGTCTGTTTATCAAAGCAGTGTTCGCAGCTTTCAAACATAATGCCAATACGTTATTTGGTTTTGGCTTATCGAAAACGTTATAACTGTAAAGGACGTCGACTATAGGTTGATCACTTGTCTCTTCTTCTTTGGAAAATCGCAATATTGTTTCTGTCTCATATGGTGTGACAAAATTGAGAAAGGAACATAGTAATTGTTGTTTATCAACACGATCAAACAAAAGTTTCTTCACAGTGCTTTTACACAGTTGCAAAGGGAAAATAGCATACTGAATGAAAGCATGGTTTACAATACTTCCAATTATTTCCAACTCCTCTTCATCAACACAGTCATCAAGTGGTACTTTTTCCATAACACCGTCCATTTTCTCAAAAAGTTTTTTATAAAACTCAGCATAACAATCCTTTGTAACACCATCGCCATAAGCTTCCTCGCCGCTAAATCTAAATGTAGCTTTATGTGAAATAGTTCCACGCTTTTTGTAAATATCTATTAACTCTTGGTACACATTATCTCTGGAAATATCAAAATACAAAGTAGAGTTATTTAGCTTTGATAGTTCATTTGCACGAAAGTCTTGCAGGCTATCAAACTCTTTTTTAGATTCACCAGATTTGTATTCCAACAACATTTCTGACTGAAGATTCCTATTTTCAACAAGATTATCATTCACATTATTCTTTTGTTCAGCAACAGTTGGTGGAACAACATCATCATCATCTGATACAGTGATTGTAGCATAACCACGAAACCCAACTGTTCCACCTGGTGTCATAGGTGTTGGTGTTTCCTCTTCATTAACATTAAATATGCCAGAGAATACTTTTTCATCTGGAGAAACTTTGTGTCGATCAAAATTGATTAGGGTAAAATGTTCTGGCTGTAAAGATAGTCCTCCAACCCAATCATACACCTGAGTAAATTTAGCAGTATCATGAAATAGACGTGCTTTATTTCCTATAACAGGATGGCGTATGGATATTGTGACATGTGCCTCACTAAGATCAGGTTCTGGCATGACTCGATTCTTTCTTATGTTCATAATATCAATTAACCGACGTTCTTTTACTGCTACAATATCCTCTATTTCTTCAGTTTCATTTAACAATGATTGTGGTTGTTTATTTTCGTTTTTAACATCACTTTTCTTTTTATCGGCCTCTAGTGACGTATTATAAGCTTCATCAATTTCATCTCTCAATCTTTTGCGTTCTACGGATGAACATAACAGAATAGGACGGTTATTATCTTCATCACCAACTAAATTAATATTAGCAACTTTATGAGTATTGAAAGGACTTTCAAATAAAACATCGTCGTCTTGGTCATCCTCAAAGATATTACTCTTTAACTTTGTGAACAAACTGGACAAAATGGATTTCTTTTTTATTTTGAGATAAATGCGAATATGTTTCAGATTATGTTCTTTAACATAACTCTCTAATGTCAAATCATCACTTAGCTTGTCACCAGAGAAACTACCAACATATGTTTCAAACAGTGACAATGAACCCAAAACTGGATTGTTATCCTTTGGAAAAAAGGTTTTATGCAATTGTTCTTTTATACCACTCATAGTAATGTCCCGAGGTAAGGAAAGTTTTCTGGATCCACCAGTACATTTCACATAAGAATATTTTTTTAATCTCTCATTAAAGTTCTGCAAACCAACATTTACAGTAAATGAATATTTATTTGGTTTCTCCATTGCATGACCATTTCTAATGGCAGCAGCTAATTCAGCCTTAACTTTATCTTTTTCACAGTCAGATAATTTGGCTTTACCATGTTTTGTATAAGCTCTGACAGCAAGGATATCTCCTAATGCTGTCAAACCCATTGATTTCATCATTTCGTCAGTGGATGCATTAATAGCTTCACCATCCATCTGAAACAACAGACAATAGAAATAATAATAAAATGTTTGGATATATATTATTGTGCACCAAGTGGTGAGAAATTAATAGTAACTAATACCTTGTTGGTTCTCAAAGTATCTACTGTAGGATTGTCCACACCTCTTTTAATCAGAAATTGGCAGATCTATAAAATAACAAAAAAGTGGGGGATCAGACAGGACAGTTTAGCTAGCTAAACTTTTCAGTTTTGATAGCTATGCAGCTAGCTACAAAGTAAATCACAAGATTTTATATCCTCAATTACTTACTTCTTCGACTGACACTGTTGCCATAATCAATAGATCTTTTTGAATGTTTACATTTTCCGCGGTAAGCCCTTCTGGCTCTAACAACTGTGTGGCAGGCAGAAAAATGCGGAAGCTTGCTGAAGAAAGGTCTTTTTCAGCCCATTTCTTTCTACGGAAACATTTTTGAGGCTTTAAACTATTATCGAGTGTAGATGGATAATTTCTGATTGACATATATTCATATAAAGTCGTAATGATACCATCGTGCGAAGAAACAGACTAAAAAGGACCTCACTTCATCTAGCGCCCGCATCTTTTTGCCTGCCACGCAATTGTTAAAGCCGAAAGGGCTTACCGCGGAAAATGTAAACATTCAAAAAGGTCTATATAGTCCTTTCTGCGTCCGTGTCAAAGTAAAGCAATATCTTGTTAAAATCAATTTGTCACAATGTCATTATTCGAAATAGCAGCCATTAGAGCAAATACGACATTAGTATTAAAAATATAAGCTTAAAAAATCTTCTTTGCTTCTAATATTATTAGTTATACGTAGACGCCACAAAACCATGTGGTTATTCTCTAGGACGTCCTAGGGCCCCGTAGGACGTCCTAGATATACTTAGGACGTCTTAGAGACCCTTAGGACGTCCTAGAGCCCCGTAGGACGTCCTAGATATTCCTAGGACGTCCTAGAGAACCTGTAGGACGTCGTAGAGACCCTTAGGACGTCCTAGAGAACCTGTAGGACGTTCTAGATATTCCTAGGACGTCTTAGAGACACTTAGGACGTCCTAGAGCCCCGTAGGACGTCCTAGATATTCCTAGGACGTCCTAGAGAACCTGTAGGACGTCGTAGAGACCCTTAGGACGTCCTAGAGAACCTGTAGGACGTTCTAGATATTCCTAGGACGTCTTAGAGACACTTAGGACGTCCTAGAGCCCCGTAGGACGTCCTAGAGTCCCGTAGGTCATCCTAGACACCCTGTAGGACGTCCTAGAGGGCTGCAGGACGTGCTAGAAGTTTGCAGGACGTCCTAGACACCCGTAGGACGTCCTACAGATCCGCAGGACGTCATAAAGAAACAGTGAAAGTAGTGGTGCTTTTTTTGGCAGATATGACGCTCCGTAGATAACATATTTATTTCACCAACCCGCTACCAAAGTATTTCTGGAAATTTAATGGTGGGTATATCTGATCACCTTCCCCAATTTCTTTTGCTCAGTGATTTTACTTATTCATTTAAAAAAACATGAAACCGTCTATACCAGAAAATGGTCTCTTTTGGACGAAGAAAGTTTTAAACAGGATTTTCGTAGTGTTGATTGGAATAAAATTCTAATGCTGGAAAAATGTGATGCTAGTAGCTCTTTTGATGCATTTTATGAAAAATGTGACTTCCTAATTGACAAACATGTCCCAATGGTAAAACTAACTAAAAAGCAAATTAAACTGAAATCTAAACCTTGGATAACAAGAGGAATTTTGTCTTCTATTAATGTGAGAAATAAGCTTCTTAATAATTTAAAGCGTGCTAAAACATCCAACATGAGGGCAACTATTCTAGCCCGTTACAAATTTTATAAAAATCGAATTGATTCGCTTTTAAAGCAAAGCAAAAAAAATCATTATTGTAATTATTTTATAAATAATTCTAACAGCGTCAAAAAGGTCTGGGAAGGTGTTAAAGAATTAATTTCTATAAATTCATCCAACAAACACAAAATTTCATTGGAAAATGGTAACTCGGTTTCCTCCGATCCAAAAATCATTTCTGAAACTTTTAATATTTTTTTCACTAATATCGCAGAAAACATAAGAGCAAAAATTCCTTTTACTCGATATCATTTTTCTAAATGGCTTAAGAATCCAATTCCAAATTCTTTATTTATATTTCCAACTACAGCTACTGAGGTTTACTCAACTATTACGACACTTGGTAGAAATAAGGCCACCGGGCCCAACAGCATCCCTGTTCCTATTCTACAGCTCGTTAAAAATGAAGTTTCCATTCAACTTTCTCAACTTATAAATTTGTCATTTAAAACGGGTGTTTATCCGACAAGACTGAAAGAGGCTCAAGTAGTTCCAATTTTTAAAAAAGGCTCTCCACTTAAAGTTGAAAATTATCGTCCAATTTCTCTTTTGTCCAATATTGATAAGATATACCAAAAATTAATGTACAAACGTTTAACCAACTTTCTTGATATCAACAGAATTTTTTATCCCCTTCAATTTGGTTTTCGCAAAAAACATTCCACTACGAATGCCTTAATCAACAGTATTGAAGCTATTTGTAAAGCCCTTGACTCCGGCAAATTTGCTTGTTCAGTTTTTATCGATTTGCAGAAAGCGTTCGACACAGTAGACCACTCAATTTTATTACATAAACTTGAACATTATGGCATCCGTGGTGTTGGCCTATCGTGGTTAAAGTCGTTTTTAACCGAAACGTAAGCAGTTTGTCACGATATCTAATGTCACCTCTGAACTTCGCTTGATATTACATTGGGTACCCCAAGGTTCGGTCCTCGGGCCACTCCTTTTTTGTTATATATTAATGACTTGAATAACTCCATAATATATTCAACAGTTAACCTTTTTGCTGATGATACTAAACTTTTATACTGCAACAAGTCCCTTAAATCATTGTCCAAAAAAATTAACATTGATTTGAAATGTTTATCTAATTGGCTAAACGCAAATAAAATTTCATTAAATTCTACTAAAACAGAATATATTATTTTTAGGCATAAACGTAAATATCTTGATTTTGAAGTGAAGCTTAAAATGCATGGTAAAAAACTACATCCCAGTACTTTTGTGAAGTACTGACGAAAACCTCAATTGGGAAAAACACACAGATTTTGTTTGCGATAAATTAAAACAAGCTAACGGCGCATTGTGCAAACTCAGGCATTATGTTTCTCCATCTATGCTAGTGTCTCTATACTTCGCCCTATTTCACTCACATATGTCTTACGCTTGTCAAGTCTGGGGTCATAACTCATCTTATAAAACCCAGCGAGTTTTAAATCTACAAAAAAGAGCTATGCGCATAATTACCTTTTCCGACTTTAATTCTCATTCTGCTCCTCTGTTTCTGGATCTTAAAATTCTTTCTTTTTTTGATTATGTCAAGATGTGCAATATTATTTTTCTTCATAAGTTAATCAATAACAAACTACCTCTTACTCTTCTAAATAATTTTATAATTACATTTAATGCTTGCAATCGTCCAAATAATCGTGCTAATCCGGGCTCGATACGTTTACTTAGAGTGAGAACAGTCACATTTGGGAATAATTCTATCCAGTATCTATCCATCATCTCCTGGAACCTTTTTCAACAGTTTTTAGAAGTTAATATGTCTACGCTGCCATTGGGTCATTTAAAGTATCTGGTCAAGTTTTATTTTTTTTCATCATATAGTAGTTTTAACATTTAATCCTTTTATTGTTGCATATATCGATCATTATTTATGAGTACATAAAGTTTGTAATTATAATATTTTTCAAAGTTGTAACTTGGTTTGGTGGTCATTCCTACCTATTAGGTATTATCCTATCGGAATGGTCTCCAGTCTATTAGGACAAATAAATAAATACTTACTTACTTACTTACTTACTTACTTACTTATATAGGAACGTTTGTGAGTTTTCTGGGACCTCATTCCTATGCGAGTTTTTTGGGACCAGTAAAAAATGGCTTTTTTGCAAGCTCTTTGTGTTAAAATTACTCCTCATCCTGATTGAAAGTAAGTACTTTTCAAAATTCATATAACGATTTAACGTGGTCCCAGAAAACTGCATTTTTGAAGAGCATGTGAAATGTAACAAAGGCAGTTTGGTGGGACCGTTTGTAAGTATGAAAATGTAACGTAGGAAGTTTTATGGGACTAGTTGCAAGTATGAAAATGTAACATAGACAGTTTTGTGGGACCTTTTGCAAGTATGAAAATGTAACTTAGGCAGTTTTGTTGGACCATTGATGAAGTATGGAAATGTAACTTAGACAGTTTTGTGACACCGTTTATGGAGTATCCAAATGTAATTTTGGCAGTTTGGTGGGACCGTTTATGGAGTATGAAAATGTAACTTAGGCAATTTTGTGGGACCGTTTATGGAGTATGGTGAAACCGTTTATGGTGTATGAAAATGTAACTTTGGCAGTTTTGTGGGACCGTTGATGAAGTATGGAAATGTAACTTAGGCAGTTTTGTGGGACCGTTTATGGAGTATGAAAATGTAACTTAGGCAATTTGTTCCGGGTGGACGACACAATAGTACAATTTTAATGTACGTCAGTACTTTTTTTGTCTCTACAAAATCTTGTGAAATTTTGTCCTGTTTCAACTAAATTTGGGCAGTTTTCTAACGTCATTTAAGAGTATTCGAAATGCAACTTAGGTGGTTTTCTGAGATTTTTTAACAATTGTTTTAAGTATGACTCAAGCAGTTTTCTGTGACTTGTCTGCCATACCTAAGAACATAAGAACGTCGGACGCATGCAAATTTGATAACCTTTTGGCGAGTTTGTAAAATTACTTTAAGCAAGTTTTTGATGAGTAGGGACGACTTTTTGACATAACTCTAGCAAGGTATTGCAATCAATCTTGTGTTACTTACTTATATCAGCTTTTTGCACTGTAGAATTGAAAAATAAGTTAATATTGTACTCGTTTCTCGGTAGAAAACAAAAATATAGCATATATTTCATGTAGATTAGCCAATCACAGTGCGAGAAAAACTCTAAGCATATGATAAGTGAAGTATATCCTATTACCAGTACTTATTACGTTTTTGGCCAATAATTGCAAGATGCGTTATAAACCATTTGTATCACTAACAGACAATCAAAATCTTTTCCAGAACATTTCCAAATATGATTGTGGTAAATAATGATCTTTTAAAATTGCTGCTGACGCCACAAACAATGCTAAGGTCAGCAAGAAAATAGTTATGCTAATATCTTTCTTTTGTCTAATACTGCAACTGTTCCAATGTCAAAAGAATAGACAGCAAACACTTTATGTAAAAAGCCCATATAAAAAAATATATCAGTTTCTGCACAATGCGCTACTAACTTGTAGTATATTTGTAGAACGTATCAAAATGTTATAAATATTTTAAACGATCAACCTACCAATGGCGATAATGTAATAAATCCATCTCCCATTTGATAAGTTATCGGGTTTTTCCCGATACTCTTCCCTTTCTTTCCTGTCTGAATGTTAGCTTTCACAATTTTATCATCTGCTGTCATTCCCTTTACTTCAATGGAATAATCCAAATAACTTCCATTCTTTCCATCACAAGTCTGTAATCCAGTACGATGAGGGACGATGAGTTGAATTTTTGGTTGTTTTTAGTGAAATGGAAGCAATTCGTATATTAATAATACTCTCCCTTCTAATTAAATTTCATTACTTAACAAGCAGGCAAAAATGCACGAGATAGCGATATAAAAAATATGTACAACGGACGATTTGCAGTGGAATTTTCCACAGGTTTACACACACAAAGTGGTTAGTTGGGCAAACATATAACTATTTTTATTGACAAATATTTTTTGGGGGGCTCATTCTATGGCATAAATTAGATGGATTCGGTTTTAGGGATGTTGGTGTTAGATTAAATTGCACTGTAGTTTAACTGTGCTAAGCACTTAATCTGGCGTTGCTCACAATTGAGATTCGTACTTTCACAGTAACTTATTTCACAAATTAAAATAAAATGAGTGGTTGTTTTTACTACAATGAGGTAAGGACAGTTTGATTTTTATTTAAAACAAAAACTTTTAAAAAGGGAATAACGCCCCAAAGGGCGCACTACTGTAACAGCTACATGCGGATGTGTAACATGCTTAACGAGTTTCACAGCTGCAGAAATTGTACTTAAAAAGCGTTAACTATGGCACAAAATACAAGCTGTTAAGGGATCTTAGCAGAAAAAGAAAGAAAAAATCACTTACTTTATGTTCACGTTAAACTTTACTGAACCTTCCTTCACTTCGTATTCTTCACCAGATTCAACTGTGATGGTTTTATTTTCCATAAATACATACATATTAAATGAGACTTCACCATTGTGTGGAAGATTTGTGGCGAATGTCAATATTTTGGCACTTGCATTATAAACCGTACCATTTGACAGTGGAGAAAAGGTAAAGACTTGCTTTGAAAATTCGTTAAGAAATGCCTGTTAACCTACAATGAAGGATAATATACATGTGTACATATAAAAAACATGTTTATCTCCCCAGCTTAATAATATTTCATACAGCAATGATACATCAAATGTGAAATATGAAAGTAATGAAAGTGTATTACTTACTACTGTTGTGTCAGCAGCATTTTCGTATTCATCCAAACTATCTGGACTCACTTGTAAAATTCTTTTACCTGTAGAAACCTGTTTCAGGTTGATTTTACCAGATTGACCAAGGACTTCAATTTCAAAATCTCCAGTTGTTATTGATTTATTTTCTCCAGCAGCTTCGATTTTTCCAAACAACAAAACAGTAAGCAGTAAAACTAACACATTTCCTTTCATCTTGTTCGATTTCGCTTCTTTGCCTGATAATTTGTTTTTAGTTGAACTTTGTGTTTTTGCTTAATGACTTTTTAAATACCTAAAACTTTTGCTTAGAATTGATATTTATTTTTTGAACTTATAAAACAGTAACAAAACTGTTATTTACAACTTTAACCTAAAAGGTGAAACTTTTCTTCTGCGTGTTTTATCTTTACGTTCTGCTTCTCAATTTTTTTTTTATATTACCAGACTGTCCTTCTAATCGCATTATCTGCTCGTTTCTCTTTTACTCAACAAGTAGAAATATAACAAGTGACACTGATATTGTGACAATAAATCATTATGAAGCATAATACATTTTTATATATTTATCTTGATCTCTGAATTGATTGAAAAAAACTTAACTTAATAAGCTTAATTACATCAGAACTTAATTGCTGTTGTTGTTGTTGTTATTGCTTGGTGTAGTTGCCGCAGTAATAGAGACCTCCCGAATAACGTGTTCTTAGAACTTTACGAAAACTTTAGATTTATAAAAGGCTTTTTTTCTAATTGGATTTATCACCATAGCATGCGTGTGAATTATCAGCTCAATTTCAGTTCAGAAAGTGCTGATTTGGTGGTGTCATTGCGACAGTCCTTTCTTAGTTTTTTAACTTCCCAACGTGCATTTCGGCTTGAAGCAACGGTTTGATTAAACCCACCAGTTCAACATTGAATTTAGAGAAAACAAATAGTTTGTTTACTGCATTGAGTCATAGTCAACTCGTCATCTTTAGTACCATAATTGAATTTGTTTGTGGTATTTAGACATGTACATCTAATTATTGTTTGGAACAGACAAGAAGAAATTGTAATCCTATCAACATGTTTCCTTTGTTATGTTATGCTAGTACCAATCGTTACCAGCTAATCGTTTGTGAGGGGTAAATAGGAGAAAGATTAAACATACGGGTGCTGTCAATTGTGTTGTTGTTCCAAGATGTTGCAGTGAGAATTTTATGGATGAAAAGTCTTTCCACAGTAATTCATACCCATCCTAAAACTTGGATATAATTTTAAACAGCCTGTTTCTCGAGGAAAACTATTTTGAAAGCAATTCTGGCCAAGCTCCAGAAAAATAACGTACTTTTTCACCAGTACCAATTGTGTTTGATGAGAAGAAGATGTAGTCAGAAGAAGTTATGTATAGTCATTGTACATGGTACTTTTTTCTCTTCTTTAAAAGATTTAACCCTATTTGGTCCATGGTGCATGGCTGTAATACTTTAGGTCTCATACTTTTCAGAGGCTTTGATATTGGCTATTACTCGAAACTACCCCTAAAAATCTCTATGAAATCCTTTAAAATATAATAACTCTTGTTAGGATTATCCTTAAAACTTGAAACTGACAATACAACTTTGATTCATCAAGTAGAAACCTTCTGCATGTTATGGACACTACATGCAAACGGTCAAAAAAATTTGGTAAATTTATATTGCATTTGTTGTTGTTTGTGGTTTTTCGTGCAAGTTTAGCATTTTTTTGAGCGCAGAGACAGAATATAGGACACTAGTGTGGAAATCCACGGAAATCATTGATAATATGACGCATTTGCAATTTTGACAAAAAATATTCTTTACTTTTTAAACAGGAAATAGACAAGAAATAAGATAACTTGTCGGGTTCAAATTTTCAGGTAAACATTAACAAACAGATATAGGATTATAAATATTACGATATATATGAATTAACGCAAAGTCTCTGAGGGCAGAGACTTTTGCGTTGAGGGCAGTTTCGCGGTATTGTCTATTAATCTCTATTAGTGGGCGTTGCCTTGTCAGAATTTTTTAATGTTCGTAACCATGAGTAATTGTTCTCTTTCTTTTCTTATTTGCAGATTAATGAAATAATTATCGTTGTTGAAATTTCTTTGTTAGTTAATTTTTAATATGCGGGTTGTTGAATCAGTGTTCCTTGTTGCCATTTGGTGTTGCCGTGTCACACAAACATAAATACTGTTTTCCCTATTTATACTGAACTTTCTTGGTATATAGCGTTAAAAGAAATTGATTATTAAGGACAAAGGTTTGCGTTTGAAATCTGTTTTTGTCGGAAATATCATGAACTATGGTTCCACAGGATATTTTCTAAGTTTATTGTTTACACAGGAAAGGAACTGGCTATGGAGAATGCAATAGTGTCTTCCCTAAACAATTTGAAGAGTGCAAGCCCATCTCTTACATTGAAATGTTTTACAAAGGTTTTATTGTGACATGAGCCAATTACTCCACATCTCGCGAGCTCCCAGTTTAAACAGATTGCTTCGGCACTCTCGGAAAAAAGTCTTCCAAAGGACTCTTAGCTGTGGTTAAGGGTCCTTTGGATTGATAGATAATAAATCCCTCTAAAACAGATGTACCGCAATATAAACAATATAAACAACGATATGTTGACAATAAAACGAAAAATGCGTCGAAAACAAAGTTGACAAAGATAGTATCCATGCTTACATGGTTCTAGGAATATTGGTGACTCGTTGATCGCTATTATCTAGAAAATTTCCCCAAAACAGTTAAGGCGTAACCGCAAGTGCAATGTGCGGGATGTTCCGCATTGAAAAGCATAAATGACTTTTTCTACTGGTACTGTCTATGTAGTAGGACTCGTTGATCACCATGTTTTTCCATATATCATACACCGCACAAATATGCAAGAAGGGATAATGATAACCGTGATGAAGATATTTCTTCTTGGTTGCTAGTATATCTAGCATCTATTTACATTTTTTTTTTTAATTTTTAAGACAACATTTTACTTTTGACCAAAAGATGTTACATTATTGTGCAGCTTTTGGTGGTGGTTTCAACTGATGACTTGTTCCAGGATTTTAAGATTTTTTTTCAAACTTGTTTATAACTTAGCAAAAAAAAGTACTTGAAGTTGGAGAGAACTTTGGTGTGCGTAGATTTTTGTTCATTTTTTAAAGGTAATTTCTCGATATTTGTTGGTTTGTTTTTTAGGTAATTGCCTCAACCCTTTCTGTTATATCGTTTGAAGATGCATCTGTTAGTAATTATTTAGAGTTAGTTTCACAAAGCTTTAGCCATTTTTCCATATTTGACAATACCTATTGTATTTCTGTAAGAAAATAATTGTCTTGGATTTTTGCGAGATGGTTTCAACTGGTGAAATATTTCGCTGTAAACTTTTAGTCAATTACAACATTCAGTGTTAATTTTCACAGGAAATCTCATTACTGGAAAGAATTTAAAATAACTGTCTGATTTTTAATACCTAAAAGAGTGCTTACATTCAGTATTTTATATGCGCCACATGTTTTTCGTACCTACGTGAAAATCAAAAAATATATTTCGCAGCTAATTCGCGCCGAATGTACAAAGACATTTACGGTACACTTTTTTTACTAAGAAAACATCCAAAAATCAACAACTTGTCCAATAATTTTAATCTTGCCCAAAGATTGATATGGATCAAAAAAAAAGAAAACAGTACTTCTGTAATTATTGCAATCAGGTTTTTTATAATGAAAAATTGTTCTCGTTTGTAAATGATCTAAACTATTAATCTTTCCAATATTTTTGATTACGCCTGGTCTAAAATGATATCATTACCACCTTTTGAACGATTTCGCAAAAAGCCTGCAGGTTCAGTTTGAAATTTAGGATGCGTTCAGCTTACTTCAAAGCCGCATAATCACCTTATTGGCAATTTTTTTCAAGGCCCCTATTTTATTGTAAAAATTGAAAAGATATTACCTGAAACTTTTATTGAAAACTGAAGATCAGAAAATGTTTAAATGTTTTAATAAAAAAGAAAAATCACTCTAATTTTTCTCCGCCTACAGAGCCGCCATTTGCAATTCATTCCACGATTCACACGATCATAAACGCACGGCAAAATCGACCACGTGCTTGCTGGATACAGGTCATCTCACCCAAAATTTAATCAATGAAGGAGATCATGTGTAGCTCCATTTCTATCGAATGCTGTTTATGAGTATATCAACAAATTTCCAAATATGATAAATCGGTCAAAGTGTCTGTGCTATTCTAATATGAATTAAATGTTGTAAATTACTTAAATCAGGCCTCTTTGCAACATCTTGATGTTGTTTTTGAAGACAGCTTCGCCTCGCTTTTGCCTTACTTTTTGATGGTGCTCCTTTCTTCAAACAGTTGGTCGCTTTCTTATGAGGAAAAGGAATGTCTGTGCATTTTGTTTTCGGAATTTCGCTATTTACACTTCAAATTATTTATCCCCATAGTTCTTTAACTATCTTTCAAGTCTCATTTGGATAAAAGGCACTTTGGGTTAAATAACCATTATTCAAGTCCTAGTAACTTTTAGATCTTCAAATTTTCAGGATAGTAATAACTCGTCCTGGACTTTGAAATAAATCAAAAAAAATGTTTATGTTTATTTTTTTCCATAAGAGTGATTACGCGCCTTCAAAAGGCTGTGAAAAAATGGTGTACAGCGACGTATGACTACGATAATTGCCTATACAGTGTAAATTGTATACAGTGCTATACAAATTCTACAGTACTCCATAGACATATAAAATCTTTTAATGAATTTCCTGTCAAAACTAGTAGAACTAGGTGACAGCAAAACGCAAGTCACAGAATGCTCACTGTTTGCATGGTTATCAAGAAACGGCCTCATTTATTTGATGGCGAATTAATATGGTACCAATTGATGATTCTGTGTCAATACTCCTTAATAACATTAGAACGGTTAAACCAATGGTCTTCCAACGTAACATAATTCTTGGTATATTAGTAATTTTCTTCATTAGAATTTAAAAATTTGAGATTCGTACGATGCAAATAGTTCAAACATTTTACGCTCAATGCCGCAAACACTCATTTACGCCCCCGGGAGAACGAATTGTAAAGAATTTTAAAGACAAGAAGCCCTGCGGCTTAAAGATTTCCGCCATTAGCAATGATCTGAATAAGTACTGAACTTTGAAGAGGACTGAGTAATATGGGGGAACAAAATCATTGAATATTCCAAAATTTTAAAATTCAATTTTTGATTATTATTGTAACTGTAAATCATAGCTAACTTAACTTACACAAACTTCTTTCTCTATAAGAACAATTTTAAAAGAAAAATAATAAACCTGAAAATTGATGAACAATAAAAACAAAATAAGAACAACGGCAAGGCTGAAAATTTATCGATTTTCTCTTTTTCTCTGAAAAACAACTTGGAAAATATTTTTTAAGGTGGCAGCAAATTTTTTTTTACATAATCAGTTACGAAAGGTTATTTTCAGACTATATATCCATATTTTTTCTTTTATAACACACTTGTCACGATTTTATAGCTATAATACATTATCCTTAACCAAAAATATTCAGCCTCAACAATTCCTATTTAAATTAAAATTCATTAGTCTACGTGCTTGCGAAGTTGTTCAGAAGGAAATGACGTAATTATTAAAGAGAAACGTTAATAACAACAAAGATGGTACATTATGCAGAAATTTGAGACGATCTTCATTATGCTACACTGCACGAGCTTTAACATTCGATAGCATATAAACTTTAAAATAAAGTATTGTTCATTGGATAATAAAACAATTTGTTGCACTGTAAGTCTGATTTACACGGAACATTTTAATTTGCGTACTAAAATTATACATTTTGATGATATACTTTTTTACATCAAAGAGCTAGATAAAATGTTAATCTTTATCAATTATCGGATTCATTTATCCTCTCTGCTTTCAGACGTCGCAAGGAATTTCCGATCAACTGCAGTGTAAATCAGCCTTTTGTTGCGCTAGTCTAAATACGCCATTCATCAGCGCATCCAGGCTTCGGATGGCTATCTCTGGCTGATTCATTTTAAAGATTCCGCCCTGACCGGCGGAAATCAAAAACCTCATATTTTAACCAAAAGTAGATAAAAATACTTTATACCTAAAATATATCTTTTAAAAAGGTAAAACACTAAACTTCGCCCCAATCTGCTACTGATTTATTGCTAACTTTTTACAGCTTTTTACACTTGTGATCTAATATTCAGGAGAAACACAAAAGAATCATAAATTTAGAAAACTTTTTTTGGCCTCTGTGCCACACAAAATTTACCAAAGAATTCGACGTGTAAAAGACAAATTTTCGATCCAGCTAGATTTGGATGCTGCATTTACGCTGTTCCCTAAGTCATTGACTACACAGCAACGACCATATAAAAACTGTTTTCACAGTTTTTAGCATCGTTTATACCATAGTCATAAGAAAAAGAGATGGAAAAGAGAGCGCTATAACAATAGAAGCATTGTTTTGATCCTTTTGTGGCCGTAATTAAACTAGAACCCAGTTTTCTACAGGCACGGTAAATTGGAAATGGCGGTTTTTCTGGTTCAAAAACACATTTGTAAAAAAAGGCATAAAATTTTTCGCTATTGTTTTTAAAACTGGCTCCAACATCTTTAATAAATTCGAAGGTGTATCTACAATCCCTCACAAAAATTCTGAGACTGCCTTCCCTCCCCCCTAAATTCAAAGTTGACGTCTCTGAAGTGCAGGTTTGGCTTCGCTACACACGTTCTGCTAGTTTCACATTCAACATTGAGGTAGGGGGAGGGGAAGCTATCATACAAACCAAGGCACATCTTATTAATTGCAGTCTCAATAATTTTTGTGAGGGATTGTAGCATCATCTAGTGTTGGCTTTTTGAAACATCGAAAACCCCTTTCTCGTTTCTTCACTATAGTACTCATCTAGAGCTAGCTTGGAAGCACATTCTCCGATGTATTTCTTCAAGTATAGAGGGTTAATTTATTTTCAGGCACTTGGTGATGAGGTTCAGCCACAGAAGTAGGGCCATGCTTGCTATTTTTATGTCTGATTAAACCTCTTGATGTCTTTTGCATATTTTTTCGCACTGATCACATTTAAAACCCTCTTCTATGGAATCAGCAACAACCTCATCCACAATATATCTTTACAGAACAGATAATTCCTTATCTTCCTCTAAAAGGTTGTCTTCGATAGCTGCAAGAATAGCATCGAAGTCATCACCATAAATAAAAGCGTCCACTTCAGCCATCTTGTTTAAAATACGTCCCTGGTTGCTCCGGCCACCCCAATAATTTCATCATCGCGCCGTAAAACAAAACAAACATAAATAAACGGCCCGGTACCAAGACTATCTCTTTTTCTTATGACTATGTTTATACTACTGAGCCTGTGTTAACGCGTTTCAATTTATACATGACATATTCAGTGCCCACAATAGTTACACAGTCCGCATGATTTTGTACTGCACGGAAAGCGGGCTTGTCAGTTGTTGTATACTTAATAATTAGAAATTCAGGTGCAGAGGATGTTAAATTGACGGCCGCCAAACTTCTCCCAGCCGCATCACAACTCAATAATTTACACGATTTTTTATATAGAGAAACAAGTAAATTCGGGCCTGTCCTTATTTTTTCTAGCCATTTTCAGCCTGATTTCTTTTCATTTTGTTCTTGTTAAGTAAAAACTCAACTTCAGAATACAGTCTGTTTTTATTTTTATTTTAGATAAAACTACATTTAGTTAATAAAAAATAATTATTAAATGAAGTACAAAAGTTGTATTCGACTCCTGCGCTCATACTTTTAGGCGATACACAAAATAATTATTAATATGGATGGGTTAAAGTAGAGATACTCGGTGAAATTTCTTGTCAAAGCATAATAGTATAGCGTAATAGAAAATAAAGAAAAACAGTATTATGCCAAATATTTTGACTTGCTTAATATTTAATTAATATAAAGAGTGAAAGAAAGACAATATAAATCGTAGTTGCCAAAATGATAAAGTTATAAAGTCAATAAGCATATTCACTTAACGCATTCTCAAGATTTTGTTAATTACCAACGCTATGGTTAAAAGCAACACAACAAAAAATCAACACACAACTTAATGCAAATAACACACAAATTTACGCAAGTCAACACACAACTTAATGCAAATCTAAAAGAAAGAATAAACGCAAAATCGCATATGAATCATGCTACTAGGATTTGTGTAATTTACCAATATAGTAGAATGTCCGTACAAGAAAATTTGACTTGGTCCGCAAACACTCACGAATATTAATATTCCGAACAAATCGACGCATTTCTGTGATTATTACTCCATCTTATGGTACCCAAAAGAGGTCATAACAAGACCAAAGAAGATGCAATTTGTCGACGCAAACATTGACCATGCTGAGTTGGCAGGTGATGTTGTACTGGTCGTTGGAGTAGATACAGGTGGTGTTGAGGTGGCGTCTGGTGTCGACCCAGAATTGTCAACGTCCATAATGGGGTCATAAGTAACAGAAGATTCGGAATTTCGCAAATCGAAATATAAAGTAGGTTTTTGAACCTTTTTGAGTAATTAGTTTTGGAAAACCATCGGGCATATTGGTCCATGTACCATTAACTGTGTCATTAACTTTATACTAAAAAAAAAATTTTAAAGAACATAATATAGATGAAATTCCAGCCGTCTTATATATATTTTTTCACTTTATTCCGCTAAAAAATTCAATCTCGTGTTTGGAAAAAATAAAGTTTCTCTTTATTACATTACTGATTTGAACATAAACGACGAAATTATCGAAATATTCACCATTATAAAGTAAATTAACAACTGGCTTTCCCGGCTTTATCACCTGTATTTATCTCCTCTAATTCAAGCAATTCAGGTCTGTATTCCAGTACTGCAAATTATAAAAAATTCCCTCGCAAATAAAGAACCTACCAATGATGACAAGGTAATCAATCCATTTCCCATTTGATATGTTGTTGGTTCTTTCCCGATTACTTTTGCCTTTTTTTCCTTTTTGTACTTTGGCTCTCCCCGCTTTATCACCCGAGTTCATTCCCCTTTACTTCTATGGAAAAATCCAAAAAATTGCCATTCTTTCCGCCACAAGTGGCTGTGCCAGTGCCACAAAATGGCCATTACTAAGAAGAGAAAATAGCTATGACTTATTCATCACTACAGGACACACACGTATTAAAAGAACTTTAAATTGTGCATTGCAATGTTGCTTATTATTTAATTCTAGATTGTTTAAGATATTGGATACATATTTTGTAATTTATGCCTGCCTTTTTTGCTGCAAATAGCAGAACTGAAGGGGTAAATAACAAGCCAGGCTGGTTAGAAGCCTGATGGTAAACAATACACATGGGTAAACGGAAAGTTCTTTGATATTCTATTAAAATTAAATGACATCTTGCGAATCACGAAATCAACTGGTTATGTAAAATCGAGATCGTTGCGAATAGTTTATCAACATGATTAACTTCTATAAAATTAACCAACGCAAAGGTGTAGCTAGTAATTATTTTTATATTTAGAGATATTTGTAATTTCACAGATAATTCATTGTGCAAAGCTCACTATAAGTTGTAAAGAGTGGAATAACAACTGCATCAACAAAACTAGTGATAAAAAGGTGACTACGTAATAAAAATAATAAGTTCAAACTCGTCCGCATTTGATAAAGCATTACATATTGAATAAGTGGATGTTGTTAGGAATTCCCGTAGCACACAGGAAGATAACATCGCTTACTTTATGTTCACATTAAACTTTACTGAACCTTCCTTCACTTCATATTCTTCACCAGATTCAACTGTGATGGTTTTATTTTCCATAAATAAATACATATCAAATGAGACTTCAGCATTGCTCATAGATGTAATCGTTGTGGTAAATGTCACTTTTTTAACACTTGCATTATACAAAGTGT